>CAIGQQ010040406.1:9871301-9897351 GCA_903798035.1 Danio albolineatus | reverse complement strand
TATTTGATCGTAATAATCTAGGAAAAGTCTGTAAAATAACAGTGTTTTTCTGTAAACATTTTAATGAAAATATCTGTAGATTTATTATTTTTGCACGTTATTTCAACAAAGAAATTTTACCGTAATTTTATGGTCTTTGTTTGGCAGCCGTAGCTGCCAGTCATTTGACCGTTTTTTTATGATTTTTTTTTTTACAGTGTATATATATATATATATATATATATATATATATATTTATTTATTTATTTTTTTATTTTACCAAATCTGGGAGACAGTGGCTATCAACTGCATGAATGCATCTATGAAATTGAAGACTTTTCTTAGGAGGTAAATTTGACACATGCACATTCCACAATATTTCAGTCTTATTCTATTCATGTTAATACAATTGCACACCATAAATCAAATCATCAAAAAGCATGATTTATAGCTTGCACATGCATTCAACTTCATCAAATATTCCACTGTTTGTCCTCAGGACTGGTTAGATATACATTGAAAACCAAGTGCCTGTAAACAACTATGACGCACTTACTGAAAAGTCCATCTGGCGTATATAGAAAGATAAAGTTGAATAGACTCGTATAATGCCACTTTAATGGACCTGAAAAAATAACCAGCAGAATTTCTGCAAGGCATCTATGGGAGGATAAGCTGTAAAGGAGAGCATTATAATCTCATTTATGAAACATAGATGGTCATTTTCTACACCTGCACCCCCAAGGTCACCCCTGAAGTCCAAAGATTATCATCATCACACATGATTGCTTTTGCACTGCCCCGTCTGACCCATTTAGATGTGAATTGTCTGCTTTGATGCTTCTACAAACAGTTGTTTGAGGAGGTTGTGTCTATGACCTCCATTTTTGCTCCACTGTGAATTGTCTCATTTACATAAAAACTGCGTTGATGAAAACTCACGGGTGTAATCCTGCATCATTTTCCCACATAGAATTTACTAAGCCTGATTCTACGTGAAGTATAAAGAGATGTGTGTAAGTACATCTGGCAGACGTGTGTGTTAGTGCTGCCTCCCCGCCGGCCTGCCTCTGTCACAGAGGACTGTGGATGTCTGGGTAATTGGGGAAATGTGTCTGTGAGGCTCTTGCCAGGAGAGTGTCTATACGGATTCTGCAGCTCAAAGATTATTTGCTTCGAGAGAAGAAATGATAGAGATTACTGAAATCCATCATCTGCTGAATGCTCGACTGTATGTGATCTTGATTTCTGGTAAAAGAGAGAACGCACATTGTTTTGTGTTTTTATTTATTTGTGTTATGATTTTCATACACTGTAAAATTGAGTTACTGTCATGAATCAATTTCTTTTTCCAATTTAAGTCAGGTCAACTGAAGTTACAATTAACTGACTGAAAAGATTAAGTTAAGACTTGTATAACTTTAAAAAATAAACATTGTTAGTTTGTTTTAATAAGGGAAGGTATAAAGAAGGTATATACAGTGAAGGCAGCTTTACATAAAAAATATATCTCAATTTGATAGCTTGTTTATAATAGTTTACATGATTTAAATCTCAGAAAGTCCGCTTTGGAGTTAAATTTGCAAATTAGATTTTATAAACACATTGAAAACTTTTAATGCAAGTAAAGACATACTTTAATGTTTCAGTGGATTCTATCAGTAAAATTTCACCCATACAACATAGTATTTCATACAACAATGTAGTATTTCTTCCACTGTTTTTAATTTATACAAACAGGATTGATCTTTGTTAATGCTTTACAATAATAAAGCATCAGAAATAATGAGACTCATTGCGGATACATACCCAGGTCTACATTTTTGGGGACATTGAAAAATCTAACCGGAGGTATGTCTGCTCACAGTTTTTGTTTTTGCAAATCCACCAGATGCCGCTGTGTATGTTTTTAGATTATCACAAAATACTCACGCACGTCTTCTTACATATATCCACCAGAGGTTGCAATATACACTTCAGCCGACCAGGCCAGCTCACTGTAGACTGAAAGACAGACATATATGTACGTAATCACAATGATCCTGCCTTGCAAAAATTACAAATAAACTCAGCCTGTTGCTTATTTATTTATTCACTGCTTTTGTTTTACCTGGTTTCTGGAATCATTCTTCACTGAACTCAACTCTACTCCTCGTAGAAATAGTACCTTTGGCTACATAATTTGCGCTCTCCAAAAATGTAGACAGGGGTACATATCCACAATGAGCCTACGTTGCGAAATTTACAAACAAACTCAAAGTCAACATTTAAACACATAATAATGAGAATTTGAGGGCAGAATATGTTTTATTGCCATAAATAAAATGTCAGTTTTAAAAAGTACTTTGGTTCCTAATGGTACTTAATTTTCATTGTACAAGTTATTTGTCTGTTTCATTTTTTTTTCCACAATAATGAATCATCAGAAATAACGAGAATTACAAAACTCAACATTTGTACATATAAATAATGAGAATTTGAGGGCAGAATATACTTTATTGCCATAAAAATTATATCAGTTTCCAAAAAAAGGGTACTTTGGTTCCTAATGGTACTTTTATTTATCATTATTAATTTTTAATGCCACAATAATGAATCATCAGAACTAACAAGAATTACAAACAAACTCAAACATTTCTACATATAATAAGACTTTGAGGGAAGAATATTATTGCCATAAAAATAAAGTCAGTTATAAAAAAAATGGGTACTTTGGTTCCTAATGGTACCTAATTGTCTTCATCCAAGATATCTTTTTCACACTTTTATGGTGATCTGTCTATCTAGGTCAATGGTATGTCTCTTTAATTCCTTTAAGGTATCGTGTCCATCATGACTCTCTCGGGGCTGGCATACGAGCGCTACATTCGTGTGGTTCATGCCAAGGTTGTTGACTTCCCCTGGGCCTGGAGGGCAATCACACACATCTGGCTGTACTCGCTGGCTTGGACTGGAGCTCCTCTGCTGGGATGGAACCGCTACACGCTGGAGGTCCATCAATTGGGCTGCTCTCTGGACTGGGCATCCAAAGACCCCAATGATGCTTCCTTCATTCTCTTCTTCCTCCTTGGATGCTTCTTTGTCCCAGTGGGTGTCATGGTCTACTGTTATGGAAACATCTTGTATACAGTGAAAATGGTAAGTCTGTTACCATTAAAAAATGTTTGTTTGTTTTTTTACCATGTGCCATGCAGTGGTCTTAAACTAATAAGTCTTTTTTGCACTAGTATTGTCTGAAATCATTAAATCTTGTACATACCAGGAAGCTTTTCGCTTACGTTTATCAAGATATTTTTCACCAGCATTGATCAGTGATTGTATAAAACTACTCCCTGACATTAGATGGCGCGTAGTACTTGCAAGTCATAAAAGAAAAGTTAAATGAAACTCACTATCAAATCCTATTTGCTACTCTCCACTGTCCTGCTGAGGTTATTGTAGTTGCTGTTGCTTTTGTTATGCAGCTCGTGGTGTTCAGACAGCAATCAGCAGCTCCGGTCACATGAACAAAAATGCAATCTGATTGCTGAAGTTTTTGACACGGCACATAGAAAAAAAGGAAAAAAAAGCATGCATGAGAAGTTTCTTTAAAAATTACGCTTTTTACGCCTACCGCTTTGCACATTGGTGTGCACAATAACATTTGGTGCCCTTTTGTTTAGTCACGAGGCATTAAACGTCTATGACAACTGTGAGTAAAAAGTATTCCAGTGTGAACAAACCTTAATGGCCCGTTTCCACTGAGTGGTACAGTACGGTACGGTACGGGTCGGTACGGGTCACCTTTATCAGGCTTGCGTTTCCACTGCCAAAGGGTACTCTTTTGGTGGGCGTGGTGTACGACAGAAAGTTTGTCGACATCATTTTCGCTTGAGGAAATGTCTACAGTAAAGCTTTATGGGTCGTTCACAAATCATACGAGAAGCACTTCTCACAAAACAGATTCTTTAATATACACATAAACACTGGTGTATAAATGTTCATTACTGACTGAACATGATCTGATTATAACTAGATCAATGATGAGAAATAGCCTACGGTCCCTAACCGAGTCTAACTCCGTCATTCAGAGTTTATAATAGTCCAGGTTAAGAACTTTGTTATTTCAAACGCGCACGCGAGCACAAGAGACAAGCGAAACCTCACGCGCTCGCGCTTATGGGCTCGTAACCCATAACAATCTGCTCTTCTCTCGGCATGGTGGCTGTTCAAGACGACGACAAGGTTTGTTTAAGCTCGGGTCGACCATGGCTCGTTATTATATGCTGATATTATTTCAGAGCATTGTCTCTCGGCTGTGTATTAAACATGGCGGGTCCTTTGTTTTCATTCTGCTTGTTGCGTGAGCAAATGACGTATTTCTGTAAGCCAATGGCGTTCAGCTGCGCGTCTAGCTCCGCCTTACGGCTCGCTTTGGTACGCTTAGGACCCTTTGCAAAGGGTGACTAAAAAGTGGTACGGTACGGTTCGGTTCGGTACGCTTTTAGACAGTGGAAACGGCCTTAAAAGCATACCGTACCGTACCACTCAGTGGAAACAGGCCATAAGTGTTGACCAAAGAAAGATTTGCAAAGCATCAAGTCTTTCCTTATATTTATTGCTGAATGAATTATTCAAAGCTTTACATGATGTAACTTAACCTTTTCGGGGCATTGTTAATTAGCCTTGACTATATGTCCTAGGCAAAGTAAATTTGGTAATTGATAAATAAAAGTAAAAAGATATTGAAGGAGAAAATTATGTGTAGTTTATTTATAAACTAATTTCGAGAGGATCACATGGTTGCTTGCGGCTGGTCCTACATTTGATGATTCCTAAGCCACTATGAATACCGTAGGTTCCATATCACAGCCATCTTCGTTTTGAAGAATCCCCCCTTCCACCCCTACTCCTCCTCCTTTCCTAAATTGGTGGCAGGGTGTCCCAGTGGTTAGCACTGTTGCCTCACAGCAAGAACGTCACTGGTTCTAGTCCTTACAAAGCCAGCCAATGTTTCTATGTGGAGTTTACACGTTCTCCCTGTGCTCACGTGGATTTCCCCTGGGTTCCCCAATTTCCTCCCACCGTCCAAAAACATGCAACTTAAGTTTATTGACTAATCCAAATCAGCTCCATAGACATGCTCCTATAAGTGGTTATCTCTTAAGAGCAGTCACTCTACCTGAGCTCAAACTCCCCTTCTCCCGGGACAGCATGCCAAACAAGCTTTATAATCAATCATCAGCTAAGTGAGAACTCTTGAAAATATATTAAAAGCAACAATTTATATAAGATTAATAAGATAAGATTTCTCATATTTACTAATTTTTCAAAGTTTCCATTAGTTTAAGGCGAATAAAGCTTTGGACATCAGAAATTTCATGCTTTTGACAAAACTAAGGAAGTTCCAATGCAGTGCCTAAATTTGAAACATGTTGTGATATACATTTTTTATTTGATAAGCATTTGAAGCGTCGGAAACATTACTAGATAGCATTAGTTCTGCAACCTAATGAGCTTTGATTGAAAATCTGTACCGCGTCCAAAACCACATACGTCACTACTACACAGCATGTGAAAAACAGTATGTGAGCAGAGTTGTGTGTCTGAATTCATTGTATTTGAAAACCATATAGGCGAAAAGTGCCTGGATAACCCACTGCTTCCACCAAGATTTTGAAGTGCAAGTCCAATGGACACTTTAATTTCCTATGATCCCACACAAGAATTCCCACAAGTAGGATGTCCGATTTTCATCCATACTACTCACATTAATACACTATAAAAATATCTATTAATTAACAATTTCCATATGTTGTGATTCACAAGTTGTTTTCCGTTTAGGGTTGTGAATTGCATTATGGGACTATGATCTCTGCTCTGTCAAGTTTTGATGTTGAAAATTCAATTCTACAGGTTAACAAAGCGACTTTTTTGGATTTTTAGTAGTCTGAAGTAATATAATGGATAAGAAATAATATAGAGAGGAATAAAAATCACAGAAAATGTACTGGCAGTTTATTACAAGGGTACAATAATATACAACACCAACCCTGACAATATATCACCTAGACCCAGACATTTATCATACATCATCAATTATTATCAGACTATCAAAAATGTTAATAGTCACTTTTTCGAACTCTAAGGTCAAAAGTTGTTGGAAGAAAGGTCAAGGTCCCATAATGCAATTCAAAAGGCATAAATAAATAGGATATATATAATATAAAGACACAAATCACAAAATTCGGAAAATAATTTACGTTGTACAATATACAACATATTTTTCTAACATTTGTGAAGATAGATAGATAGACAGATAGATAGACAAATAGATTGACAGATAGACAGACATTTTCAATTTCATATTTTTAAGTATGTATTTTATGGATTTTTTGGAGCCTTGAGCTTTCTTAAAGTTTTTCTCTAAACTGATCATGATCTCATTTCTGATCTGTGGTTTGCATGCATCACCTCATGGTTTTGCCGGTCTTTAACCTTCATCATTCCCTTTTGTTCTTTTGTGAACACACCGTTGAGCTGCAGTGATTTAGCAGAGCAGAGGGGCTGACGCGCTGCTTTATGAGGGCCTTTTTCAACTAAAAGCCTATTGTCTGAAGGTGTCTTCGACAAATAAGCAGAGGCGGCGATTGTGCACGTAAATAGCTCACGCTTTCATTAGCACGCTCTGTGCATCAGATTTTATCAGGTGTGTCGGGCAGGTGGAGAAGAGCAAGACTGCTGTGAAATGATCGGCAACTGATTGCAAATTGAAGATGAAATGCTTTTTCTTATCTCAGCTTTATGTGCAGAGACAGCTATAAATAAGCCATTTAACGGTTGATTCCCTTGAAATCCATTCTGACTAGTCCAAAACAAGTGGCGTAATTTAGGACTGAGATTTCAATTTTTCAAACCAATAGGTCTCCCCATAGAATTGAATACATTTTGTGCTTCACCATAAGGCAGTGTAAACGTTTGTCTTTTTTTTGACATAAAGTCATAGATCACCCTAAAATAAAATTTCTGTTGTCATTTGCTCAACTTTGACCTGTTCCAAACCAATTGGAGTTTTTTTTTTGTTATTGTTGTTGTTGAACACAAAGGATGATATTTTGAAGAATGTTGAAAATCAGTGACCATTCACTTACATAGTAGGTCAAAACAAAAACTATGGAAGGTTCTTCAGTGGTTCCCGGTTTCCCACATTCTTCAGTATTCTTCAATGTACACTCATCGGCCACTTTATTAGGTACACCTTACTAGTCCCGGGTTGGACCCCCTTTTGCCTTCAGAACTGAAAGATTGACTAAAACAGCACAACAATCCTCAGCTTACAAACTATACCATCAAGTCTAAAAGAGCAGCAGAAAACTCACCAGCAGACACAGAAAATTGTTTGGTTTAATTCTTATTGAGACGAAGAAAGTAACAAAACTACTTATGAACTAACAGTTTTTTGCAGTTGCATCAGCTGATAAGCAAACATAATTCATACAAAATTCTCAATGTAAAGTCCAAGACCAATAAAAAGAAACCCCAATGAAACACAAACAAAAACACTTTCAATAATTCAGTGTTTCACCATGGTTTAGTAAGCTTCGTAAGGTGCACTGTAGTATAACAAGTCAATACTACTAAGAGTTAAACCCTTAAGGCACAACACCAGACTAAACCCACATTCTCTTAACAGTACATACACACAGTGTTTGTATTCTGGCTCCCAAATCAACCCCAGAACGCACAGCAGGGGGTTTCATAAACACCCAGACTCATTTTCATTCATATCTCTTCTTTTCTGTTGGCAAAAGGAGGATTTATAAAGAGCTCTGAGTTTGTTTGTTTTTTTCAAGGTTTGTTTTTTTTCCTAGTGTACTTGACTTGTGTACAGCTTACTGCCTTTGTGTTGTCTATTATCTGGGTTATTCAGTGAAGAATAAACACGGTTAACTGTGAGACAACTCCCTGAATAGATGCATACAGCAGCAAATTAATAGAAACATAACTAAATCAGTTCATTAATAAATCACATAAATCAATAACTGTATAAGTGAATGTACAAACTAATTTATTCTAGGGCAGCGTGACATTTAGAAAATAAATGACATTGCAATACTTTGTTTTTCTGCTATATACATTGCGGTATGGGCAACACGGTGGCTCAGTGGTTAGCACTGTCCCCTCACAGCAAAAAGGTCGCTGGTTCGAGTCCCGGCTGGGCCAGTTGGCATTTCTGTGTGGAGTTTGCATGTTCTCCCTGTGTTGGTGTGGGTTTCCTCCAGGCACTCCAGTTTCCCCCACAGCTCTACAGGTGAATTGAATAAACTAAATTGCCCATAGTTTATGTGTGTTTATGTATGTTTCCCAGTACTGGGTTGCAACTGGCAGGGCATCCACTGTGTAAAACATATGCTGGATGGATCCACTGTGTTAAACATATGCTGGGTGGTTCATTCCGCTGTGGCGACCCCTGTTGAATAAAAGGACTAAGCCGAAGGAAAATGAATAATTGAATATTATGATATGTATTGATAAGGATTGAATAACTATTTGTGAAGAATTTATTATTTCAGAATGGTTGGGGTAATTTCATAGTGGATCTGCATCAATTATTATAAACTACTTAAATTAAAACAAATAACTTTTTTGGGGAGGGGGGATGGGGGGTTGTTATTTGTCTTTAAGTGTTAATCGCAGTTGAAGACAAATATGATAAAATCTAAAGTAAAATTACACTTAAAAATCAAAAATCTTTGTGTGCCTATATGATTTAAACTCAATGTGTTAAACAGAAAAAAACAAAAACAACTGCGAATTATAAAGTTTAAATCCAGAATGGTAAAATTACCATTAATCTACAAGCTCCTGGTCAACAATAACACACACTTGACATAAGGGCTTAATTTGTGCTGGAACAAGCCTGATCCAGAGATCCACTTGGATGATGCAACGACAGCCACAGGACAACGGCACAAGTGCGCTCACCACACACTAGCTATTGGTGGAGTGGAGAGACAGTGATAGAGAAAATTCGGTGGATGACCAGGATTTGGCCAGGACACCGGAGTTACACCCTAATTTTTACAAGAAGTGCAATGGGATTTCTAATGACCACAGAGAGTCAAGACTTCGGTTTAACATCTTATCCAAAAGACAGCACTCACTGACATTATAGTGTCCAACTCACGATACTGGGGCATTAGGACTCACACAGACCACAGGTTAAGCACCCCCTGCTGGCCTCACTAACACCACTCCCAACATCAACCTAGTTTTTCTGTCTGGTCTCCCATCCAGGCGCTGGTTTTTGGTGAAAAAAAGTGATGTCTGCGTGTTCACATCATCGCCGCTGCGCCCTCAAATGGTGACCCAGTTGTGTTTGTGTTACACAATGCAGATGCTCTGAGAGACGCTCAGTCAAGCTCAGCAAATTTGACCGCTGTTCTTGCAGCTGTGTGATGATAATAAACGTGTTCTTGGCTCACAGGAGATCTTGTGTTTACGTAAAGTACCATAAGTACCATTTCCTGAGGCTTCATATATGACCTCAGCCTAAAGTCAATCAGCTTGGGGAATTACACAAATCTTCATAATCATAAATAATTGATGTATTGTGCGATGCGTTGGGTAGGAAAAAACAGTTTGGACAGACGTCATATTTGAAGTGTAGGTTGTAATATGCATATGTTCTGTTCCCTAAAACATGCTTTTTATTCATTCATTCATTTTCCTTTAGCTTAGTCTCTATTTCAGAGGTCACCACACCAGAATAAACCACCAACTATTCCAGCATGTTTTACACAGCGGATGCCCTTCCAGCCACAACCCAGTACTGGGAAACACGCATACACACTCATTTACACACACACACACACTTCTACACTATGCTGAATTTAGTTTAGTTTATGCAATTTGCCTATAAAGTTTGGACTGTGGGGGAAACCGGAACACCCAGAGGAAACCCAGGCCAACACGGGGAGAACATGTCAACTCCACACAGAAATGCCAACTGGCCCAGCCAGGACTCAAACCAGCGACCTTCTTGCTGTGAGGCGACAATGCCAATAAGCCACTGTGCTGCCCACATGTATATTATGTCAAAACAAACCTTTAATTTTCGATTTCGAGATTAATCTTTGCCCAGCACTAACTATAATCATTATTATTGTATATTACAAACTATAACATTAAAATAATATAAAAAATAAAGTATGTGCATATATATTGTTTGCCCCTTTTTAGTCTTTTTAACTTCCCCTATAAAATAATAAAAAGAAAATGAGTATTTTTAAGAGCATTTGTGACTATGAACTATATATGGTTGAGGACATTATTAGCCCTCCTGTGAAATATGATTTATTTTCTAATATTTTTCAAGTGATGTTTAAAGCAAGAACATTTTTCACAGTATTTCCCTAGTTAACCTAATCAGCCAAGTTAAACATTTAAATTGCACTTTAAGCTTATTGCTAGTATCTTATAAAATAACTTTTTGGTTCTGCTTATTTTATTTTATTTAAAACGTGGCCATATGCATTATATGCATCCTACATGAAAACATTCAGCATGTTTCTGGTTTTATAGAGAATGTTAGGCACATGGAAAGGTTAACGGCAGATATTCCTCGTCACTTACCACCATACATGCATACAATAATTCCTCTAGTTTCAATTTAATTCAATAATTTACTTTGAATGAAAACACTGAACCTATGATGACGGTTGTGAGCAATTTTGTCGGTTAGAGGAGACTTGACACCCAACGACAATTTAGCTTGAAGGACGAAAAAGGTGTTTGGCTGATTCTTTCCCGAACTTGCCTGCAAGTGTGCCTTTTCAGACCGCTCGTCCCTGAATCACTGGTGTACTTGACTGAGATTAAGCATGTTTTACAAGCAGCATACGACGTGCTATCACCATCACATTTACTCTCACGACCTTCACTAATATTTCCAACTTCCCGAGTAGTTCTGTTCATTAATGGACGTCATTACTTCTGACTCACCGCTGCAAATAATGTTTTTTAAGGGTGCTTTCACACTTGGTTCAATTGCCTGGACCGTACCCAAGTTCCATTGTCCCGCCTTGCCACCTTCTTGGTTGGTTTGTGTTCACACTGTCTTTTTTCCTTCTGAACCCCGGTACGTTTGCATCACCAAGCCAATGTTTTGTGTACGTCTGTTGCCAGGCGACGGGCACGAAAGCAAAGCGCCAAAATGGAAAGATGTCCGCACATCGCGGTCCTTTCGCTTTCACATTGTAATCGTATTAAAAGGAAACTACAAAAATGGCGGTGCATTTTCTTTCTTGAATGTCTTGTTATGTCCACGAATGCATTCATTTATTTAATATAATCGCAAGATTCACTGTAATCGCATAGGCTGATATCGCGAATGCGATACGATTAATCGTGCATCACTACTAGCTACTCTTCAGAATATCTTACTTGGTGTTTAACAGAAAAAAAAAGGTCAAACATGTTTGGAACAAGTGCAGTGAGAGTAAATGATGACAGAATTTCCTTTTTGTGTGAACTATCCTTTTTAAGAGATGCAAGCAGCTGAATGACAAAACATCCTCTTTTCTCTTCCTTTAGCTGCGCTCTATCCAGGATCTGCAGACAGTCCAGACCATTAAGATCCTGCGGTATGAGAAGAAAGTGGCAGTGATGTTCCTGATGATGATTTCCTGTTTTCTGGTGTGCTGGACGCCTTATGCTGTGGTCTCCATGCTGGAGGCCTTTGGCAAGAAGAGTGTGGTTTCCCCTACGGTCGCGATCATTCCTTCTCTGTTCGCCAAATCCAGCACAGCCTACAACCCCGTCATCTACGCCTTCATGAGTAGAAAGGTCAGCACAAAGAAATATATAATAGAAGGGCTTTTAATGAGGGTATTTATTAGCGATGTCCTGATCAAGTTTTCTGATTGACATTCAGATTTCAGGATAATCATATTTCAGCTGTTTTTAGTGTCCCAATTTAGCGTTTTTGTGCCATATTTAACCTTTCATAAAGATTTTCATTTGATGAGCACTTTAATTGAACTTGTTAGTGTGTCTAAATTATTGACTGATGTGTGATTAAATCAATACTGAAAACAAGTTATGATTTTAAAAACAGTTTAAATGTTTATATTTCAGTGAATCATAGTTGTAGAAATTATGAATCTAAAATTTAATTTGGTCATATTTTATTTATAAAATAAAACTATATTGTCTTTATTAAGCAGCATTTTACTATTATTATTCCAATAATTATTCAAATCTAATTATTATCTAAATGTGAATAAAAACCTTTTATATTCAAATATTTTATATTTCATTTATTTAAAAAAGTGCTTATTTTTTAATTGCTATGATGTGATTATTTTTAGGACAACCGCAGCATTTTACTAGCATTGTTGCATTCATTATCTAAACATAATACTCCTCTGAATTATAAAAATACGTTTGTGATTAAAAAAAAGTCATTCATTCATTCATTTTCCTTCGGCTTAGTCCCTTTATTCATCAGGGCTCACCACAGCGAAATGAACCGCCAACTTATCCAGCATATGTTTTACACAGCAGATGCCCTTCCAGCTGCAACCCAGTAATGGGAAACAGTACCATACACACTCATTCACACACATACACTACGGCCAATTTAGCTTATTCAATTCACCTATAGTGCATGTCTTTGGACTGTGGTGGAAACCGGCGGCACCTGGTGGAAACCCATGCAAACATGGGGAGAACATGCAAACTCCACACAGAAACGCCAACTGAACCCACAACCTTCTTGCTGCGAGTGCTAACCACTGAGCCACCGTGTTGCCCCTTGCTATAAAAATATTCTGTATTAAAAAGATGGTTAACATCGGCAGCAATAGCCTAGTGGTTAGAGCATTGACACATAGCACTAAGGTGCTCATGGCGACCTTAGTTCAAGTCCCGGCTCAAGGTCCTTTGCCCATAATTCCCTTCTCTCTTCTCCCCACACTTTACTGTCTGTAATCTCCAATGTCCTGTCCAGTAAAGGTGAACCCCCTCCAAAAATAAATAAAAAACAATAACAATTTTCTTTTAAAGGAACTTATCGTACAGCAATAAAACAATCTGATGAAATTATAAATACATTTTTATTAATATATTCATAACTTTATACTAAGCAAACATTTTTATATTATTCCATTAATTATTTAAATGTAATACTTTTTAAAATTTAAGTTTATTTGCTATGAAAATCTTCTGCATTCAAACAATTAATTTATTTGTAGTTAAATTTTTTCTAGTCTAATATAAAAATATGTTACAATATACAGCAATAAAATATAACATAAATAATGAAATAATACATTTTTATTAATAAATAAAAAAATTATACTATATTAAATAAATATAATAGTTTAAATAAACATGATAAAAAGTGTCTTTTATATTCAAATATATAGTTTTAATTTAAATATTACTTTAATTTATACTTATATCTTACTTCAAACACTGGTATATTTTGACTAATGCATTTTCTCTTTCTCATTGGTCAGTTTCGCAGATGCATGTTACAGATGCTGTGTTCTCGTCTGACCAGTCTGCAGCACACAATTAAGGACCGACCCCTGTCCCGCATCGAGCATCCCATACGACCCATTGTGATGTCCCAGAGCCGCACCGACCGGCCCAAAAAGAGAGTAACCTTTAGTTCTTCCTCCATCGTATTCATCATTGCCAGCCATGACACTCATCCTCTGGACATCACCTCCAAATTCAACGACGATCAAGACATCAACGTAATTCAAGTTCGACCGCTTTGACACTTGCCGTGGAGACATTAAAGAAGGTCGAATTCCTTGCGTTTATAATGTCCAGAACATTCAACGGCATCTTTTTTCATTAACACAGAAACAAGGATTGATTAATTTTATTCCTGCAGCAAAAATGCAGGCTAAAATGACTTTTGTGTTTCGCATTAAAGACTTCGTATGATGTACATAAACTGTAACTGCTGTAAGTATTTTATGAAAATGACTTGAGTTCAATTGTGTACCTTCTCCATTGTACCTGACACTTAATTTTCCACCTTCACCCAGTTTTAATGGGATGGTGAGATATCCAGCAGCTTAGATCACACAGTTCGTGAGCAGAATATATTAGCTGGTGTGTACAGATAGATTAAAGTGTCTTGTAGTAGAGGACGGGACATTTTCTAGAGGATCCGGTAAATATAGAATGTCAGTCAAGTCCACAGCGCCCCCTGGAGGAAGTAAACATTGTGTCCTATTTCAATATAAACGTTACTATTTCTACAGCTTAAGTTTAAGACTGAGGTTTGAACAAAGCCCTAAGTATTAAACAATGGTGCATTTACCTCAAATTGTGTTGCTTCTTGAGTAGAAGAGTGTTTTCCAGCCTGATCTCATGAGGAAACTGAACTATTTTACATATTGTTGGACATTTAGTATGAACTCATTTTTTTCATATGAAAATGAGAAGGCATGGCTCCAAATTATAGGTCATAAATTATTAGAGGCCATGAATGATTATAGGTCAAATCAAAAAATGAAGTGAATAATATAGATATACATAAAACAGAACAAAACAAATCAATTGTAGGGAATGACAACAATGGTAGTAACATAATGATAGTAATAATGACAACAACAATAGTATAATGACAACAAGTACTACTACAACAACAGCAACTATTACTACTACAACAACAACAACAACCTAAATAACAACAATGGTAGAAAAACTAATGATAATAATAATATTGAGGGATGAGCAAATCCTACTAAAATGTAAGAATGAGATTGTACAAATTAATACAAATAGCCACTGAATCAAAAAGTCAAATTGTGTTGTGTCTTAAGAGCTGTGTTTTCCAGCCTGCTCTCGTAGCTATTTTACTTATTGTCTGAAAAGTGGCTAATTCTTACATATTCAAACAATTTTATTCTCCCGTGCCCTCAAACCCCACCTCTAAAACCAGTCACACTGCACTGTTCGCACCATTGACTTCCATTCATAATGATATTAAGAATTAAGTCTATCTCTACCTCTTCTAACAAAAAGGCAACTAAAACATTGAATGTACGTGCTTTTTTTGATGTTTTATGTAATTTGTATTGATGATATTTATACTGCGAATTCCTTGGTTTCGTTTTTTCTCTTATACTTGGTTTATTATAATTTGCTATTTATTTTTATTTATTCATTTATTTTATTTTATTTTTTTTGGCTGTACTCACTACTATGTTTGTTCATCAGAGCTGTTCTTCACATCTGTATTTTTGAGCAAATGTTATTTAAAAAAAACCAAAAAAAAAACCACACACAGGAGCCAATCATCGATCGACTGATGTTTCTCCTGGAGAGGGACTCGGTCGGACCAGCCGAATGCTTTTACGATAACTTATGCGGTCAACAAACACACTAGAATCTCTGCGAATATTTGCTTCACAGACAAAAGCAATATATCCACATAAAGCTTGAAATCTTTACTTTTGAATAAACCAGCTGCTCAATTTTTGCATGTTGCTGC
This sequence comes from Danio albolineatus, assembly GCA_903798035.1. NCBI lineage: Eukaryota > Metazoa > Chordata > Actinopteri > Cypriniformes > Danionidae > Danio > Danio albolineatus. The sequence continues at coordinate 9,881,873 of CAIGQQ010040406.1, read as the reverse complement.
ATTGCAAAGTTAAGTGAACTCTGACCTGCGAAATCACATCACATGATTGCATGCGACCAGAAATTTTAAATACACTCTAAAAAAAAAGGTTCTTCAGTGGTTCTTCAGTAGTTCTTTACGATATTTGAGGTGCTATTTAGCACTTTTACTGTGTAAAGAACTTTTAAAGCACCATGAAGGTTCTTTAGTGGTTCTTCAGTGGTTCTTTAAGGTGGTCAGGGTGCTATATAGCACTTTTACTGTGTAATGAACCTTTAAAGCACCATAAAGGTTTTTCAGTGGTTCTTTGGGGGGTTTAAAGTGCTATATAGCACCACTACTACTGGTAAGCACTTGTTCATATAGCTAATTCTCATAACTCTTATGCCGGCTTTATTTGCGAAAAGGGTAAAGTAACATTATGAGCACCTTAAAATATAGGTGCTATATAGCACCATTTGATAAAAGTACTATATAGCACCTATTTTTTTAAGGTGCTGTATAGCACCAAAAAAGGTTCCCCCCTCGTTACGACCAAAGAACCAGTTTTGGTGCTATTTAGCACCTTTTTTTTTAGAGTGTATGGCACAATCACTTGCTTTATCAATGTCTAATCATCTTGTTTTATCCCTCCCTTTTTCACAGCACCAAACGACAGAATTTTGCACACTCAAACACTAGTGTGATTGCGGCTTAACCCGAACTTAACTCTATTAATACAGACTAGCCACTAAATCAAAAAGTTATAAATTGGTTTGCAATTGAGTTGGTGTTTTCCCATAAAGATTGTACTGGATGGTACAGTTCACCAAATTTGACCCTGGACCAGAAAAACAGTCAAAAAAAAAGAAAGAAAGAAAGAAAAATTGACATTTCTACATCTTAAAGTGGAATAAAGGATTTTAAGCTTGCAGCATGTTACACTCAAAAACATATTTGTTGTTTGTTCAAACTACTTTTTTTAAAATAAGCTGAAACAACACAATTCTTGATTGTTTTGTTCAATCCACTCACATTTATAAAATCTGATAAGTTAACTTAGTTCTTTCATGTTGCCCCAACACAAATCGATTGTGTGAAACCCAGGATTTTTTGCAGTGTAGGATTTTGCCAAGATACAACTATTTAAATAAATGAAAAATAACTGAGGGTTAAAAAAAAATCTAAATATTAAGAAAATTGCCTTAAAAGTTATCCACTAATGCAAATTGCAACTGAGAAATTGAGATGGAAAAATTAATATATTATAGCATTTTTTTGTTATTACCAAAAAATATAGCATGCAACATAAGACAAATAGTTTTAAAAAATGTATTAATTTGCTCATTCAAAGGTCATTCTCAAGATGTAGGTGATAAAAAGAGCTATTGGCACCCTCATCAAGTATCAAGCCAAAACAAAACTAATGGCTCCTGAAGAAACATTTATGTGAAACGATACAATATACAACTATAAAGTCATTATGCACTTTTATTATTAAGTATAAGCTGCAGCATCCAAAATAACACTGTTCAATATAAAAAATAAAAAATAAAAAAAACAAGCACAATTTTTTTATAAAAAAAAAATACAAAAGCACATGTCTAGCTCTTAGCTGTAAAGAAACAGCATCAGCTCATATGCAAGTTTGTAAGGATAGTTCGCTCACAAATAGAAAATTACCCCACCATTTACTCACACTGAACTCAAAGTGTTTTAAACTTTTGTGATTTTATTTCTTCTGTTGAACACAAAGATATTCTGAAGAATGCTACTGACACAGTAAACTATGGATACGATACTAGGAACATTTTAATTGTAGGCAACATTCTTCAGTATATGGTGTTCAACAAAAGAAAGTTTTTTATGAAGTTAAAGATGTGTAAATCATGACAGCATTTTCATTGTTGCGTGAACTATCTGTTCAACAACTAACCTTAACAGCAAATCTGTTTATTGAGTTAAAGTCCCTTTAAGAACCCCCAAAACATAAATGCAGTACATTTCCACCATCATACATATACAGTAATGTCCATATGGAGTAGAAAAACAATTGAAAATGTAGATTTGATGTACTTTGTTGGTATAATTATGGTTTAGCTTAAATGTTTCCCCTTATTTGAAACACATTTTAGTTCAATAACTTAGTTTTTAGACTCATTTTTTGGGGGTAAAATATTGCTTGTAAGTTTTTCTTGTTTATTTTTCACAGCTGTGCCTATTTATGGACTAGAATATAGATTTCAGCAAGCTACTCACTAGCATCTGCATTTCACATATAGGAACCCACACTGAATAATGCTGAAAGTAAAAAAAAAGTTTTAAAAATAAAATACGATAAAATAAAAACTTACCTCAATATTGAAACCTCCCGGATAGTAGCGGTTAAGGTGCAATGCTCGTGTCGTTTTCAAACCATCTGATTGATGATGGTCCAACACGCCGACCGACGCTCAATGAAATCCGACGCTTGGGTGAAATCCGCTCCAGTCATTCATTCATACCAGAATTTTGTAGGACAGGGTAGTTACTAAAACGTCTTATAAACACCGCTGGTTGCGACGTCGAGCATCCATTGCAAATGAGCAGGTTTTTGTTGGTAAACTTTGCGAAAGCGTGTGTCCGCCACAAACTATCTCGAAAGCTGCGACGTAAAAGTTGTTGCCTTGGCGCGAAATTCCAGATCACGTGGATGATCTTTGACTGGATTTCTAAATTAATTGCCATATAGCGACTTTATGTTATGTTACGATTCTTTTACTCAGAATTACAGTAGTTTCCCCTCTGTACTGTTTTGAATTCACTTCTTGCACGTTATGTTTGTCTTGCAATATTTTCTCAGAATTACAAGATAAAAGCCATCCTCAGAAATCTGAGATTACATCTGAATGGCTAAATCGCTGCATTCAGTAAAATGTAGTTATACTTCCCTATATAGTAGCCTAGAAATGGACAGTTTGCGATGTTTTGAGGCCACTATAGATCATTTAAAGGGATAGTTCCCCCCTAAATAAAAATTCTGTCATTTAGTGACCCCTCAATTGTCACAAACCTGTTTCTTTTCTCTCTTTTTTATTGAACACATAATATGTTATTTTGGAAAATGATGGAAACCTAGCCTAACCATTGACTTACTTTGTGTTCAGTAGAAAAAGGAATGGGTGACATGGTGGCTCAGTGGTTAGCACAGCTGCCTCACAGCAAGAAGGTCGCTGGTTCGAGTCCCGGTTGGGTCAGTTGACATTTCTGTGTGGAGTTAACATGTTCTCCCCATGTTCACGTAAGTTTCCGGTTTCCCCCACAGTCCAAAGACACGCACTAGGGAAATTGAATAAACTAAATAGGTCGTAGTGCATGTGTGTGAATGAGTGTGTATGGATGTTTCCCAGTACTGGGTTGCAGCTGGAAGGGCATCTGCTGAATAGTTGGCGGTTCATTCTGCTGTAGCGAACCCTGTTTAATAAAGGGACTAAACTGAATGAAAATGAATGAAAAAGGACACTCATAAAAGTTTGGAACCAACTGAGGGAGAGTAATAGTAAGTACATTTTTATTTTTGAGTGAACTATATCTTTAAGAATGGATGTGAACTGGTGCTAATGAAAACATGAGTGAATTTCACTCATTTAATGCATATTTATACTAAACAAAATATACGTTTTAACCACAATAGCTCACAATTTTGACTTATTTTTCATAGTTTATAGGTCTGTTTACCCAAATTACCCAAACTAATTTAGTACACAAAAACTACATGTGTTGATAAATTTGTTTTTGTAAATCCAAATAAATGACAGAATGCCTGCTTGAGTGGTTCAGATGGCATCTGTTATCCCATTCATGGATTACGGCTCACAAAGGATTTGTAAGTTAAATGCAAACGAGGATTGATGTTTCAGATTGTACATGACAATGAAAGACAATCAGTAGGATTGAACACTTCTCCCATGCTATAAATAAAAAGCTTGAACAGTACATGAACAAAAATTTTATTCAGTCGCATTAATCCTTTTTTAAATCCACAAGAATAACAGACTGCGATCTCTTGACTTTTAAAAGAACTATAAACAAAGAAATTAAACAAAAATGCTTAGAAATTACACCGCCCACAATGACGCCCACTGAGAATTATTTCTTTCTCCCTCGTAACTATTTAAAACTCATGGTGACTGAATTAATGAAATCTTCTGTTTTTAATAGAAATTTCTAGATAATGTTGATTATCACAGGCAATATAGAATAATCTCCACTTAAACTGAAGTACACAAAAGCAGGTTTTGGTTGTTTTTACTTCAAAGTCTCACTGTAAAATAGACAATATAGAAAACATAAGAGCTCAAATACTGAACATTTTACAGAATATTTCCTGCAGTTTAGGCTGTAGAGCGCGCCACACTAGCATTGCTGCCTTGAAAACAATCACTTGTTTTACACTGAGACATCTGTTGTTGAGAATATGAGTGCTTTAACAAATGTAGCATCTGTCCATTTCTGCATTAAACCATTTTGTGGACTGTACTTCTATTTAAGTGCGCTATATTGAGGGACTACAGTAGATTAGTTAACAGATTATTATTATTATTGTTATTATTATTATTACTCAGAAGGTCATGATCCACACTCATTAAATAATTGTTTTGTATAGTTTTTAATTTACGTTCCTCAGGTGATACAAAATGCAGACGTTTCAGCACAATGCCTTCCTCAGTGTGTCCAGTGTGTACTGAGGAAGGCGTTATGCCGAAACATCTGTATTTTGTATCACCTGGAGAACGTAAAATAAAAACTATACAAAGCGATAGCGAGCGTGCAGGACAAACTTTATTACCCTAAGTATTATTATTATTATTACAAAACTATTTTCTGTGCATTGTGAGTTTAATTTGTATTAAACAGGGCTCTGTTTACACTTGCTATTAAAATGCATCCTTTGGCTGATCTTTTTACAAGTAAACAACACGATACAGGTGTAAACGGGGTCTCAACTGTTATCCACTTCATATCCCTTCCAGACATACCTGCCAACATTTGTCTCCCCGAAGTTCCGGGAGAACAAGAGGGTGGACGGGCAGGTGTGGTGATGGTCAGAGTAACAAAGTTCAGAACGGGGATGTATGTGATGTTAATAACTGTACCATGGAATGGTTTTTGGCAGGTGACGGTGGCAATCGGATACTATACCCAAGTTAACACTCGTGCGGTGTTGGATAGTGTACCAAAAAGGAGAGAAGGAGAGATTTTGAAATAACAAAACGAGAGCGCGACGGGAGATGGGTGTGAAATATGGGAGACTCCTGGGAAAAATGGGAGTGTTGGCAGGTATGCTTCCAGAGGTGTTTAAAACAACCAGATTAAACCAGATTGCTTTCACTGTGTAAACGCTTATGTAACATGCAAGCCTCCCTTCAAAGAAATCAAGAAAGTGGTTGAAGGGGGGGAGGATAGATGGATTAAAGCATCAGGTGTAAACGGGAATGTCTCTCTATAATTTACTTGTGATCCGATTTAACAAAATGCATCTTAACACCAGGTGTAAACAGGGCCTAAGTCTTCAACTTTGGTCCATTAAAAAGCCAAAGATTTCTCCTGTGACATGTCAAGGCTGAACAGCAGTGTGTTTCCAGCGCATTTGGTTTTCTTCATTTCAGAAGTGCTTCAAAGCAAGTATGCGGGTCCACAGCTGCTCTGCAGAGATACTGGGCAGTTTGTGAGAGTTTTTGACGAACACATATGTCCCACCTGCGGCAGATATAAATCCACACAGCCACAGTCCCCGAGTGATCACCTGAAAAACAGAGATAGATCTGAGATGGATTTTGTACCGGAATGTTCTAAAACACTTTTAAATCTAACTTTAAAGTTTAATAATGCAGGTTTCTGGATATTAATATTAGGTTAGGTTTAGGTTGTGATCAAAATTTGATATCTAGCCAGCATCTAAGGACATAAGTACAAATTTTGACGTCCAATAATGACGTCCAATAATAACGTTGACGTTGACTTTGACTTTAGGTTGTGTTGGAAAGTGACCGAAATCCAACGTCAAGCCAACATCTTAAACCAACGTCATATTTATTCATCAGGTATGGCAACCAAAATCCAATGTCTGATAGACGTCATAGTGGTTATGACAGCACAATGTCACGCTTTAACATCATTAGAATTTGATATTTGATTGATTTTAGGTTGAACGTTGGACATAGACAAAATGCAACATTGACGTTGGAGTACAATGGCAATTTGACATCCTGTGCTTGCCTTGAACTAGTACTAAACTACTGAATTGAGTAAACTGTGAATTGTGAAACAACATGTAAAACATATACTGGAATAGCTGACGGTTCATTCCAGCATTGCACTGTGGCGACCCCTGATAAATAAGGGACTAAGCCAAAGGAAAGTGAACGAATGAATGAATGTTTAGTGGATGTTGGTACAAACTCAATGCATTAGTTCATGCAGGTTTACTCTAAAAAATGTGGTTTTTCTGAGAGCAATTAAGCTTTTCAAACAATGTCTTTGCATTTCATTTAGCAAGTTCACCTGCAAAACCTTCACAGACATTTCCATTTACAATTTAATTAAATAATTAAATAAATGAAAGAAATAAAATGTCTAAAGAAATAAAATCTCCAAAAATCACCAGTGAGTTAAACACCTGTGCTTTCACATTTTAAAACTACACTTGAAATGGAGTTAACTTGTTAACAAAAGTTCGTCAGCGGGACCATCACTTTGCCTCCTTAACCAATCACCTACTCCCTAAAACTTATTTAAGAAAGACCAGCCCTCGAGCACTTTTCTTTAAGTTCCCTCGAACCCACCCAGCTCCCTCTATTTCCTTGCTTCCCATTAACAATCCTTATAACATTCTTTTCCCTCCTTGCTTGAATCAGGGGGTCTTAATCATTCCTTCATTTCTTTTCTTTTCAGCTTAGTCCCTTTATTAATCTGGGGTCACCACAGCGGATGAACCGCCAATTTATTCAGCATATGTTTTACTCAGGGGATGCCCTTTCAGCTGCAACCCATCTCTGGGAAACATCCTGACACACTCATTCACACTCATACCTTATGGACACTTTAGCCTACCCAATACACCTCTATTCTTTGGATTTGTGGGGGAAACCGGAGCACCCGGAGGAAACCCACGCAACCACAGGGAGAACATGCAAACTCCACACAGAAACGCCAACTGACCCAGCCAACTTCTTGCTGTGAGGCGAACGTGCTACTCACTACGCCACCGTGGCGCCCGGGTCCTAATCACTCTACCAAAATATTAAAGAGATGGTACCCCCACTCTGAGGCCCCGTTTACACTAGTGCATTTTAGTTTTAAAACGGCGTTTTAGCATGAAAACAATCCACGTCCACACTAGCGTATCTTAACAGATCTCCCTCCACCAGAAACGTATATCACGTGACCATTCGCGCACCGTCCGCACACTCTTGGCATGCGCGTTCAAGTATAAACAGGAAGCATGCGTCTCGCTCGGCATTTGGTTATTGTTAGTCAACAAACGCTGGTCGAACGATGAACGCGATGGTAAAGAAAGCAAGAGAGGTCTTTTTGTGGACAGACGACGAGGTTGAGTTGTTACTTAAAGTAACAAATGAATATAAAACATCCATGGCTATCGAAAATACAGTGTTTACAGTGAAGGCTGGTCTGCCGTCTGCCGGTGACGTTATAGCCATGTGCGCTTGACGAATAAGGAAAGGATACGCAATGACCCAATGCCCCAATCACGTAGCCAATCTCAGCAGCCACGCCTCCGTCTTCAGATGTGTCCGTTTTCCCACATCCACACTGAGACGAGGCAGCAGCGTTTTAGAATAGAAACGGCCTCTCCAGCGTTTTCAAAACGCTCCTTTTTCGCACCTCGAAAACTCCGGCGTAGTGTGGACGGATGGCGTAACCATAGCAAAACTTATGCGTTTTAAAACGAAAACGCACTAGTGTAAACGGGGCCTGAATCTCTGGCCATCATTGTAGGACGCCCGATCCACCTACCAACTAGTTCTCTATTTATCCTCTTCAGTCCATTCCCCTTCATCCCACTGTTCCCTTACCACCCCTTTTCTTACCAATAAAGTCTAGTTCAAGGTGTGGCGTTGTCCATACTGGTGAAAGTATTTTAAAAACTCTCAAAAACAATGATTGACTCCATTACATTGCAAGATCAAAAGAAAAAAGCTTGTTTATTTCGGTGCTGGTGACTTCAGCCGGATATTTTGGGTGTTTCTAAAAAAAACTCCACACAAAGAAACTTATTTTTCACCATCAGACTGGAATCTGCTATTATCACCATTACATTAATGGATCTTCAAATGAAATAATGTTTTTCAGAACGCTCAGAGCTTTATAAAACTCTCTGTATTAAGCCCAGCATGAGTCCTGATTTTACCTGACACATTTATCAGCCAAGCTGTGCTGTCAAACACTTTCAAACACACAGGTTTGGTCTTTACCTTGTCTTGCCAATGCCAGCGGTTCACAGCTTCACTATAGCGTGTTCTGGTGAATGTGACCTAAGAAGCACAAAAGCCCAACAAATGAGTTGGTCAACCATCTACATTCACATGTAACCATTTTATTGTGTGTCTACTACTGGGTAGAAACTAACAACAACACACACAGGCTCTTACCATTGTGTAAAGTGGAACGATTGTCTTTGGCATTAAGAAGTGCAGGAGATTGTCCAGGTATTTGCGAAAGATGAAGTACTTGGAATTGACGTGTGCTCTCATCTATGACAGAAACAACACATGAGGGTGAAGATAATGGCAGGATTTAATGGTCAAGCGGTGAACCTCATGTGTTTTCATCCAGCCGTCAGTAATGAGGTTGACCTGAGTCGCTGTGGCCTGAATGTCACATCCGATCAGCAAATAGTGTAAAAATCTGGCAGCTTTTTTAAAAATCTGTAATATATGTGAGCATGCTGCTTAATGAAGAGAAAAACAAGGACAGCTCCTATAAACAAGCTTGTTTAACTACAAACTCATGACCTTGATGCCGCCAGTCTAGTCTGAGCTGCAGGAATATTATTGCATCTTACATCTATCCATCAGGAACTCGCTTTATCATTCATATCTCATTCAGCAAACAGACATAGGTATATATACTACATTATTTAAATGATTTCTGAAGGATCACATGACATTGAAGACTGAAATTCAGCTTTGAATCACAGAAATAAATTCAAATATATTTATTCACATAGAAAACGGTTGTGTTTGACGTATTTGAAAATGTATTTGAGTTTCCAAAAATGTACATGGCACATATTTAAAAAATATAGCCCTGGGCACATGTTTCCAATGAGCCTGGGTGAATTAACGGTTCTTCATCATGGAGCCACTGATGCCAATAAAGCTTTATTTTTAAGAGTGTGTCGAGTGATGCGGTGCTTTGGCTGACCTCAATATAGTTGTACATGGCCAGGTCAGCGATGGCGTGATCGTCTGGAACACGGACTCTGGTGTATTCTTGAAGCACAGCCGCTGCACACAGAGCAGATCAACACAATTCATGTATGTGTGTGTGTATATGTTTTACATTTAATTTTGAACACTTCTTGTGCTCCTGTCTGCAATTTAAGACTAAATGATTGGTTTTAGTTTTGTCTTTGCTTTACTTTTACTGTCTTTAATTTAGTCTTTACTTGTCTGAAATGATCTGAAATGTTTCAAACATAATATATACATAAGTATATATATATATATTGAGCTTTAGGTTATTAACTAATTTTTAGATCGAAAAAAATTAATTACACTTCAAAATTCAATTTAAAATTGCTAAAAGATGGTTCTGTCTTACCAAGGTTTTCATTGAACTGGTCCATTATCTCGTCAAAAACTAAGCAATCCTCAAAGCCCTGTGAATAACAGTAAAAAATGAATTAGCTTTCTGAAAAACTCAAATGAACACGAAAGTTCACATTTATTTGGTTATTAATATATTTTGGGCGTCACGGTGGCACAGTGGGTAGCTAGAAGGTTGCTGGTTCGAATCTTGGTTGGATAAGTTGGGTCAGTTCACCCTGTGTTTGCGTGGGTTTCCTCCGCGTGCTCCGGTTTCCGCTAGGAGTCGGCTAAGCTAAATTGTCCGTAGTGTATAAGTGTGAATGAGTGTGTATGGAGGTTTTCCAGTGATGGGTTGCAGCTGGAAGGGCATCCGCTGCGTAAAACATATGCTGGATAAGTTGGTGGTTCAGTCCGCTGTGGCGAAGCCCAGATTAATAAAGGGACTAAGCCGAAAAGAAAATAAATGAATTAATATCTTGTCTTCTATGTAAAAAGAAATGTCAGCGTATCTTTCCATTTACTATAATTATCTAAAACTAAAAATGTAAAAATAAATGTTATATAAGATCAATATTACTGGAAATATAAACATTGCTTCACATTATTTACATTTCTTTAGTTGGTTGCTAAAGTAAATATTTAGGAATATCATTATTATACAGTTTAGCTTAATGAGGTCATTCAGATAACTAAAAATCACATTAAAAATAATAATAAAATGCTTAATATTATACATTTATTTAGTTAGTTGCCGCATATTATATTATATTATATTATATTATATTATATTATATTATATTAT
>CAIGQQ010040406.1:9826326-9871291 GCA_903798035.1 Danio albolineatus | reverse complement strand
ATATTATATTATATTATATTATATTATATTATATTATATTATATTATTCATTCATTCATTCATTTTGCTTCCCCTTAGTCCCTTTATTAATCTGGGGTCACCACAGTGGAATGAACCGCCAACTTAGCAAGCATACCTTTACATAGCGTATGCCCTTCCAGCTGCAAGCCAGTACTGGGAAACACCCACACACTCTCACATTCACACACATACACTATGGCCAATTAAGTTAATTCAATTCATCTATAGCGCATGTCTTTAGACTGTGGGGGAAACCGGAGCACATGCAGGACACCCACGCCAACAAGGGGAGAACATGCAAACTCCACACTGAAAATGTCAACTGAACTGATGCAGCCGAGGCTCGAACCAGCGACCTTCTAGCTGTGAGGCCATTGTGCTACCCACTGCACCACCGTTTCACTCCTATATTATATTATATTATATTATATTATATTATATTATATTATATTATATTATATTATATTATATTATATTATATTATATTATATTATAGGGCACCACGGTGGCCGAGTGGTTAGCACGTTCGCCTCACAGCAAGAAGGTCGCTGGTTCGATCCCCGGCTGGGCCAGTTGGCATTTCTGTGTGGAGTTTGCATGTTCTCCCCGTGGTTGCGTGGGTTTCCTCCGGGTGCTCCGGTTTCCCCCACAGTCCAAAGACATGCGGTACAGGTGAATTGGGTAAGCTAAATTGTCCATAGTGTATGTGTGTGAATGTGTATGTATGGATGTGTTTCCCAGAGATGGGTTGTGGCTGGAAGGGCATCCGCTGCGTAAAACAAATGCCGGATAAGTTGGCGGTTCATTCCGCTGTGGCGACCCCGGATTAATAAAGGGACTAAGCCGAAAAGAAAATGAATGAATGAATGAATATTATATTATAACAAAAAACTAAATAACAAAATAATCAAATTATTACAAACATACTTTTAAAAAATAAACACTTTCTCAAGCAACAACAAGTTAACTTTAATCATCGTTTTGATTTAACAAAAGGCCTAGATAATATAGAGCTAGCTGAATATTTCTTTACGCTGCTGAATGCGTTTCAGCAGTAAACTGGACTGTTCAGGTTGTGTTCGCATTATTAGGAGCAATAACCGCTGAAAAAAAGCCGTTTGATCAGAAATAACATCTTTCCACCTCCACTTACTGCATTCATGCCTTGCCCATAGAATGGCACGACAGCGTGGGCAGCGTCTCCCATCAGCACACACTTCTCAAACAGATGATACGGGCAGCACTTGACGGAGACCATGGCCTGAGCCGGCAGACGGAAGAAGTCCTGCTTCAGAGCCTCGCTGATAAAACACATAAAACACACACACACATGAACACTCTGCACGATAGAGCCGCAACACAAGGATCAAGATTCAAACACCCACATCAACGCAATTCTAAATGACAACATATTCATTAAAGTACTTTAATATGATTCAAAAACTCAAAAGAAACTCTGAAGCAGTCACTTTGAGTTACCACAATATGTAGATAGGGTGTGCCAAACATCCATTATTAACGCATTTGTCACTTAATTATTCATTACAGCACCACAAAGTATGGTATAGAAAAATTAAACTAAAATCGGGCATCACAGTGGCTCAGTGAGTCGCACGATCGCCTCACAGCAAGAAGGTAGCTGGTTCAAGCCTTAAGCCGCCTTTCCACTGCACACGACATTTGGGGTGCTTTCACACTAGCACTTTTGGTCCGCACCCGGGTTCGTTTGACGTCATAGTACGGTACGTTTAGCTAGTGTGAACACGTCTTCTGAACTCTGGTGCGCACCCGTGAACCGTACCCGAGTCCGCCTGAAAGAGGTGGTCTGGGGTACGGTTCATGTGAACTCTGGTACGGTTCACTTGTAGTATGAATGCAAACGTACCAAAAGCCGGAAGTGAACCGTCAACAGTACAGCAAACTATAGTTTTTATAACGTTCATTCGTGTGTGTATGCGCGTGTGCATGTGTGTGTGTGTGTGTGTGTGTGTGTGTGTGTCTGAGTATCACGCGCTTACAAGCGCGACTTAGCCAGAGCTCAGATAATGCTTGTCTCCTCCTAAAACAGCTGGGACATCACGTGATGTTCTGAACGTGTATAATATGTTTGCGGCAGATAGACGCGAGCCGTTTTCTGTATGTTCTAAACCAAAAAGTTCAGTAAAAGCGAAACAACCGCGATGTGCGGACGTCTTTCCATTCCGGCGCTTTGCTTTTGTGTCCGTCGCCTGGCAACAGACGTACACAAAACATCGGCTTGATGACGCAAGCGTACCGGGGTTCAGAAGGAAAAAAGACAGTGTGAACACAAACCAACCAAGCAGGTGGCAAGGGGCGACAATCGAACTTGGGTACGGTCCAGGCAAATGAACCAAGTGTGAAAGCACCCTTGGACACGACTGTCGGATTACGCCCCCTTGTGGCAGTCGCACAGTATTTTCAGTGTTGTGGGGCACCATGGGGGAGATGCTGATAACTCGCAGTGTCCGAAATTAAAGACTCTCTCGCAGTGTACGAAATAGGAGTGCAAGAGCAAGAGCCTTTATTCTCTGTGTGTTCACCATGGTTGAATGAATGAATAAATAAATGAATACTGAAACTCATAGGCCGCTAAAAATGTCTATAATAATATTTTTATTACTCATTTATTAATAGAAATGTTTTTTTTAATACAGACTTTTTCTGATTCAAAAAAATAACGAAAAAACCCTATTTCTCATCTCGCGCGCACGGACTTGCTTGGACAACACTGAAATACATTACTTCCGGTCGGCCAGTCGCATACGGTCTAGTCACAGGAGTTCAAATATTTCAACGGATCCGCGGCTCAAATCGGATCCGAATTTCCCGCATACGGAGATGATCGGAACTCCACGCAGCTCCTGGACTACTCTCCATTGGAAATGAATGACTTCCGGTCTGTCGCTTGTCGTTTGTCGTGTGCAGTGGAAAGGCGGCTTTAGGGTCAGTTGGCATTTCTGTGTGGAGTTTGCATGTTCTCCCTGTGTTCGGGTGGGGTTCTTCAAGGTGCTCTGGTTTCCCCCACAAGTCCAAAGAAATGCGTTACAGGTGAATTGGGTAAGCTTAATTGTCTATAGTGTACAGTATGTGCGTGAATGAGTGTGTATGGGTGTTTCCCAGTGATAGGTTGCAGCTGGAAAGGCATCCGCTGCGTAAAACATATACTGGATAAGTTGGCGGTTCATTCTTCTGTGAAGACCTCAGATTAATAAAGGGACTAATCCAAAAAGAGAATGAATGAATGAATGAATGGAAGAATGGAAGAATAAATGAATGAATTAATTAATTAATTAATGGAAGAATGAATGACTGAATTAATGAATTAATTCATTAATTCATTAATTCATTAATTCATTAATGGAAGAATGAATGAATGAATGAATGAATGAATTAATTAATTAATTAATGAAAGAATGAATGAATAAATGAATGAATAAATGAATGAATAAATGAATGGAAGAATGAATGAATGACTGAATAGAAGAATAAATGAATGAATGAATGAATGTAAAAATGAATGCATGAATGAATGAATGAAGTAATGAATGAATAAATGATTAAATAAATGAATGAATGAATGAGTGAATGAATGAATGGAAGAATGAATAAATGAATGGAAGAATTAATGAATAAAAGAATGAATGAATAAATGAATGAATGAATGAATGAATTATTTAATTAATTAATTAATTAACGAATGAATGAATGGAAGAATGAATGAATAAATGAATGGAAGAATGAATTAATTAATTAATTAAAGAATAGAATAGTGAATTACTAAATAAATAAATGAATGAATGAATGAATGAATGAATGAATGTAAAAATGAATGAATGAATGAATGAATGAATAAATGAATTAATAAAAGAATGAATGAATAAATGAATGAATGAATGGATGAATGAATGAATGAATGAATGAATGGAAGAATGAATGAATGAATGAATGAATGAATGAATCAAAACTAAATTGAAAATGACAAACATAAATCCCTGATATTCTATGACCTGGACATAAAAAGTCTCCTACTCGCAATGTCTTTTAAAATAGCGTTTAAAACTCCATGATAATCCAGAAATTGTCGCGGTTGCAGGCTGTGCTCACTTCCTGGTGTGTCTCTGTTATTGTCATGTGGTTTTGTTTTGCCTCATTCATGTGCGTTGTGTAGCGTTCTGTTTTGATCATGTGGGTGCTGATCAGCTGTGCTGATTATTCGTGTCAGCTGTGACTAATTATCTCTCCTATATATGTAGGTGGTATTCTTTGTATCTTGTCAATTTGTTTGGTTCATTTAGTGCTCTGTATCTCGTCATGATGCTCTGTGTTTTTGTATCTGCCAGGTGTTTCTGGAGATCCTCACAGATCTGGACTTCACTGGACTTCCCTTACAGCCCCACTCTTATTTTTCTGTTTTTGTTCTATTTTTGGTATCTGTCTGTCTTTCACCGGTCATTAAAAGACCTTGCATCTGGATCCTTGTTGTTATTGTTTATTTTTTCTTGAGGAGCGTGACAGAAATTCCATGATAATTCAGAAATTCCTTGACCTATGGGAACCCTGCCAGTTCTTCCCAGCGGAGACTTGAACCAGGAACATAAAACCGTGATTTGTTGTTGTTATTTTAAGCCGTCTATTCAGAATGTGAGAATCATAACCTTTATTTAATTATTATTAATAATGCATTCATTCATTTTCTTTTCGGCTTAATCCTTTTATTAATCAGGGGTCGCCACAGCGGAATGAACCACCAATATTAATAGTAATAATAATAATCATAATAATCATAATAATAGTAATAATACAATTTAAATGTTAAATTAATTCATTTTCTTTTCAGCTCACTCACTTTATTAATCTGGCGCCGCTACAGCGGAATAATTCGGCAACTTATCCAGTATATGTTTTACACAGCGGATGCTGTGTATTAATATTTAAAATTCTTTCCTACAGCAAAAACAAAGGTTCCAACCCAACACATTTCGCAAAAGCATGAAAAATGGTTTCTCTCTCATTGCAAATGTCTTGTTCAAGACCAATCTCTGGGTTCATTTTTAATAGAAAGAGTAAAAGGAATAGTTCAGCCAAAAATGAAATTTTACTCACTATTCACTGAACCTCAAGTTGTTGCCCTCCTCTACGGGTTTTCTCTTCCCTTCAAGTTTTTAAAATATCCCACCATGATATGGTTTGTTCATTCATTCATTCATTCATTCATTCATTTTCTTTTCGGCCTAGTCCCTTTATTAATCTGGGGTCGCCACAGCGGAATGAACCACCAACTTATCCAGCATTTTCTTTTACGCAGCGGATACCCTTCCAGCCGCAACCCATCTCTGGGAAACATCCATACATTCTCATTCACACACATACACTACGGACAATTTAGCTTACCCAATTCACCTATACAACATGTCTTTGGACTGGGGGGGAAACCGAAGCATCCGGAGGAAATCCACGCGAACACGGGAAGAACATGCAAACTCCACACAGAAATGCCAACTGACCCAGCCGAGGCTCAAACCAGTGACCTTCCTGCTGTGAGGCAACAGCACTACCTACAGTACTGCGCCACCGTGTCGCCATGTCATGTTCAGTGTTGGGAGTAACGCGTTATAAAAGTAATGTATTACAGTAATGTATTACATTTTCCTGTAACGCAGTAGTGTAAGGCATTACTAATGCATTTTCAGTAATATTTTACTCGGTACATGTTCCGTGCGTGCGTTACAACAAACTTTTCGCCCGCAAGAGATTAACAAATTAAAATAGCGAAGTTCTATTTCCTGTTTGTGGTTATGAATATACGCGCGCGTGTTGTCATTAATCTCCCTCTGGATATTGGGACTTTTTACTTTTGACGCGGAATGATTTCAGCTTCTGAGCTCGAGGTCCGAGGCTATTGGCTCAGCCCGGTGCGCAGTAATGTCAAGCCCTAACACACAGCGGAAAAGCGGAAAATTGACTCGCGAGATGGACGTAAGTGCATATGGTGTTATTTTTAATGACAAACGTATTCATGTAATACGAGCGAGCGAACGCGCGCCGGTTTCTCCTCGCGTGCACTCAAAACACGGCTGCTCACGTGCGGCTGATGTGCTCTGGCTCCGTTAGATGATGCAGACTCACAAGTTGTGCCTTACGTTTCCTCCTCTTTTTGTGCGTTTGCTCTCCAGAGATTATATTATCTTATACTATATATCCAGAGATATTTCTACACTATTTACCTACAGGTTGGTAAATTCTAAAATAAATACTAGTGTTTTTGAGTGTTAGGTATACTGCCTATGTTTTAGGCTAGTATAATTTAAAACTTGTTATGCTTCAGCATACTGTAGTATTAGGAATAGTAAACTGATAAAATGAAATACAAATTGGAGTTTTACTACAGTAAAGTGTGGTGAATTGTACAATAATATACACTATAATATTGTAAGAAAAAAACTACAGCACTGGGTAATTTGTTTATATTTCATTTGCTGCGTTACCATAGCAACTATAGTATTACCACAACAGATTCATTGAAGTACGTTACTATAGTAATGTTCAAAACACAGAACATGCCAATAGACGTGTTCAGGGGCCCTGTGGAACAGCTTTTCCTCAAAATGAAGAGGATGACAGGGAAAATGATCTCCAAAATCTCATCAACAATGTGGAAGACCACATTTTATTTATTTGAAGAGTAAATAGTACAGTAGGCTATAAAGCCTTATCAAGTTTTTCGTATATTCTATTAGTAACATTTCTGCTTGCGTTATATTTTTGTTTAAATGTTTTTATTTGATTAGTATGGTGCAACTTTTTTTTTAATAAAATGTATTCTTTGCACTCACAATTGTTGGAAACTGGAAATATCTCATATAACACACAGCCAAAAATGTTTTGGTTTATTATTATATAAAAATGTATATGTAAGTCTATTTTAGTATTTTGGTTATTAATAATAGTGGACAAATATAAATCATATCAAAAAGCATGAATGGAAGAAGGAACACAAGACACACATTGTGAGTCTGCATATAATCTCACTGAGCGAGCAGTGTACTGAGAGCATGGAAGAAAATGTATGCATGAGCAGTGCATATTTGAGAGAGCGTGAGGAAATTTGCGCGCGAGCAGTCCACAAACAGAGGAAATCTGTGCACAGGCATTATATTGAGAAAGCTATGTTCATCACGCTCACTTTGTGCAGGACAGTTTTGTGTTGTGAGCCACTTAAATTTAAAGTGAATAAAATAATGGCAACAATAAGAAAAAAAAATCTGCATCTTGTCATGGCATTGGAGTTTACATATAGGCCTGTAGTGTCTAATATGAATATAGTCAAGCTATTCAGAGATATTGCCAGATAATCACTTTACCTCCAACATACTTTTAACAGACTTAGATCATTTGTGATTCTGGCTTCCATGCTTTCTTGCATTGTCTTGAGCCTTCACATTGCCAATTATACACTATATTGTTAGTAGCCTGGATAGGTCACAGTCATTCTGCTACATCATATCGCTTTCTACTGGATGTAAAATGCTCTGCAGTATGTTTTGTCATTTTAGAATGTTAAGTTCTAATTCTGTAGTTGTTTTGGTGAAAGTAACTAAAAAAGTAATATGTAGTCATGTAACATATTACAATTTTGAGACAGTAATATTGTAAGGTAAGGGATTACATTTATATAACAGTAACAAGTAATCTGTAATGTATTACAGCTTTGAAGTAACTTGCACAACACTGGTCATGTTCCCATCCAACTTTTTCTTGTTAAAACTGATCACACAAAACAATGTTTTCCCATAACAGGATAAATAAAACAAACTGATAATACGCTTCAAATAGCTATCTATGAATGAAAATAATAAAAAAAAAATACTGACAATAAATTTTAGAAAAATGTATATTGATATTACCAACTGTTACTAATTATTCTGACACTAATAAATGTTTTGTGAATGCCAAATTATTGTATTGTAATGACTTCTGTAGGACTGCATGACAGCTATAGCATTTTAAATAAAAAATAATAATTTTTTTTTTAAAAAATTACATTTTTAAATAAAAATAAGTTACATATTAAACAATTCTTAATAAAACAACAAAGGTGATTTCTTAAAAATCTTACCAACCTCAGCCTTTAGCACACTACATAGCAAAATTATATTTTGTGGGAACTTTCGATGATCATTTTAAATGCCAAATATAAATCGTGAGCAAAATGAATGCAGAGGTTTATAATCTGGCTGCTGAATCTCTCTTCACCTGCAGAACTCATATTAAACCTGTCTAATAGACTGCGATTTCACAGCTCACTTCAATCACACCTGAGAAGAGCATGAAGCAACAAGAGACTGAAAGAGCTGAACTCACACTCCAATCAGAGGCACAGAGTCGGGGAAGTGTTTGTGGAAGAAGCGGAGGAGCTCGTCGCCGGTGCGGATCTGCTCGAAGTCTTCAAAGGGCATGAAGAGGGTGCATGTGAACGTCCTGTCCTTTAAAAAAAAAATAAGGAAATTACAAAATAAGGAAAAAACAGCATGAGAAAGGCAAAGCACTATCTTCAAGTCTTCTAATTTTATTTTATTTTGTTTTGTTTTGTTTTGTTTTGTTTTGTTTTGTTTTGTTTTGTTTTGTTTTGTTTTGTTTTGTTTTATTTTATTTTATTTTAATAACAAATGCCAAAATTGCGTACTACTTTATATATAAAAAAATATATAATGAAAACAACTAGAAAACTACAGAAAATTGAACAATAGCAATAGCAATAATAATAATAAATATAATAATAAATAAAAATAGAGCGCCAGGGTGGCGTAGTGAGTAGCACTATTAGCACTAGTAGGTCGCTGGTTCGAGCCTCGGCTGGGTCAGTTGGCATTTCTGTGTGGAGTTTGCATGTTCTCCCAGTGGTTGCGTGGGTTTCCTCCGGGTGCTCCGGTTTCCCCCACAAGTCCATAGACATGTGGTATAGGTGAATTGGGTAGGCTAAATTGTCCGTAGTGTGTGAGTGCGAATGAGTGTGTATGGATGTTTCCCAGAGATGGGTTGCAGCTGGAAGGGCATCTGCTGCGTAAAACAAAAGCTGGATAAGTTGGTGGTTCATTCTGCTGTGGCGACCCCGGATTAATAAAGGGACTAAGCCGAAAGGAAAATGAACTACTACTACTACTACTACTAATAGTAATAATAATAATAATAACAAAATAGCCGCAATAATAATAATAATAATAATAATACATATTATTACTACTACTAATAAAAATAAAATAGCAGAAATAATAATAATATGTCAGTTGATATTTAATATTTTATAGTGTTTCAGTTGACGGTTAGAAAAAGAAAAAGTACAAAAATAATATAGAATAAAATAATTCTTCGTTTATAAAATAAATGTATCACTCACAAAAATAATAAATAATCACAAAATACTAAACAATATACTGTATGCATAAAAATATAACATACAATGTATGACATAGAATAAAAATAAGTAATAATAAAATATAAATATGACTAAGTAATTTTATTTTATATTTTAATCCTTTACACTACAAAAAAATGATCAAAAACAAATAGATAATTACCAAAACTTTAAGATAAAGGAAAAAACTAAACATTAAATAGAAAAAGAAATATATAGCAGTAGTATGTAACATCCCCAGCTCGTCACTCATCATCACCTCATCACTCTCAATCACCGAGACCATCCTCCAGCCGTGCACAATCCCCAGCCTATTAACCTGCACCTTTATAAGCTCCCTTCAGTCACTAACCCTTCGTCAGGTATCATTTATGGACACGCTCATCCTCGCCTGCTCCTCACCTCGTCTTGGACACCCTCCTGTGCTCCCAACGAATACCATCATCATAACTCCTATCAGGGAAGTGACTTTCATGCACTCTGAACTATCTCCTGTACGGATCCCTAACCCTTCACCTTCGTCCAAGTTAATGCCTTCATCTTGTGTCAATCCTTGAGCCAGTAAATAAATACTGCTTTTTGTACGTTTGACTCAATCTCCTTCTTCTGATCGTGACATAGTAACTATAATAATAATTTAAATAATAATAACAAAAACGAATACACATATAATCACAAAAACATTTCAAACAGTGAAAGGATAAATAATAATAACAGTAAAAAATAAAGGGATATATAATAAATAATTATTAAATAACCTCACCAAGTTGGGCAGGGCAATCATCATGAAAGTGTTCCTGGGCCAAATGTGCAAATAATTGGGCTCCATTGCAAACTTAGAGGACAGAGAAACAGAGAGTATAAAGATGTGAACAGAAAACGAGGACAGATGTAAGAAGACTGTCAGAAAAGCGTTGCTGTGGCTCTCACATCTCCATCTTTTGGAGGCATGGTGAGCTCCATGTACCCGTGGGGAATGTACGTCTGGCTGTAATTGAAGCGACTTTGCCGAAGGAACTGTTTCCTGACGGCTGAAAAAGCTCCATCACAGCCTACGATCAGATCAGCCTGGGTCTCCGTCTTCTGGCCATCGGCTCTGTTAGGAGACACAATCCCATTTAGATCTCCACTGAAATGTAATCTAATTCACACTGAATGTCACGCACAGATTGAACATCCATTTATAAACTCTTAAAGGTACAGTTCACTTAATTAAAAAGGAGGATTCTGTCGATCTCATCTCATAAATATCTTCATGCTCATCCATTTTCATTTTTTTACAATTTGTCATTTTTATTGTATTTTTATGCTTAATATTATATGAAGTATTATTAAATTATGACTTATTATTATTATCATCATCATCATCATCATCATCATCATTATTATTATTAGTTAGTTCACTTTATTTGTCCCCTTAGGGAAATTTTATTTGCAGCATACTGTACACTCACAGAGACTTCTGGCATTTCACATTTGGCATATATATGTACATAAATAAATCATTTAAGAACATGGAGCACCTATTTTAAATAAATATCCAATCTTCTAGCCATCATCTGGGGGAGGAGGAATTTAAAAGCTTAATTGCTTAGGGTAAAAATGATAATTCTTTCCTATTTCTTACACACCTGGGAACACTGTATAGACGACCTGAGAGTAACAAGTGGAAGGTGTTTGATAAAGGATGTCTTTCATCATTGACAATCATGATAGCCTTATTTAGTACTCTTTTATTTGTATGTTATACATGATCAGCAAAGACTTGTCAACATTAAAAGACAATAATTTCTTTAAGAAGTACATTCTCTGTTGGAGCTTTTTCCTCACACAATCAGTCCACACATCCCACTTCAGTTTATTGTCCAACATCACACCCAAATATTTATAATTTGTCACTGACTGAATTTGCTCCTCATTAATTAATGTGTATTAATTAATTAATCATTAGTTAATAATAATATTATTATTATTATTGCTGCTAATATTTTATTATTATTAATAGTAATGTATTATTACTATTATTACTGTTGCTAATATTTTATTATTATTATTATTAATATTGTTGTAAATATTTTATTATTATCATCATTATTATTATATTATAATTACTATTATTGCTAATATTTTATTCATTCATGCATTCATTTTCTTTACAGTTTAGTCCCTTTATTAATCTGGGGTCGCCACAGTGGAATGAACCGCCAACTTATCCAACATGTGTTTTATACAGTGGATGCCCTTCCAGCTGCAGCCCATCTCTGGGAAGCATCCATACATGCTCATTCACACACATAAACTACGGACAATTTAGCCTAGACTTGTGGGGAAAACCAGAGCACCCGGAGGAAACCCACGCAACCACGGGGAGAACATGCAAACTACACACAGAAATGCCAACTGGCCCAGCCGAGGCTCAAACCAGCGACCTTCTTGCTGTGAGGCGATCGTGCTACCCACTACGCCACCGTGGCGCCTGTTTTATTATCATTTTTATTATTATTATTATTAGGATTATTTTTTGTAAACGGACGAGATCTGCTTGAAAACCATCAAAAATTATTCTTTTGTTTTGTGTTTTGGAACGCGGCACTGAGTGGGCGGAGCTAAATATCTCTTACGCAATTGGTGGAATTGTGTCAGCATCTTGGAAAATGGTGTTTTTTGCAGTTTTTTCTATAGAAAAATAATTTCATGGGTAATGTAATGTAATTTGTGCCTGACTGCACAAATTAATATAAAGAAAAGAAAGTGATATTAAAACATGGATCATCATGGCAGTGGGTGGAGCATAAGATCGCTAATACTGCAACTCTCTGATTGGTGGAATGGTGTGAGAATCATGGGTAATGTAGTTTTCTGCACAAATTTATATATATAAAAAAGAAAATGATTTTGAAAGGTCAAGGTTAATTGGAGTGGGTGGAGCTTAAGATACCTAATACTAATGCAGCTCTCTGATTGGTGGAATGGTGCCAGAATCATGGGTAATGTAGTTTTCTGCACAAATTAATGTATACAAATGTAAAAAAATTTGAAACATAAAAATTAATTGAAGTGGGCGGATCTAAAGATATCTAACGCTAATGCAACTCTCTGATTAGTGGAATGTTGTCAGCAGCCTGGGTAGTTTTTCTACATAAATTAATCTATAGAAATAAAATAATTTGTAGCTTTGTAGGAATGGGTGCAGTAGGAGATCTCTATTTTATCTATATATACAGCTATAAAGTTAAACTAATTAATAATGATTCTTTATGTAATAACTCAACAATAACAGAATAATAAAACTTTCTTTTGTAGGTAACCTTTCCTGTTAAAAACAATTACATGCACAAAAACTCAGCATTATTGTGTGCAAAATTGTAGTAAAAACACAACTGAGGAAGAGATCACTGTTTACCCAATGAAGGTCATTGTTCCTGTTTTTGGACTCCAGTCATGCAGCTTGTGATTAAAGTTCAGTCTAGTGTTTGGATATGCTTCTGCCGCTGCAAAAAATCATTTCAATAAAGCATGTTTATCCAACAAATATAAAAGAATAACAATCATATTTTGACGACATCAAACTCATATACTTGTATAATTAAATCGATAGTTCAGCCAAAATATAAATGTACTCTCTATTTACCCACCCTCAATTGGTTTGAATACTTAAAATGTTACTTTTTTCTGTTGAACACAAAAGAAGATATTTTGAAAAATGTTGAAAACCTGTAGCCATTGACATATATAAAAACATATGAAGAATTCAATGGCTACCTGTTTTCAACATACTTTAAACTATCTTCTGTTTTTGTTCAACAGAGAAAGAAACTCAAGCAGTTTTTGAATGTTGGAGTGGAGAATGATTAAATAATGATTTATCTGAAATCATATTTGGGTGAACTACTGTATCCCTTTAAATAGAACCTATTATGCAAAGATCACATTTATTAGCGGTTTAAACACAGTTGTGTGGCAACATTGCATGAATATATAACCCAGGCTCATTCTGAAAATGTACCCCAATGTACATTTCTGGAGAGCGCCAAATACATCCCAGGAGGAATGTTTTTTTTCCGTTTTTGCGAATCCTTCAGATACTGCTGTGGACACTTTTTGAGTTCTCTCGAGAGTGCCATTCACGCCTGCTCTTCTCACGGAAATCTACCTGAGGCCGCTATCGACTGTCTGACTGGCTGACTGACTAACTGATCGATCCCCCCACCGGGCCCACCCACTTCCCTAAACTCAACCGACAGTGTTTTGAAAAGCAATCCAGAAAAAGAAAAGCCCCCTAATTTTTCCAATTGTGACCAGGGGGCGGGGTCGAGAGCTGTAGGAACGGAACAAGGCCGGCGCTTAAGTGAATAATGAGAAGCACCTGTGGTGCACACTGGCCTCAAATCCCACAGAAGGAGCTCTGGACTATAAGAGGAGGAACGACAGCAGAGTAAGCTGAGAGAGGTCCAGGCCTGGACAGAGTAATGTTGTGTTTTGGTTTAGACGGCACTGTAACGCGATGGTGACACTGACAACGGTGGTGAGGATCCAAACGCAGATTTATTTTGGAAGTCAACAATGCAGTGGTCAACAGGGACAATCAGATATATACATGAATTCAGAATTATAGTCGTGGTACAGGCAGAAGGTCAACAGGGCTGGTAGCAGGCAAGGATAAACAAACAAGCAAGGCTAGGATCAAAACACAGGAAGACAGGAACAAAGGAAACGCGTTGTAGAGTCACTTACAGCAAACAATACTCAGCAATGACTGTGTGCGAGTGTGATGCTTATAAAGTGTGTGTTATCAGTTTTTGACAGTCCTCCGGTGGTGTGTGTATCAATCCTGATATGGAGCAGGAGTGTGTGTGTGCTGCATGACTGGAATTGTAGTCTGTTTACAAGCTGATCTGTAGTTCATGAGATGAGTGTGTGTCAAACAGCGATCTCTGGCTGTAGATCGCTGGTGATCGTGACAGGCAGTCTCCGTAAGGAGCAGCCATCCATTTTATTAATAAATACCTTTAAAGCTTCATCGTTTCTCCGCCTCCTTCCACGTTTTCAGATTTTACAACAATCTCACCCTGTCATATAACTTAGTTTTTTAGCTTTTGTTTTTGTCTTAACTGCTTTCTGGAACTGTCCTTCACCTGACTCAAACCTTATCGTCTCAGTCAGCTCTTCTCTGTGTCTCAAGTCTGCCGATGCATGCTGCAAGCCACTGGACAAACTGGTAACAGTGGGAAAGCTGTCCACATAGAGGTAAGCGAACAGCTGGTAAGCGTGAAAAGGAACAGCGTCATCCCGCCCCGTAGCGTTCATTTTAAAGACTAAATGTAGCCATACGTACTTCTGGCTACATAATTCGCGATCTCCAGAAGCGTATATAGGGCTACATTTCAGAATGAGCGTGTGATGTGAATATAGCAGCCTCTAACGGTAAAAATTAATTAATTCTATTTTTTTATCATCACACTTGATAAAACAATCTGCAGAAACACTTTGATTGACATTCTCCTTTTGTACAGGTTATCAGAGGGGGAAAGCCCCGCCCATTAGTGATGATCTCTCCCCCATTAGCATTAACAGCTCTGAGTGAGAAGCAGCCGTCCACCATTAGAGTTTTGAATCTGCCACTATACTGACACATTGGCATTCGTAGCTCCGTCCTCTTTTTAAATTTAAAGCGATGGTCACCAAATTTGGATCAAAGCCTAAAAGGGGAGTTATAATAAAATTGTTGTATGATATTTTGAGCTGAAACTTCAAATACACACTCTAGGGACACCAGAGACTTATTTACATCTTGTAAAAATGCATAATAGAGCCCATTTAATTGAACCATGTGGCATTTTAAGCGGAAACCTTTTGGGTTTTGGCACATTTAGGTTACAAGTACACAAAAACATTTCAGAACGCTTTCAGATTAAAATTCAATAATAAATTTTATTTTTACTATTATTATTACATATTACTGGTTTCAAAATGCTTTTTTAAACAAACTTGTACCTGTTAGCAGCTCTTTGTTGAGGTTTGCTCTGTCCACGGAGAGGATGTACTACAAAAGAAAGAACATAATGACACCGAACAGACTTTTTCAGGGTGTTTAGAGTCTGTCAGGCAGAAGTTTAATCTCTGTTATGCATGTTCTGGATTATCTGGGATATTTTGAGCTCTGAAACGATGGATTTATGACAGACATAGACTTCATTCACCTGAAAGGCACTTTAATCCACAGCTTAGATGCCGTAAGTGTTTAAAAGCACCATGCCACACATCGTTGCCGCCAGCATTTACACTCTGTGTGTGTTTGTGTTTTGTGAGAAGATTACACGGCAGAAGTAATAAGCTAATGATTTCGACGGTCTTCTGCTTCTGTCCATCTGCTGATTTATAATAATCATAATCGCTGGAAGCCTCATGAAGCTCAAAATGGGTCAGAGAAACTTTAGCTTTTTCAAAAGCACTTACTGTACATGAAAGGCTATGAATATTCACGTGTTAATCGCTTATATACTGAATTATAGAGAATGCTTATATAACGTTAAATATAATGTCCAAAGAGATGTTCTGAAATGTCAATATGTCATACAAAAAAGAAGTACTTTAGGTTAAATTATCAAAAATGTGTAATTTAAATGATATAATTTTAATCGTGGGTGGCACAGTGGCTCAGTGGTTAGCATTGTCGCCTTACAGCTAGAAGGATGCTGGTTCGTGTCCCGGCTGGGTCAGTTGGCATTTCTTTGTGTAGTTTGCATGTTCTCCCTCTGTTTGTCGTAGGTTTCCTCCAGGTGCTCCAGTTTCCCCAACAATCCAAATGGATGCCCTTCCAGCTGCAACCCATCTCTGGGAAACATCCATACATTCTCATTCACAAACATACACTACGGACAATTTAGTTTACCCAATTCACCTATACCACGTCTTTGGACTTGTGGGGGAAACCGGAGCACCCGGAGGAAACCCACGCAACCACGGGGAGAACGTGCAAACTTCACACAGAAATGCCAACTGACCCAGCCGAGGCTCGAACCAACGACCTTCTTGCTATGAGGCGAACGTGCTACTCACTATGCCACCGTGGCGCCCCAAATGATAAACATGTTGCTTTAAAAATATATATTTTCTTCTATAAATTTCTGTTGTTTTCTGATAACCTATGCAGGTCAGAAAATGTCCATTTATATCAGGCATATACCTTTAACATTTAATTGTAGTGTTTGTTTCATATATTTCAGCTAAAAAAAAGGCCTAACTGTAAATATATTAAATGTGCAAATTTTTTAAAATTACATACCTTATACTAAAATGCATTTAATTACTAACTTTATTATTTACGTATTTACTTACATACTTATTAATATATTGTTCATATACTCCAGTGATGATAAATTTATAATCAATTTCTGTCAAACTGTCTGTCATTAGTTCATTCATTCATTTTCCTTCCGCTTAGTCCCTTTATTCATCAGGGGTCGCCACAGCGGAATGAACCACCAACTTATCCAGCATATTCATTTCATCTATAGCGCATGCCTTTGGACTGCTGGGTAAATCGGAGCACCTGGAGGAAACCCACGCCAACATGGAAAGAACATGCAAACTCCACACAGAAATTCCAACTGAAACAGCCAGGACTCGAACCAGCGACCTTCTTGTTGTGAGGTGACAGTGATAAGCACTAAGCCCCCATAAATTTCAAATGCAAATTATTTTTTTTACCTATTTTTGTTCATACATTTAAATTCTGCTTACCTATGTACAGGGAAAAAATGCAAGTGTAATAATAATGTAATAATATCCCAAACTATTAAAATCATATAGGTTTTACTTAATAAAATATATTATATTTACAAAATTGTATTTTGATGACCTACAAAGCCCTGCACAAATGCATTTACCTGCAAAGTTATTAAAATCATTTATATATTCTATGGGGCATCAAAGAAATGCGTTACAGGTGAATTGGGTAAGCTTAATTGTCTATAGTGTACAATATGTGCGTGAATGAGTGTGTATGGATGTTTCTCAGTGATGGGTTGCAGCTGGAAGGGCATCCGCAGTGTGTAAAACATATGCAGGATAAGTTGGCGGTTCATTACACTGTGGCGACCCCAGATAAATAAAGGCACAAAGCCGACAAGAAAATGAATGAATGAATGAATGAACATACATTATATAGAAAACTATATTCTGGTGACCTTAAACAAAATTTTTGCATTCTGATAACCTAAAATGTCCCTAAAACATTCAAGTTATTCCATTTTTGTATATATCGCGTTGCATTATTGTATTAAATATGCAATATTGCTACAACTACATGCTGTTTTACATTCATACCATCAAACTGTTAATTTTGACATAATTTCTACTCTTTCAATATGTTGTAAGATTTCATTCTTTCATCCATTTATTTTCTTGTCAGCTTAGTCCCTTTATTAATCCGGAGTCGCCACAGCGGAATCAACCACCAACTTATCCAGCATATTTTTTTATGTTTTACGCAGCGGATGCCCTTCCAG
The DNA here is from genome assembly GCA_903798035.1 of Danio albolineatus. Taxonomy (NCBI): domain Eukaryota; kingdom Metazoa; phylum Chordata; class Actinopteri; order Cypriniformes; family Danionidae; genus Danio; species Danio albolineatus. The sequence goes on along the minus strand of CAIGQQ010040406.1, from coordinate 9,853,327 downwards.
CCGCAACCCATCTCTGGGAAACATCCATACATACACACATTCACACTCATACTCTACGGACAATTTAGCCTACCCAATTCACCTACACCACATGTCTTTGGACTGTGGGGGAAACCGGAGCACCCGGAGGAAACCCACGCAACCACGGGGAGAACATGCAAACTCCACACAGAAATGCCAACTGACCCAGCCGGGGCTCGAACCAGCGACCTTCTTGCTGTGAGGCGAACGTGCGGCCACCGTAGCGCCCCTTTTGTAAGATTTATGTATGTTTATTGAATACTGAAACTTTTTAACTGTATTATTCTATGTGTGCTGTGACAGAGAAACAAATCATAAGTGCTCATTTTTCACAAAAAAGACAGAAAAAGACCATTCCAAAGTCCTAGTTGCCACTTTTATGTGAGCAATATGACTGTAATGATTAACAAGCTTGTTTTAAGGTTGTATTGACTTTGCTGGGGTCACTGGTCATGATACTAATGTTATATTTCAGCAAACAGACTCAGTCCATCAATGTATACCTGATGTAAATGTCCTTATAGCGGGTGAATAACCCTATAACTGTGCAGCTTAACCGCTGTCATGTGAATGAGATTTTTTTTTTGAGATTTACTCTAAAGCTGCTTTGAAACAATGTGTATTGTGAAAAGTGCTATATTTTTTTTAAATACCTTCAACTTGGATTGACTGACTGTGAACAACAAGCATGCAATATTATACACTCCTGAGTATATGAAAATGCAGATCTCAAAATGGTTTTTGTTACCTGTCCCTTCTTTCCGTAGGGTATGGGAGAACGTTTTCCATTCACATTATGGATCATGCGAGCGTGCATTGGGATACCTTTAGATACTATCTGCAAAAAAAAATATTTATATTAAATTATAAGTCATTATGTCAGAAAAAAAACTTGTAAACTGCAAAAATATGAGCTTGATTTTAACATCACATTACATTTAGTCATTTAGCAGATGTGTTTGTCCAAAGCGACTTACAATTGAAGAGGTATTCAGCGATTCAGAAAGAAAAGGCTATGCATACAACAAGTGCTAATTATTTAAAGTAACTTGTTTGTGTTCAGAGAATTTAGAGATAGAGTAAGAGTTTTTTTTAGAGAGAGAGAGAAAGTGCATCAATTGGTAGTTTTGGTATTATTAGGTTTAGGTGTTCTCGGAAGAGATGGGTTTTTAGTTGTTGTTTGAAGGATAGCAGTGTATCTGTAAACCGAGGGGGAATGGATTGCAGATACACTGGTGCATTTTTACAGTAGTTTAATGTTAAACTACCGTAAAAATGCTACGGTAAAATAACTGTAAATTGACATTGCCAGAATTGCTTCCATGACGCTTTACATTTGATTTTTTTTTTACTTCTTCCACGTAATTGTTTCTCAGTTATTTACAATATAGGGAATGTTGTTAAAGAAATATTTGTTGCATTACTTTATTCTTGATGTTTCCATGTGTTACCAACCAGCCGATTCGAATGTTAACACTCGATTGGATGGATGTTATCAGTGTTTATCAGCTGATAGATATGGGCCAATAGGGGTGGTTAATCACATGGTTAATCAGCTCTAGATCACATACGGCTGCGACCGGACGTTAACAAGAATTGTTTGAACTATTTATTAAATTTTTCTTTTATTGTATTTTAATTGTACGTCTACCCCACCCCAACCCTGAACCCAACCGTCACAGTAACAGATCTGGATCTAGAGTCTTCTCTATTAGTATAGCTGATTAACCATGTGGATGGATGATAACAGACTTCTGAGCCTACCAGTAGGTGCAGAAGGCCCCTACTGGCCCATATCTAGCAGCTGATAACCACTGATAATGCCCATTCATTCGAAGCGGGTGTGCCAACTCACAACACTGTGAGCGTTAATACATTAAAACCAGAATACACCTTTTTATATGTACATTTATATTAAATCCATAAAACAAGACTCCTGTATTTAATGGACCAACATACAGTAAACAGTAATATTGTAAAACATTATAACACATTAAAATAATTAATTCTTATTTTAAGATATTATATTAATTAATTCATTTATTTGATGAAAAAGCTGTACTTCAATCTTATCTGATTTTTCAGAACTAAAATAACGCTCAAGAAACATGTGTAATGATTATTACATCACTAATGATTATTACAAATGATTATAAAAATGATTATTACTTGTAAGGACAGTGTCGAATACAGCGCTGCTACTCTTTTTTCAGGATGCTTTAATGAACAAGTTCAAATCACAGTATTTGTAACATACTGTCATTGTGTCTAAAATTAAATGAATCCCTGCAGAGAGAGAGAGTAGGAGAGAGAGTTAGATAGATTAAAATGAAAACAAATGTGGTTAAAGCCCCTTATCAAATCCCCACAATCTAATTTAGAAATGATCTAGAATCTAGATTGACTGTAATGTTGTTCCAAGACCGACAAAAGACTTTGATCCAGGCGGATGTCCTGGATAAATCACATTTTGCTTTTCAAACCCAAAGAGCTCAAAGCAGCCCCGTCCCTCAACCTTTACAACTCTAAAGCTTAAGACTGACTGTCAAACACATACCTCAGCCTACATTTTTGTAAAACCTGAAATACATTGCTTCGGGTTAGTTTTTTTGCAATGTTTCAGATGACAAATTCACTAGAGGGCGCTGTCTACAATTTACAAATATGCAATGACAGCTATATTGCGACAGACTGCACACTACACACCAGCTGATTGATGTTGATTGGTGGAGAGGAGACAGATTGATGAAGCCATTTATGATATAGGCATTGTTAGGACGCCATGATGGACAGAGGCCAGTGGGTAAATTTGGCCTGGATGTCAAGGCTAAACCCCTACTCTTTTCAAAGGACATCCTGGGATTTTTAATGACCACAGAGTCAGGACCTCGGTTTAATGTCTCATCCGAAAGACGGCGCTCACTGAGCAGTATAGAGTGTCCATCAATACACCGGGGTGTTAGGATCCACACAGACCGCAGGTTGAGCACCCCCTGCTGGTCTCTTAATGTCTCGTGTAACCATTCTGCACTTGACGCCCCATGCTAGTCTCTTATTGTCTCGAGTGTAACCATTCTTCACTTAACTTAAACCCAAGCGCTTGCATTTTGTAAAACACCATACAAAGAGATCTACCTTAGCAAACTGACCAAAATAAAAATGTTGTCCAAATGGTGACAGACAGAAGAAGCGAGGTTATGGTATTACGGTTAAGGTATTTTGTGTTATTTATTTGGTGTTTTGCAAAGAACTGTACAAAAAAATAATCATTTATTCGTCGATAATTTGTAAATATCATTAGTGTGAAAAGGAACAAAAGTTGCATCATACTGCACTGTACACACTCAGAAATTGAATTTTCCAAAGATACACTTTTGTACCATACAGATGGACATTAGCACCTTTAGGGCAGTAGTCCCCAACCTTTTTATCACCTCGGACCGGTCAACGCAATGTTTTCTCAGAGATGACAAGTTGACAAAACATTGCTGCAACAAGTTTAATTTATGGAGAAAATTCAAAAGCACTGCAGTGTGGATCTGAGTTGATTCGTTAACTGAAATGTGTATATTCTAAACAAAAAATGAAGCAGATCGTCAGTTTTTGTCAAGTGACTCGCAGCATTCTGATGTTTTCAACTGGGTGGGCTTGGAGCATCATTTCCAATATGACTGCACAAGCCGTGCGCCTCCATTGGAAATAATGAACTTGTGCGTGAAAAAAATGTGATATGTGAATGGCCGCAGTCATTTGTGATCTCCAGCAGTTGATCTTATTCTTTCAGACATGCTGGATTCACCTGATTTGTTGAAACATGGGTTGCAGGCGCACACCTTGGCAGTTTGTGGATCCTTCAATAGGCCAATTCCATTCCGCAAAGAAACTTTCCAAAGACATCTGTTTTCTAACTTAACTATTTTGCTAGCTTGTGGGTTAAATTATGGCGCTCAAATGACCAAGATGTAACTGAGAGAATACGGTCATTTTTCAAAATGAAAGATTTTTTTAAATAAAAGATCGTTCAGACTCAGATAATAAATAAAAGGGAAATAATTAATGATTTCTCGTGCAGCCCGGTACCAATTGATCCGGTCTTTTGTATCTTTAAGCTACTTTGAGCTACACATTTGCTCTTTTTAGGTATTAGTATGTACCTTTAACCACCTTTAACCAAAAACTGCACCTTTTTAAAAGATATTGCCCTAGTGACAGATATTGTAACTTAATTTCTGATGCAAAATATGATGCAACTTTGTTCCTATTTCTGAGAGTGTAGCATTTATTTACCAAGAAAATCCTGTCAAATATATGTTTAACTACGTTTTTGTGGTTTCAAAATGTAGGCTGAAGCACCTAAGCCTGTGTTGCGGCCAGTGTCCTGTTAACTCCTGCTTCAGTAACTTATGCAGAGATCCTGATCTGGCATTCCTGACTCTCTCAGGCTGAAAAGTCACGCAAGTGTAAAATAACCAAATCATAGAGACACTGGATTGAAAATACATCACAATTATGCACCAAAATTCAAAGTTTAAGCTTGACTGTGCATGGCATGCACTGTGTAAGTACTCTCTGACCTAGTTTTGCATGGTCACACTTTCTCGCTGTACTTTCTTTACTTCCCTCTGTGGAAAGGTTTGAGACCAGCTCAACCGTCACAGAATTCATGAGCTGCACTACAAGGCAGGTTCTTTATGAATAAGCAATTTCATACTGCAACAAAAATGTAAAATAAAACATTGATTATGGTATGTAAAATAATGAACCAAGCTCCGGGAAGATTGTCTCTTTCAGTGCATCATTATTCTCTACACTCTCAGAAATAAAGGTACCAGAGATGACACTGAGGCATTACTTTTCCAAAAGGTACACTTTTTGTGTCTAAAAACTTAATATTGGGACCTTAAAGGTATAAATCAACAGTGTTGGAAAAAAAGTAATTAAGTACTAATTACATCATTTTATTTTTATTAAAACTACTTTTCTAATTACTTGGTCTGAAAAGTAACTTACAGTAATTACTATATAAGTAGGCCTAATTTAATTACTATTTAATTTTGCTACTATATATAAATCCCAATGCATAGATATTACAACGTAAACTCTTTTAATTCTATCAAACCATACTTAAAAACACATTTTAATATTTTTAAACATTTTCAAAACCAAAATCATTCTGTAAAATGACACCATGTATCATCCATATTGACTTAAATTCTTACTCAATTCATTGTTTCTTAATCATATGCTATTGTAAGAAAAATCGAACCTCCTTTGGTGGTAAAAACAGGTTGTTACGCAAGATATCTGAATAACAAATTAGTAACTGATTGATTTATTCACAGTTTTTAATTACATTATGAGTAACTTTAATTAAATTACCTAAAAATGAAAAATAATTCTTCCTTTATTTTTCAGTGTAAAAGTTGACTTCTTGACTTCTATTTGATCTTTTAAAAAAGTGGCAGTAGATTTTTCTGTTGAATCATCTGTTCTGCATCCCAATCATCACAAATACTGCAGAAGATCTATTGGAACCCTCGTGAACCCAAGATTCTCACAGAAACCAGTTAAGTTTTGTAAAGGAAAAATCATGGTTTGGGGTTACATTGAGTGTGTGAGAGATCTGCAGAGTGGATGGCAACATCAACAGCCTGAGCTATCAAGACATTTGTGCTGCCCGTTACATTACAAACCACAGGAGAGGGCAAATTCTTCAGCAGGATAGCGCTCCTTCTCATACTTCAGCCTCCACATCAAAGTTCCTGAAAGCAAAGAAGGTCAAAGTGCTCCAGGATTGGCCAGCCCAGTCACCAGACATGAACATTATTGAGCATGTCTGGGGTGAGATGAAGGAGGAGGCATTGAAGATGAATCCAAATAATCTTGATGAAATCTGGGAGTCCTGCAAGAACGCTTTCTTTGCTGCTCCACATGACTTTATTAATAAGCTAAGGGGGGTGTCGTGGACGAAAGTGAAGAGGGTTGGGGAGTCGCAGAAGAAAGTGAAAGTGAACAGCAGACGGGGAGGAGGGCGGTTGAGGAGAGGGATCGGTAAAATGAGGTGCCAGGTCAGATATCAAAGGTGCCAGATCCGGCGTGTTCCGGTGTCCTGACATTTTATCCTACTTATCAGAATATGCTACCAACACTGTATTTGAATGGTTCTGAGGTTTGGGTAAGGGATTATGTAGGTTTGGGTGATATTACAGCTTCATATCACACTATTCCACAATAAAATTTACACTGGTAGCAAAATCTGATGGATATTGCGTCCTCAAAATGTCCTACTTTATAAATCTGTGGCGCAGTACGTAGGTAGTGCTGTCGCCTCACAGCAAGAAGTTTGCTGGTTCGAGCCTCGGCAGGGTCTGTTGGCATTTCTGTGTGGAGTTTGCATGTTCTCCCCGTGGTTGCGTGGGTTTCCTCCAGGTGCTCCGGTTTCCCCCACAGTCCAAAGATATGCGGTACAGGTGAATTGGGTAAGCTAAATTGTCCGTAGTGTACAGTATGTGTGTGAATGAGAATGTATGAATGTGTTTCCCAGAGATGGGTTGCAGCTGGAAGGGCATCCGCTTTGTAAAAAAAATGCTGGATAAGTTGGCGTTTCATTCCGCTGTGGCGACCCCGGAATAATAAAGGGACTAAGCCGAAAAGAAAATGAATGAATAAATCTGACAAGGAGCCCTGGTCTTTAGCAACAAAAGCATGACAGCTCTTTTACCTTTATTACTAAGAGAGTATGGATAAAAGCATCTAATGGCTACCTATTTATTATTCAAAGCACTGTGCTTTGCATTATTTATTAGACTGAACATGTTTTATGATGGCAAATTAATTTAAGTGACTATCAACTATAATGAATGCATGCAAAATCTGAATAAATGAGATGAACAAAAAGTAAATGGTGCATTAAACTCCTACAAGGTATGTGTTTAAATGACTAAACCCACCTTATCCTCCATCCCCACATGTTTTAAGGCCTGCCGTCCCCTGTGGGAAAGGGCCAAGTTGATGCTTCGACCCTTCACGACTTTAGCCTGCCGAATATCTATCATGATAAAAAAATATGTTTGAAATTGACATTTAAATCTTTATATCTGTACCAAATGTACAATAATCCTTCCTTAAGTTTTTCAGCATGTAAATAATAAAAAGTAGGGCAATAATACAAAGATTCAGAATCAAGTTTGAATTAATGAAGGCTGGTTTTTAGGGAGTAGACCATGTATTCACCTTCCCTAGATTCATAGACTTCAATGTCAAATCCTCGCTTGGCAAGAAAGCAGGCATTCAAAGATCCGACCTGAAGTGACAGGGTTAGAATAAGAAATGCATTGTGACAATAATATCTGTGCATTCACTAACAAAACCCCAAAAGTATCAAAGTGATTTAGTTTTTTCTCAATGTATCTAATGGTATTAAATGCATTGAAATATCTTCTGAATGCAGTGAAAACACTACATAGCATGGCATTTTAATTTAATTTATTATCATATTTACAATACATTTTCAAAGAGTGTTGTAAGTAACATACATTTCAGAGCCTCTGACAAGTGACCTATTTTTTAAACTTAATTATGAACTATATAAGCATATTAAAGTAGGAGGAATTAAAGCCATAAAGTAGAACCGAACACTTTATGATTAGTTATTAATTTTTTTGAAAAGTGAATTGCTAAACTTTCTCAGACCCAAAGTTGCAAAGCTGTATAAACCAAATATCACAGTATCAGACTGTATTCATAAAGACAGTATTATTGTGCTTTGTGCATGCTGAGTCTAATATTATTCATCATAGTGGATCATATTAGAAGATCAAAACTTTAAGGGAATCTTTCCCCCTAAAGCAAGTTTGTGCAACAATATCTATATTTGAATTGAAGTGACCTTGCAAAAGTATTCATTTTTTGACATTTTTATTAATTTTTTACATAGTAGCCCTTTGTTAATTTACTTAAAATAAACCGCTTTTCCCACATCATACTCTTCATACAGTACGCCAAAAAAAGAAGAACATTTTGCAAATTGAATTAAAACAAAATATTAAAACATATTCAAAATAAACAACGGAAACAATTAACACCCTGAAACATAACCTCCTGTAATTTGCAACAAAAGCACATGACGAACTTTCAAACTGTGAGAAACAATGTTCACCTGCATAGTATCATAACACAGATTACGTATGGAGGGTCAGTGTATTGATGTGTGGAAAAATGTTAAATTGAAAGCTATTTGACGTAAAGTTGAAATCTAACTGCTTTAGCAGTTTCATATATTGACATTGAGAGTTCACTGCATCATGTATTACCAAACTACTACCGAAACTATTACCAATGTATAATTCACACACTGGTTTTATTATCATTTCACTTAATTAAAAAGACATTTTAAATCAATTTTGACAACATTTCAGGGAACACTACCATTTAGATAACCAAAGAGCACACTAAAATACATAAAACTCAACTTTGCTGTCCAGTGTCAGTGTCAACACATTACATGGAACATTTACAGGGTTTCACAACCTTTCTGGCAATCATTCACACGTTCCTCATATAAAATTAAGTGAAATCCCAGAACGTCAAAGATTATAACATATCTATCAAGCTGTTTTTATATAGCAAATATTATCTAACCTGAGAAACTGTTAGACTTCAGACTAGCCTACAAGTGTAACTTTTACTTTCATTTCTCACTCATTTACTGGGTGATTCTTCATTCAATCAGACATTCATTGATTGATTTGATAGAAACAGTACTGCTAGATGGTACTAAATTGACAGCATTGTTAGATATGTAACCATGTCATAAAGATGAAGTGATTCTCACCAAACCGCCTCCCACCACCGCGATCACTTTCCTGTTACTGCTGCTGGATTTGGGTGGATGTGAGAAAGCAGCCTCCATGTTTGACTCTTCTGAAATGTTAAATCAATAAAGAGGGTCTGCTGACCTGCGACTGACTGGTTTTCTGTGAGTTTTAAAGCAGGGTTTTGTGGTTATGAAGGAGGAGCGACACAAAGTCAAACATCGACCAGCAGGATCAGCAGGTGCATCAGACCTTCAGTCAGTCAGTGTGATGATCAAACTTCACACACTTTCTGGCCAGACAGTGTCGTGATATTCAAAAACAATCCCTTTTATTCGACCTAAATGTGCGTTTATTCATTGTTTGTAACTATATAGTTCGCCAAACACGACAAACAGAGAAGTGACACTTGGAAACTACCGGGTTTTGATATCTCAGTTCATAATCAAGGATATGTTTGATTCCTCTTCTTAGAAATTGCAATATCGCCATCTAGTGTAAGTGCTCAATAATACATGGCTAAATTGACCGTAGTGTCTCAGTGAATGAATGAGAATGCAAGTTTATGGGTGTTTCCCAGTGCTGGGTTGTGGGTCAGCTTGGTAAAACAGATGCTGGATAAGTTGGCGGTTTATTCCGCTGTGGCGACCCCTGATTAATAAAAGGCACTAAGCCGAAGGAAAATAAATGAATAACTAAATAACTAAATAGACAGACAGACAGACAGCTCAGACAGATAGACAGACAGACAGACAGACAGACAGACAGACAGACAGACACATAGACAGATAGACAGATAGACAGATAGACAGATAGATAGATAGATAGATAGATAGATAGATAGATAGATAGATAGATAGATAGATAGATAGATAGATCAAAAATAAATAGATAGATAAACAAACAAACAAATAAATAAATAAATGAATAAAAAATAAATGTAATAAATGTTATAAATAATGATAATAATAAACAGTGACTAAAATTACAAATTTAAATAAATACATTTACATCAAATAAGATAATTGTTGATATTTTCTACATCTTTCCTTGCACACAAAATTAATCTATGAAATCTAAAAGTATGTCTTTATTTTTGTTATTAATTTGCATCAGAGACATTCTCAAGGCTTACATTGCTAATAAATAAGAGATTTTAGTATGCATTTTTGCTAATTTATGACTATGAACAAAATATTTACTTTGCAAATTGTAAAATTTAGAAGATATTGTTTTTTTCTTTGGATTACATATAAGTGCAAATAACATCTTTGAAAAGAAAGACAGAAATTAACATTTCTTTGCACAAATAAAAAAAGAGGTGAGACTGTTCTTCCTCATGAGAACAAAAAATGCCAATATTGTGACTTTCCATGAGCTTAGACGAAGCTACTTTGCATGGGTACACTTTGTGAAGTATTTTAAAATGCACTTCTTTAACTTCTTTAACCAAATTTTTAATTAATATTTTAAAACATGCATGCATGACAAAATAATGTTCTTTTTTTCAGAGGGTATTTTATGTTTAGATTACAAACTGGCCCTCCTATTTTATTATTAGAAGATAGATGAAATATTTCAATGCCGTTATTTTCTGATTCAGTGCAAATTTTTTTGCATTGCTTCCAAAATCAACACGGCTTTAGTGTTTGACGTCAGGAAAAAGTAGGCAACATTCACAATGTGATTACTGGCTTGTTTAGATGAGTAAAGTATTGGTGTTTGATGTTCCTTTGATATCCATCGTGTTCTGTGAGTTGTTTAATTAATGACCAGTAAAGGGAAAGGGCGAAAAAGTGAGACAAAAAACTGCCGTGACCCGGATTCGAACCGGGGTTGCTGCGGCCACAACGCAGAGTACTAACCACTATACGATCACGGCGTGCCACTGGTCGGACAAGAGAACATGCGAAATTAAGCAGCATGACGGTTACAGTAGGCACAGACGCTGTTTATATTTATTGTATTTTACATTGTGTTATAGTTATAAACTACTCTTTTAGGCTGTAGCTTTTCTTAAATATTATAAAACAAGTAACTTGATCATAACAAACGTAAATTCGACAGTAGTGTTAGGCTAATTTAGGTGAATTTTCAGTAACAAATCGCCTCATTTCGTCGTTTCCTAATCCCCCAAACTGTAGATACATGGTGTTGGTGATAAATATCATAATATTCTGTGGTTATTTGGCATAGTAGCTTGTCAGGCGATCCAACATCCATTAAATATTATTGTGTTTATGAATCATACTGTAGTAAAGTGTAGTATACTGTTAATGTATATAATTTTTGCAACACTGTATTAATGCTACAACATACTGTAGTTAACTATTTTGAATACTTTTTACTACACTCTAAAAAAAAGGTGCTAAATAGCACCAAAACTGGTTCTTTGGTCGTAACGAGGGGGGAACCTTTTTTGGTGCTATACAGCACCTTAAAAAAATAGGTGCTATATAGTACTTTTGTCAAATGGTGCTATATAGCACCTATATTTTAAGGTGCTCATAATGTTACTTTACCCTTTCCGTAAATAAAACCGGCATAAGAGTTATGAGAATTAGCTATAAGAACAAGTGCTTACCAGTAGTATTGGTGCTATATAGCACTTTAAACACCCCAAAGAACCACTGAAAAACCTTTATGGTGCTTAAAATGTTCTTTACACAGTAAAAGTGCTATATAGCACCCTGACCACCTTAAAGAACCACTGAAGAACCACTGAAGAACCTTTATGGTGCTTTAAGGGTTCTTTACACAGTAAAAGTGCTAAATAGCACCTCAAATATCGCAAAGAACTTCTGAAGAACCACTGAAGAACCTTTTTTTTTAGAGTGTACAATACACTGCTGTAGTGTAGTATACGTACTTTAATACAGACCTTTGTCAATAAATTAACAAAGACATTTGCCCGGTTAATTACCTTTGTGGGCTGGCAACAGTTCTTATGTTTGATAATCATTTAAATACCAATAATATGTTTCCATATAGAGCAGATTTCTATGTTTTGTGTAAACTATTGATGTATAAAGGCTTTGATGAAAAGGGAAATATATTGTGAATAGCTAGTTTTTTTTTTTTGTTTTTTTTTTTAGTTTGGGGGAAATTAATGCCTTTTTCTCAAAATACAGATGCAAAATAAATGCCAGGGGTTGAAAGCAGTCAGCATGACCAATTAGAAAATAACAAATAAAATGTTTCTTATTAAAGTACAATATATGGAGTATACACTCTAAATAATCTGGGGTTATTTTTTCTACCCAAATGTTGGGTTGATGCATTTGGGTAATGTCTTGGGTAGTTTTTGGGTAGTGCTATGTAACCCAAACTTGGGTTATTTTCTGGGTAATAATTGCTATGACTTGAATCAATGCAACCCTAGCACCACACAGACACATCAACCCAACTCCTTGGGTCAAATCAACTCCCAACAGGGGCTGACTGCGATGCCACATATACATATATATTATTATCATTATTATTATAATAAATGTTTACGAGCAACCCATAAATATGAAACAATTTTTTTTGAATGCGGTTCATAATTTGTATTTAGTTTTGTATGATCTTTGAGGTGTGTTCACAAAGTGTAATGTGCTGAAAAAAATGTAATGGAACAAAAAATGAAGCTAATACAATATTCACCTGTTTGTTTTTTATGTGGTTAATCGTTTTAAAAGAAAGCTAAAAATTACATTTGAAAATATAACCTATTAATTAAGTCAAGCTAACCTATTTTAAAGTATAAATAACCAATTATTGGGTAGAAAAACAACCCATTTTTGAGATAAAATAAAAATGACCCAACTACTTAGGTTAATTTAACCCCTGATGTGTTCTGCCCTATATTTACCCAGCAATAGGGTTTAAAACAACCCAATTTGGGTGTAGATGTGTAGATGAACCAATCTTGGTCAAGAATCTACATGAAGTAATTAAACATTAACAACTGTGTCACTCAATTCAGTTGGATGTTTTAAACAAACTGCAAAAACCTTGAAACGTGACTAAAAATCTAAATATGCTATTGTTTTCAATTACAGATATGCTATGGAGTGAGATAGATATATATGATAGATATGCTATGGAGTGAGATATGTGCGTTTATTATTCAATCAAAAATATTTAGTTTTAGGGGAAAATTATGCCTCCATGTGCATGGTGTTTACCAAAATCAAAACATACCGAGCGATCTAAGCCTTACAAAAGAAATGATGTATCAGATATTTTTATAATGTATTCACCCAACTTGTAAGTCAACAGTGACAGCTGGACGCTTAAATCGGGGGTCTCTTTAAATACTCTCGGCTAAACCGGGATGTGGGTGTGGTTTGTTTCGTAACGTCAATCACACACACAAGGCGTGACTAAGCAATTTCAACAATTTCAGGAAAACAAAGCAATATTAAAAACCTATTTGTTTCGAAAACCTATTTTATATGCGTTACTATTTTACATAATTCCTAATATTTTATTACATTTAAATTCGCGAAATGTACCTAAAGCTGCTGCGCGTGCTCTGTGATTGATTGGTTACGTCTGCAAAAATCATGGCGTCCTGACGTCTTAAGCGGAGTTTTGTTATCCAGCACTGAAGTATGCAGAAATGTGTTAGCCGGCGGGCCCTTACAGCGAGTTACCTTCCTATTTTATGATATTGTCCACGGTTTTCAGTCGAAGTATAAGGTAAGTGTCACATATTTGCTCTGCTTTTTACTCGTTTCAGCGAGCGGCCCGGTTTCCTGGCGTCAGGCTCGTGTTTGGCTGTCGCGCGCGGTAGCTTTAGCTCACGATGACACAATATATTTCACCATGTCATGACGTCTATATTTTTAATGTTTTAACTTTAAAACCCAAAGCAAAACTCTTAAGACTTAGGCATTTTCATGTAACTCAATGTTAAGTCAATCTAAAAGACGCTAAAACGCCGACTGGACTGTTTAAACTGGACTAAACTTGAGCTTAAAGCAAACAAATTCACCGAAACTACGCTAATTCACTAAAGTTAATCCTAAAATCAATTTAAACCTCCAACGCACCCTTAAACCAAACAGATTAAAGTAACACTTCAGCTCAAGCATTAAAGTTTCACTTAAACTGAACCAGCACTTGAATTGAACCACTAATCTAGTGGAATGGACGTTTCAGATGAACTATTGGACTGAGTTACTGACACTTCACGCTTTAACATGTTAGCTAAGGCAGGTATTCTTTAAACTAAACGTTTGAATTTAAGATAATTTTAAAATTGATGTGAAAACGATATTTTTAAGAAGTCTTTATACTAAATGCGTTTCTTTATGGCTGATTTTGTTCCATAAGAGTTGAGTCAGAGTATTTATTGTGTTTACTCTTCTTAATGTAGATTACCTTTTAAAGAAGATTTTTAGTTAAAGGTCCTTTGTTGGTTTACAAAAAGCTCCAGGCCATCTCATAGTTGGTCTTAAGCTCTATGGATATATTTTGTAGGAATATCCAAGAATAATAATGTATTGTATGGGTCAAAATTGTTGCTTTTACTTGATTATGAGGAAAAAATAATTTCTATCATAGATGTATCAAAATGTAATATGCCTCACTAAGAACTTAATTTTAAAAGTGTTTTTTTTTCACATGTTTTTTTTACCCTCAAGACTCCTTTTAGGATTTGTATGTTGACCAAATATTGTCCCATCTTAACAAACCATTCAATTGAAAGCTTATGACGTTTGACAAAATAACGCTTATTTATACATCAGTTGAAAGCTTATGCTAGCAAACCATATGCCAATTGAAAGCCATAATGGTTGATTTTACATTTATGCCAAAAAAAATCATGTTTTATGAGGAGAATAGGTAAGTTTCCTATCATAAATATATCAAAATGCAGCATGCATCACTAAGAACTTTTAATTTAAAAGTGATTGTTATAATTATTATTTTTATTTTTAACTTTTTTCCCCCACGTTATTATTGTTATTATTATTATTATTATTATTATTTTATATACTCTCAGACTCCATATTTTAGGATAGCTCTATCTTAACCAAATATTGTCCAATCCTAACGAACTATATCAAAGGAAGGCTTATTTAGAGATTTCAATTTCTAAAAAAGATTTTGTGGTCTGGTCACAAATGAAGTTTTGAGATAAAAAACAAACAAACCGACAAAATGCAATCAACACGCTTGATTTTCTGATTGTGTCTGGTGATGCGGTCGAACCTTTAAGTCTTTATGTGTCAAGAATTTTACGTTTCAGACTGCCATGAACATGCTCAAAACCGTTTGCAGAGGTTGTGAATTAAACAATGTTTTTTTTTTTTTTTTGCACAGAACTACAGTTTTGCTTCATCAGTCTTTGATATATTGTCATGACTGGAGCATGTGCATTAATTTTATTTAGCCTGTATGTTGTTTTCGTTACTTTCAAAGTAACTGTAGCATCTGTCTTGCATTTTAAGAATAACCATTTACAAAAGAGTTTGATTGATAGTACCTGATCTGAATGAATATTTTGTTTGTCCAGACGTGTGTCGACTCTGTCCATCAGAATGAGTGATCCGGCTGTCAAGAGGGTGGTGAGCGATATCATTCGCTCTCCAGAAGACAAACGGGAGTATCGAGGACTCGAGTTTACAAATGGTCTGAAAGCCATTCTCATCAGTGACCCTACCACTGACAAATCATCAGCTGCCCTGGACGTCCACATGGGTAAACCGGAATAGTCTTTCTGTAGTAAACGTGTTGATATTCAATTGTTAATTATATTCAATTCAAGTATATTCGTACAGTGCAATAATTATTGTTTTCAAGCAGCTTTACAAAAGGTGCACATTATCGCATTACAAACAAAATCAGAATAGTTACCAGAATCATCATTAGTTACCATAACTTATATTAGTTACTAATAACTTTAACTAGTACCTAATCGATTTAAATGGCTTTTGTTATTATATATAAACATAGTTAACCTGTAGATATATATATATAGGATATAAGTGACGTCTATGTGTAAATGTTCAATGAAGTGTATCTGCATGTCTATTATATTGCACAATATTGATATTGCGGCTGCTTCAAAATACAGTGAATAGTTAGACCTTACCTAATGCTTGACTTAATAGGTGATTTATTTTCAAACATTAACATTTTTGCTCTGATAATTTGTCCTACGACATTGAAAATTATGTTTTTGTGGGCATTTTGTCTAACTCTGTACATTACAGATTCCATTTGTTAACATGAGTTAAGCTAAAGTATCTCCATAATTTTGAGACTCTTTTCACAATTTAAAACCAAAAGTCAATGTAATGACAACTACAAAGAGTTTTTAACAGTCTTAGATTTTAATTTCTTATTTGATGCCCAAAAACTAATGTAAAAAAAAACTATTATTAAATGCAGTTAATATCTAATAAAATTCAGTTTTAATATTTTTAATAAACTTCTATATGTACCTAAATATGGCTATTTCTATATACTAATCTATATACAACATATAATTAATGTTTGCTAACTATATTTTGTAAATTGTTACCTGTTGTGCTTTATCATCCTTTTGCATTTTAATTTGTTTAAAACATTTATTTACTCTGAACGTGTGTGTGTATACAAAGTTAATTTTTAAATTATTAAATCTGTTGAAGCTGTTCAATACAATATATCATGATAAAAGCTTCAGCCATTAATTGCAAAAATAGAATTTGATACCAGCAGATGCCTATTCTGTACTATATGCTGCATGCATCAGCTTAAAGCATCAATCCTCATAATAAGCACAGACTATTTATTACAGACCTGAAGGACATCATTAGTCATCATTACTGGCCCTTAATAACTAATTGCCTCAGTCTGTCTCGTGTCTCTGTAGCTTTCCGATCTACAAAAAGAGCAGTTTATGATAATCCCGACCTTGGCAACTGCCCTTGTCCTGGTTTTATGTCTTTGTTGCAGAGATCATCATAAAGCCTGCAAGAGTTTTGAATAATTTTGTTACTGAACAGGCCATTCTGTTAAAGTAATTAAAGCCTTTCTTGTGTCAACTTGAATCTTTTCAGCCCTACATTTAAGAAAAAATTACTTCAAACTAATCGTTTGAATTACATCTGGAGGGCAGCCCATTGTCAACACAGACTGATGGGTGGAGTTAACTGATGCAGGAAATACTGCTTTTGACAACCAAATCACTGTATAACACGTGCATGTAAAGAATGGCTCTTTGCATATGACTGTGTTGAAACATAGACGTAAATAGGTCACGTGTAGAGATGTCATTGCTTATCTTTATTATTCACTCATTGTACTGTAGAAGAGCCTTTTTGACATTTTCCATACAAAAGCACAATTGTATTTATATTTCTAGGACACCATTTGGATTAATTTTCTTTTATTGGAAATTTGGTTATTATGGCCAGGACGCTCTAGTAAAAGATATTTTTAATCTCAATGTGCTTTCTCCTTGTAACATAAGGCTTATCATAATATAATTTTTAAAGTTCATATCACTTATAACAGCTAGAGAGGTTGCAAATACAATTAATAATTCATAATCTGACTTGTACTTTTTGTCGCATGGTTGCGAACTTGTTTGACAGGAAATCATGATGTAAACGAAGTTGTTCGTTTAGGTTACATTGATGCATACTTTTGTGTAAACAAGTATTCAAGTAAGCACAAAGTACTTTAAATATGCCTGAACTTGCCGTGATGGTGTAAATAAGTAGACTCGATTTACAAGTTTGCCAAGCACTCAAGATTTCCAATGCAAGTAAATGATTCAATTCATGTTCAACTCATAGCTCTTTTACAATGTAGATTGTGTCAAAGCAGCTTAACAGAGTTTCAATTCGCTAGAACTTCTATATCAGTCCAGTTTTCAGTGTTGAAGAGGATTTTCTTGTGTTTTTTTTTTTTTTACACATAGATAGATCGATAGATATGTCATGTCACTTAATTTCTTCCTTCTTTCTTGCAGGCTCCTTATCAGATCCTGAGAATATCTCAGGCCTGGCCCACTTCTGCGAGCACATGCTGTTTCTGGGCACCGAGAAGTATCCCAAAGAGAACGAGTACAGCCAGTTTTTGAGTGAGCATGCCGGCAGTTCGAACGCTTTCACCAGTGGAGAGCACACCAATTACTATTTTGATGTGTCCCATGAGCATCTGCAAGGGGCATTGGACAGGTAAATGCACTCTAAAAAAAAAACAAGCATTTAGTGAATTATTTAAGAGTCATCTGGAACACTGGTCTGTTTTTAGACTGTTTGAACTTATGAAAGGGCGAAAAAGGGTTCAGACTTTCAGGTGTCACTGTGTCTGTCGGTGTGGAGTTACGTTTTCAGTAGGAATCAGGTTGCTGGGATATAGAGAGAGGAGAGTTTCCTCAGGAGCCCATCTGTTCCTGTGACCCAGAGCGCCACCTGCGCATTGAAACGTTTGAATGATTCATGATTAATCTGCAACAACTGGGTCATGACTCAGAATTTTAGCAACAGAATTTCAAGTGTTCAGACTGGATGCTTTTTGAAAGAGACCTGTTTGGACAAGTACAGAAAGAGCTGTGTAAGTTTGATATCAAACAGACATGCAGCAAATTGGATGCTGAAAGCACACCTGCACACACTCCTTTTTCATTGTTCAATAGGTGTGTTTGTTGGTGTGTTGCAGGGAACGAAAGTAACTTCCATGATAGAATGTCACTTTTACACATTGTTTGCATTTGTTTTTGTAATGCGCAATTTAGGTATGTGGTGCATACGTTTTGAGAAGGTAATATTGTGTACAACATAAAAGATCAGTTATCACAGTGTTAAAATGTGTTTTTCTAACAAGATTAATAGTTTTCAAATGACAAGTAATTTAAGATTTGAAATAATAAAGTCTATATATACATTTCTCATCCATGGGCAATAGAGCATTCAGCGGCTCTGCTCCCCAGCTTTGGAACTCACTACCACCTGCCATCAGAAACATTGACTCCCTCACATTATTCAAATCAAAACTCAACACCCACCTATTTAAGATGGCTTTTAATATGTAATTGTACCTGCACTTTTGTGTATTTTTTTAATATTATTTTTCTTATTATTTTATTGCTTTTGATTTATTGTACGATGTCCTTGAGTTGCCAGAAAGGCACCTTTTAAATAAAATGTATTATTATTATTATTATTATTATTATTATTATTATTATTACTGACATATCCAGATAATAGTGTTGAGTTTAGACTGATTGTAAGATGTTACATGTAGTATTGCTTGCTTGCAGTTTTCTACATTTTCTTCAGTTAGTGTGAAAGGCAGACTAACATGGGCTCTTTGAGCAATACTGTGCGTATTAATTACCACTGTGAATCCACTAATATAAACAGGAATTATGCTAGACATATTACAATTAATTTATATATATATATATATATATATATATATATATTTTTTTTTTAATTATTATATTTTTATTTTTTTATTGTAATACTTGCACATGTCTAGCATAATTCCCGTTTATTATTCATTTCTGGATTCTGCTTTTAAAAATTGATCACATTGCTGAACAAGAGAGATTTATAGCTTTAATACAAGAACAAATAATTGTCTATTCCTGGTAATATTTGTTATAAAATTGTAAGGCTGTGGTATTTGTTTTGTTCAAAAATAGTGTTTTTACCCAGCTGCTGTAATATCGCCCTATTTTACACTTGATAATTATGTTTTAAATTTTATCAATCTCATTGTGGAAACAAAAAACTAAAAATAGTTGCAAAATATGCAAAACGCTCAGTGTTACTAGTCCTGTTTCTAGTAGAAAACCACATAATTTGACATTGATCTGCAGTTATTAGTGCAGAAATTAATCCGTGTCTTTTGTCTCAATTTTGCATGAAAATTGCACAAGCTTATTTTGCAATATTACATTCAAACATCTGTGAAGGCCAATACATGCAGCCATTTAAAAAAATTAAGTAAAAAATAAAATTGATGTGAATACCAAGTGTAAATGGAAAGGTTTCCAGGTACTTTTGATAAAATCCACTATAAAGCATCATAATAAATGTTGTAAAGCTGGCCTTAGGTGATGTTTTCTTGCATATGAATCAATAATAATGTAGATCATCATGTCACTTTCAGCTGTGCTCATGTCAGAGCCATTGATGTATACTGTATGTTTATTTGCATGGCAGTTGCCAGTCATGTCAATTTGCATGTTTTAAGTTCAGATTTTATTTAGTCAAATTACTTTTAACATGAATGCATTGTCTGACTTTTTTTTTTTTTTTTTTTTTTTTTTTTTTTCTCTTCTTCCTTCTCCCTTCAGATTTGCCCAGTTTTTCCTCTGTCCCCTGTTTGATGAGAGCTGTAAGGACCGAGAGGTGAACGCGGTGGACTCAGAACATGAGAAGAACCTCATGAATGACGCATGGCGGTTGTTTCAGTTGGAGAAAGCCACTGGGAACCCAAAACACCCTTTTAGCAAGTTTGGAACCGGTATGGAAGTTCTGCTTTAATGTAGATGCTGTCCTATTGTCTCCAAGTTAATGTGAAATATTCCTTTTAAATCATATGCTGCTCTAAATGTGGTTTATCTTTAATTCCTAGTAAAGGGCCATACAAAAGCTGGAGGATAATGTTTAGGTCGATTTAGCTTAATCTTCTTTGAACAGATTTATCTGTGCTCAAAATAGCCAGATGGTGGCGGCCTTGAGTTATATAAGATGTGCTTGGGGGGGAAAGCTATTTTTGTTCTGACTTTACATGTTAACCAGCAACATTCAGAGAAGAATAGATATACATTCAGTTTAGTCAATGCTGTCAAGCAAATGTGTTTTTTGGAAATAAAATCAGCCGTTTTATATTAACACCATAAGATCAAACCTTTCGGCCACATGATCAAATTTTAATCCAATACACTCATAAGCATGTTCTTTTCTCCGTTTAAATCCTACCTAACACTGGTTTAATAAAACAGCAGCTCAACAATCATGCAAACATAATATAAAGGCAAGCCCAGGTTTATTTTCTTTTTCATTTTTTGATATTGTTAGGTTTGAATCCTTAGGTTATACATTTGCTGTTGCCCACATTTTTGGTACAAATTATTCTGAAGCTGTTCACTTTTTTTTCAAAAAGAAATGATATATTTCCTTAATTTGTGTTGTTTTTGTTGTACCCAGGCAATAAGCTAACCCTTGAGACCAGGCCATCTCAACAGGGCATTGATATCCGTGAGGAGCTGCTAAAGTTTCATTCTACCTATTATTCCTCCAACCTGATGGGATTGTGTGTGCTGGGCAGAGGTCAGTCCTGGCTACAGTACATTGATTTCTTATATTTTGAACTCTATTAGTGGAGAGTGTGTGTTCTTCTTTTCAGTTTGCTAGCTTTCCTGTTTGTTCTGTACAATCAAAATAACATCAGAACCAACAGAATCAGGTTTTTGGATGTAAATGTAACTGACAGCTAATGCAAGAACCTGTTGCTCTATTCCACGCATGGCAGAGTTGTCAATTCGTTCTCAGTCTGACACTGAATGTTTCATGAGACCTGTCTTTGTCATTCTGTTGATTGATTCATGGTTTGTTTTTGCAGAGACTTGTATGTTAGGCTACAGTGATGAATTGTTTGCGCTTTGAGTTTAACATTGCGTCTCACACATCTTGACAGAGACGCTGGATGATTTGACGTCAATGGTGGTGAAGCTTTTCGGAGAGGTGGAGAACAAGAATGTCCCTGTGCCAGAATTCCCTACACATCCTTTCCAGGAGGAACACCTGAGGGTGAGATCTAAACCCAAATCGTCAATTGTTTGTAGTTGGAGATTTATTTCTTTATTTTTCTATATACGTCTTGCCCAGCTGTCATTTTCAAGAAACGTACGTGTGGAATTTGGAGGAAACGTTATCTGGATTGTATCGAATAAAACAAATGATGAATCTTTTTTTTTTTTTTTTTTTAACTGCATGCCAGTAGATGGAGTATATAAATAAACCTAGTGCATCCAAAGGACCTGAGAATGTGCAAGTGTCCATAGGCGTTTTATTCAGGGTCATGATCATTCACATAAATGTTTTTAAAAATTACTTTTATTTATAGAAGTCATTAATGCATAACACCAATAGTGTACATCATATGTATATGTTAACAAAATGATCTGTGTTATTACCTGATACCAACTAGAACATGCACCAAAACACTAGCAAACAATGCAGCAATTATACAGCACCATCAAAAGAATTTCAGCCAGACTAATGAAATGAAGAAAAAATTATTACAGAGACATTGTTAACATAATCATCTAAGGACGGGGCCCCATATTTTGTCATACATCTTTTTTGCCAAATCTAGAGAGATGTAACCTTTTCAGCTTGAGATCAGAAATTGTTCCAGTGTCGTGGATTTCCACTCAATCAGAATCACTCTCTTAGCCAGCACCATGCCAGACATAAGGGAAAGTTGTTGATGTTTAGGTCAAGTTGGAGCGTGGTCTAAACATCCAAACAATGCTAGTTCCACATCAATTTTAATGTTCATTTCAAAAGCCTGAGAATAAAGTCTGAAGATACTTTTCCAAAATTCTGATTCTGATTCAGGACCAGAATATATGACCATAGGTGCTGACTGCATCTTTGCATCTATCACACAAAGGAGCGATAGAAGGATACAGCTTAAGTTTTTGGCTTTAGGAGTAGGGTAATCTATGCGTCACTTTAAATTGTATGAGCTGTAGTCTTGGGTGTTATAGAGCAAGAGTGAATACGACTGAATCCCTCCTCCCAAGTAGAGGACGGGATTTCATTTCCTTATTCGCTCTCCCAAGAATTGTTAAGGTGTGCAGTAGAAACCGAAACTTGAGAAGCAAACAGATACATACATTTGGTCACCAAATGTTTCTCCATTGGACACTGCCTCAAAAGTTTTTATAAATCATGATCAAGACTTCCTGACTCTGAGGAAAATTGTGTCTAATAAAATTACGCACCTGTAGTATTTAATTTAAATGGAAATTGATTTAACATAAATGACTTTTACTGTTACATTACATAATTTAATGTGTCTGTCTGTGACGGTATTAATTGTTCTTTCCCCTAAAAATGTGAACAGTAGTGTAAAGCAGTCAATGACCTTTTAAATTTTGTTAAATGAAACATTAATTCTTCTTGCATTAAACTCTTGTTGTAGCACATAATGCAAGGAGTAGTTTCTGCTACTCCGTTTTCTTGGAGGTCTTCATCTCATTTCACTGTCTGTTTCCCACAGCAATTCTATAAGGTTGTGCCAATCAAGGACATCAGAAACCTGTATGTGACTTTCCCCATCCCAGACCTGCAGAAGTACTACAAATCAAATCCGGGTCATTATCTGGGCCACCTGATTGGACACGAGGGTCCAGGCAGTCTTTTGTCTGAGCTCAAATCTAAAGGCGAGTCAACTTCTGCCTTCAAAGGGATAGTTCATCCAAAAATGATGAACTTGCTCACTATTTACTCACCCTCAAGTGGTTTCAAATATTTGAGTTTCTCTATTCTGTTGAACACTAAAGAAGATATTTTGAAGAAAGTTGAAACCCTGTAACCACTGATCTAGTAGGGACAACACAAACTATGGCTGTCAATTGTTATAGGTGTCAACGAAAGAATCTCATATAGGTTTGGATCAAGTAAATGGAGTAAATTATGTCAGAATTGAGTTTTGGTGTGAACTATCCCTTTTAAGAGCCAACATTACCAAACAGACAAAATAAATTGAATGTTATTTACCACATAAGATTTAGAAGTTAGTTGTAAAACGGCTTTGATCCTTTAATTTTAGCCTTGTGTTCATGTTTTCACTGTGTCTCTTCTCAGGATGGGTGAACACTCTTGTTGGAGGCCAGAAAGAAGGAGCCAGAGGATTCATGTTCTTCATTATTAATGTGGATTTGACAGAAGAGGGGCTCTGTAAGGACCTGTTTTTATTTAATTTTTTCTTATAAGGGTTGGTCGATATGTGTTTGAGCTGTATTTCCCCTGTCTCTAGTGCATGTCGAGGACATCATCTTCCACATGTTTCAGTATATTCAGAAGCTGCGGACAGAGGGCCCTCAGGAGTGGGTCTTTCAGGAGTGTAAGGTATGAATGTGCTTTAGGCTTTATGAAACATGGCGTACTAAATCTAGTTTCGAAACAATTCATTTAACATTTAAAAATGTGGTTAAATTTGCATAAATGAGTCAAGTGTGGTTGTAATTGTGGACTCGTTTCAGTAAGTATTAAACTGCAGGAAATGGCACTGCTTGTTCACTGAGACTCACAGACTTTTTGGAAAATTAATTTTGCATAACTTTCATCAAAAATGCAAACTCAGTCCTTAATACAGCAGAGCAAATCAAATAGTTAAGTTTTGGTTCATCTCAAATGTTTATTGTATGAATACTAATGCTTTTGTACAATAGCATGAACATGTCACATTATCTAATTATGTAGTGTATTAAAAATATATATCACCACTATTATCAGACTGTTACTTTTCCATGTTTTAACTCTAAACCTTTCTTGTGGTGCAGTTTTTTTTGTTTGCTTTTTGACCAAGAGAACATTTTTATTTACATTTAAGAATCAAGAAAATTAAAGTTAAAACACTATTCTTGCACAATTAGAGGGAAAAACCTTAACTTGTTTTATAGAGCCTAGTTTACAGCTATCTATTATTATTGTATGTTTTAACGTGTAGGTTTTAATACAGTGGACTGATTTGTTTCTACATTTTGTTTGTAGGATTTGAACACCGTGGCTTTCCGATTTAAGGATAAGGAACGTCCTCGTGGATACACGTCTAAAGTGGCTGGACTTCTGCATGTAGGTGTCTTTCTCATGAAAGACTTTAAAAGGTTGTCTCCATGGTTACAGTTGCTCATGTCATCAGGGTGCTGACTGTGTTGTGTCTGGAGATCAGAGCCAGGGTTTTTTTTTTTTTTAACTATACGGAATTGAATACTAGTGCATTCTGAGCTGATAAAATACTGTTTCAAAGAAGGTGTGGAACATTAAGCATCAGCACAAATTGAATGGTAGAATGTTATATTTGACTTACTTTGACTTAATTATTTGCCAAGGATGCTCAAGCTCAAATATTTTGTGATTTACAGGAGCTGATGATGCATTTATAAATATGGTCACGAGAGCACATTTAAATAAGTGGGAAGTAACGTAAACAAGCTATACATCTAGATGACCTCTGCAATATGTGCATTTGTTCACTGTTAAGCTGTATAAATAAAAATAAATAAATATGCATTTACTACCAAGTGGTGTTTTTTAGGTTACAAAAACACTAAACACGATGGTGATGATTTAAAAAAATATAGTAAAAAAAATAAATAAATAATAATCATAATTATTATTATTATTATTATTATTATTGTTATTATTTGTTTTTAAAAAAAAAGAAAAGAAATTTCATACATTTATTATTTATTTATTGTTGTGTTTTTTTTTGTTTTTTTTTTCTTCCTGTCAGTACTATCCGCTGGAAGAAATCTTGGCTGCAGAATACTTGCTGGAAGAGTTCAGGCCAGACCTCATAGAGATGGTGCTTGATAAACTGAGACCAGAGAATGTCAGGTGAGCGCACACACACACACAGTCATCTTTCAGATTTGTAATATGTTTGCACGGTTTCATGTGCACGACCTGTAAAAGAAAGCCATCTGTTAAGGATCTGCTACCGTTGTTCTTAGGATTTAGGGTTTGTTCAAATCGGTAATGCCAAATATTAAAGTGAAATGGTGTCATGGATGTTGCACTTGATTAAAAAAAAGTGTAATGGAAAGACCTGAAAGATGCATGTTGTCCCCTCTGGACGAGATTAGTTTAGCCCAGATGCTCAGTTATTGGCAGCTTTCTTCAAAGACCCACTCAAGGAGTTTCATATTTGAACCTTTGTGAAGCAAACATCAGATTATTTTATGTCTTGCTGCTCATATCCCAACGGGGCTCTGATAGGTTGGTGCTTTTAACTGTTTTTGAAGTGTTATTTGCAACTGGATCTCCTTGCTGTGTTTGATTTGAAAGAATCTCACTCACCGTTATGACGAAGCTTTCAAATGCAATTTCCTTTGCAGCTTTAAAAAAGCTTGTTTGAACTGCACCTCAACCTCTACCGTTGTCACTCTCATGTTGTTTTTGGAATGGAAGAACTTGTAGGGCTCTCACATTTTATGTTGTTAAGCATTACTGAACTCTTTGGATCAAGATAAGAATTTAACTGTAGATTTGGTGCTTTGCTGCTTGACATGCATCTTCTTAGGTGATTGGCTTGTTGTAAGCTCTGCAACACTGGATGATATAGTCTTACATAGCCAGACCATTGCTATCAGTGTGTAAAATCTGATCTGGCCTTTTCTGATTTAAGAACTGCCAACTAGAGACAATTTGAACTATATTCAAAGTGATCAACCATGGTTATGACACTTTGCTGGGGGTTTATCAGAATCTTAAATTGTTCACACTTGACAGGTTTGATTCAAAAGGAAAGATTATCTCTGTTTTTTTTTTCCCTCCAGCCAACCAATAGACCAGGATGATTAAACAGGCTTGCTGCTTTCTCACAAACTCTGGTGTGGTTAGATTTGAAAATAAATGTGGCATACCATACATATTGAAACAAACCAAAAACCAGACAGGTCATTGCATATTATGTATCATAAGATGCAGTCATAAAAGAATAGTTCACCCAATAATTCTTTTGTCATTTACTCATCCTTCACTTGTTCATAAACGGTGTTTCTTTATGTTAAACACACAGTACTTAAGCTGGTTTGCCGGAACTCATTTACTTTCTTTTTTTTTTTTTTTTCCTACCATTTAAATTTATTGATCTTCTGGAACCAGCATTCTTCAAATTATCTTTTTTTGTGTTTAACAGAATATACTCAGTTTTAAAACCTTATCAGTGGTTCATTTCTGTGTGAACTGTCCTTTTTAATGACAATGAACTAAGGAATGCATCACAAATTAAACTGCACTACTTGCCATAGTACTTGACACTGAACCTTAAATATCTCTTGCACACATCTTGTGCAATACTGTACAGAAATATAGAGTAAATATCCAGTAAATTAATCATTGATTTAAATGATCTGTTCAGAGTGAATCTCCTGTAAATTATTCACTGATTCAGATGATCTGTTCAGAGAGAGTCTCCAGTAAATGGAT
>CAIGQQ010040406.1:9754060-9795927 GCA_903798035.1 Danio albolineatus | reverse complement strand
AATATTTTTTCTTCTGGAGAAAGTCTTATTTGTTTTATTTTGGCTAGAATAAAAGCAGTTTAAAAAAAAAAAAAAAAAAATTTAGGGTTAATATTATTAGCCCCCTTAAGCAGTATTTTTTTTTATTGTTTACAGAACAAACCACTGTTATACAATAACTTGCCTAATTAACCTAACTTGCCCAGTTAAGCCTTTAAATGTCACTTTAAGCTGAATACTAGCATCTTGAAAAATATCTAGTAAAATATTATTTACTGTCATCATGGCAAAGATTAAATAAATCAGTTATTAGAAATGATTTATTGAAACTATTAGGTTTAGAAATGCGCTGAATAAATCTTCTCTCCGTTAAACAGAAATTGGAGACTTCAACTGTGCATATCATGAGTAGTGTTGTCACAATAATGGAATGTGTAAATTCCAATACGATACCTTAAAAAATATTGATACTCCACCATGGTTATTATAGCTTCTCATTTTAATGAGTTTTTATTTCATTTCATTTTAAAATTTGCTGTAATTTCGGTTTAGTTTTAGCTCTATTATCAGTTACCAGAATGGTCCTCTGCAGGTTTGAGTTGACGCTGCTGAACATCAGTTTGCCCACGATGGTGGCGATGGTGGGGAACACCAGGGCTCCGCACAGGATCCGTGTGGCAGACACGTGATCGGCCAGAGGACTGGCCTCTGCCGGGATCCTTGGCACCGGGCAGCCAATACCTGTGTACCACAGAACAACACATAGTCTGATTAATCAACCTTTTTGGTAAAAATTTCTTGTACTTTTCAATGTCACAGAAATATCAGTCAGGCAGACTATTTCAATATATAGATATATATAGTTTAAGTCAGAATTATTAGCCCCCCTTTGATTTTCTTTTTCTTTCTAAAATATTTTTCCAAATGATGTTTAACAGAGCAAGGAAATTTTCACAGTATGTCTGATAATATTTTTTCTTCTGGAGAAAGTCTTATTTGTTTTATTTCTACTAGAATAAAAGCAGTTTTAAATTTTAAGTTTTACCATTTTAAGTCAATATTATTAGCCCCTTTAAGCTATTTTGTTTTCAATTGTCTACAGAACAAACCATCCTTATACAATAACTTGCCTGATTACCCTAACCTGCCTAGTTAACCTAATGAATGTAGTTAAGCCTTTTAATGTCACTTTAAGCTGTGTAGAAGTGTCTTAAAAAATATCTAGTCAAATATTATTTACTGTCATCATGGCAAAGATAAAATAAATCAGTGATTAGAAATGAGTTTTTAAAACTATTACGTGTAGAAATGTGCTGAAAAAAATCTTCTCTCCGTTAAATAGAAATTGGGGGAAAAATAATCAGGAGGCTAATAATTCAGACTTCAACTGTAAATATACATATTTCTAAGTTAATTTAAAGTCTTAACTTTAGAAAAGTCTGAACTGATCTTTAAACGTCATTAATCAATTATTTTTTTCCATGGCCAACTTTCCTTTGTATAAATAAAATGTACTGTCTGAATTTCTATTAAATACCGTACATAAAGCAACCAAGTCAACGAACATTAAATTAAACAAATAATCATTTCCAGTAAAATAATAATAAAAAAATATCAGACAGCAAGCAAGTGGTTCGACCAAAGTAAGTAATACATAATTCATCGACCTAATTTTGTTATCAGATTGATAACATTAATTTAGCATTCTTTGGCTGAATTTTGTTATGGCTGCCGATTTATTGTGCATCTCTAATACGTTTGTATAAATAAATAAAAGCACCCACACATTTAAATATATATACTAATAACATATGTACTTATCAAAATAGACAAAATAAGTGATCATACTAAAGTGTCTTCCATTTTTAAGTGATTAAAAAAAGAACAGTGGCAAAGTTTAAAGATTTGAAATGAGTATTTTTTCATTCATTTATTTATTTATTATTCTAGGGCCAAACTGGGATTCTTAAATAGCCTAATTATTCTAGTCCTAAATTTGCCCATTTTCATTCTACATTAAATAACATTTTATTCTTTGATTTAAGTAAATGATAATAGAAAATGAATTTTAGAAGAATAAGACTAAAGCTCTATTATACCTTCACAATACTTGAAGACCCCTTTTCTGTGACTGTCTGTCCTTTAACCACTGACCTGGGAAGATACTGTTGAGGATCTGAAGCTTATTGGAGTATTTCCTCCAAAGGCGGAGCACATAATCCTCCCAGCGAATCATCTTCCCCAGAATTAGCATAACCGGAATGGTGGGCAGGCCAATCAGCAAGAAGAGAGGATCGGCTCTTTCCATCACATCCAGACCTTCCTTATGACCTACAACCTGAGAGACGGAGATTCATGGAATCAAAGAACTCCTGTGAAATAGTTGCAGATGCGAGCGATGTTTCACCTGCATGACTGTCACGGCCCCGTATGTGACGGCCGTCCAGTAAATGGATCCCACCATGATGCCAGCAGCAGCAAACGGACAGGCCTTCGAGATCAACCTGTCAGCCAGATCCAGCACATACACCACCGGCCCTGCGCACAAACACACACACACACACTCTTCTTTTAAAGTCTGCATGAATCTTAAGCTGCAACCTTTTATTTTTGTATTGTGACACAGTTCCTAAAGACAGTGGGCGTGGCTTGTTTTTTCTCTTGCGAGCGGATTGGATGTAGTAAAGAAAGGTTTCATTGGCATGGCCATTTCACCCTGCAGCCCAAGACCGATTACTCAATGAGCCTGGTCAGTACTTGGATGGGAGACCACATGGGAAAACTAGGTTGCTGTTGGAAGGGGTGTTAGTAAGGCCAGCAGGGGGCGCTCAACCTGTGTGTGTGGGTGTGAATCCTAATGCCCCAGTGAAAGGGACACTATACTGTCAATGAGCGCCGTCTTTCGGATGAGACGATAAACCGAGGTCCTGACTCTCTGTGGCCATTAAAAATCCCATGGCACTTCTCGTAAAGAGTAGGGGTGTAAAATTCCCTCTCGGCCCTTAACCTTCATAGCCAATTCATCCCAATCATCTCCATCCACTGAATTGGCTCTACCACTGTCCGTCCACTCCACCTATAGCTGGTGTGTGGTGAGCGCACTGGCGCTGTTGTCCTGTGGCTGCCGTCGCATAATCCAAGTGGATGCTGCACACTGGTGGTGATGTGGAGAGACCCCCTCATGATTGTGAAGCGCTTTGGGTGTATAAATACATGATAAATGCGCTATATAAATACACACATTACATTACATTACTTGTTACATTACATTAATTGTTCACCACAAAACTGGCAATGTGTGCAAAAAAAAATCAATATGGTTACTTTTGTTTTCATTTGTACTTGAGCAAACTCGTCTGCTGTGAAATGAACTTGAACTAGTTCAGCTGTCAAACTGATGTCATCAGAGGAGAAACGAGCCTCCATAGCCGAAGCTAATTTTTACATTTTGATTAATAATTAATTACCAAAACAATTTTTTCACTGGTTAATTGCAGACCACAATAATAGCATTCTGAGCAGTACATTTTTTAAACGTCAAGGTTAATGATGGTATCTTTGAAGTCAGTCACATGATGCAGAGGAGAAATGCAAAATGATAAGCTGCTATAAACACCTTTTTAATGATCAGTAATTAAACAACATTTTGCTGAAATAACTTAATATCCACATGCTAAAACAACTCCCTATTCTGACTTTTAAGTCAAAAATGAAGAAAATCTACATAAGTACATTAAAAATAAATTAAATATATAAATTAATTATTTATAATTATTATTAATGCAAAAATGAAAACTGAAACACTATTCCAAAATTTGCTGTCAGTAAGATTAAACATATCAATTTGTTTATTTGAGCTGTGTGCACTACACTGATCAAAGTGAAAGTAAATGTAATTATAATGTTAAAAGATTTTTTTTCCCAAATAAATGATGTTCTTTGAACTTTTAATTTAACAATAAATTAAATAAATAAATCACAATATTAAGCAACACTGAAGGATCATGTGACGCTGAAGACTGGAGTTATGATGCTGGAAATTCAGATTTGATCAGAAATATTGAACATATTGAAAATGGCACTTAAATTTTTTTGGGGGGGGATAATACTTTTTACAATATTACAGTTTTTACTGTATTTACTGTATTATACTTATTACTTTATTATACTGTATTTATTGTATTTTACTGTATTTTCTGTCTTGATGAGCACAAGAGACTCCTTTCAAAAACATTTAATAAAAAATAAAAATCAATCAACTTCATTTATATAGCACCTTACTACAACGAGTGGGCTGCCCAAAGTGCTTTACAGCATTAAAACAAAATTACACATTAAAACACATACGGTAAGAACACAATCTAAACAAGAATGACAATAAAACAGCATTTTGCACTACTGAATATTCAAAGCAATCAAAAATAAATAGATTTAAAGTTTGGCTTTAAACAGTGCCACATTCCTGATGATATGAAGTTCCAACGGGACGGGTATTCTACAGTTTAAGCAGTAATAGAATCAGAATCATTCATTCATTCATTAATTTTCTTTTCGTCTTAGTCCCTTTATTAATCCGGGGTCGCCACAGCGGAATGAACCGCCAACTTATCCAGCATTTATTTTACGCAGCGGATGCCCTTCCAGCCACAACCCATCTCTGGGAAACACATCCATACATTCTCATTCACACACATACACTACGGACAATTTAGCCTACCCAATTCACCTGTACCGCATGTCTTTGGACTGTGGGGGAAACCGGAGCACCCGGAGGAAACCTACGCAACCACGGGGATAACATGCAAACTCCACACAGAAATGCCAACTGGCCCAGCCGGGGATCGAACCAGCGACCTTCTTGCTGTGAGGCGAACGTGCTAACCACTAGGCCACCGTGGTGCCAGAATCAGAATCAGTTTTACTAAAATGCACCATTATGTAAACATTAAGCTCTATGTTTTTACACAAGGGCCTCACGGTGGCGCAGTGGGTAGCATGATCGCCTCACAGCAAGAAGGTTGCTGGTTCGAGCCTCGGCTGGGTCAGTTGGTATTTCTGTGTGGAGTTTGGGTAAGTTAAATTGGCACTAGTGTATGTGTGTGAATGAGTGGTTGGATGATTCCCAGTGATGGGTTGCAGCTGGAAGGGCATCTGCTGTGTAAAACACATGCTGGATAAGTTGGCGGTTCATTCCGCTGTGGCGACCCCAGATTAATAAAGGGACTAAGCCGAAAAGAAAATGAATGCATTTTTACACACAAAGTTCACACCAAATTCATATCAAGAGTATTAAGGGGCTGATGTGACGTTTTCAACCTCTCCAGCAGAGGGCAGAAGATGCTATTATGATTTTGCTCATTAACAGGTCTTCAAACATTCTTCAATGTCATGATTACTCATCAGAAAACGAAGATATGTACAGGAAAAGACATTCTAGCACTGATAACACAAGCAGATTTCCCGGTCTAATTCACCACAACCACACACACACTACAATAATATCACTATAATACTCATTTCATGTGACAAACAACAATGACTCGGGAATAAAGTTTTACAATCACCGCAAAGCACTCTCGCTGACCTCTGCTTTATGAAAGAGTCCTAAAAATGGACGAAGAAACTCTAAAAGAGGGAATCATGTAATATTTACTGACCGCCAACCTGCTTTCCTCTCGACCTATAAATACACTGCACTGCAGGAGACGTCTAGGACGGGCCTCAGGAGAGCGAAGAGCTTATTTCCACATCCATTTCTCTAGTGGATCACGACTTCATTTTCATTTCTACCCTCTGCATTTATCACAGACAGAGCTGCAGTTTCATTGCTCCTGGATATTAAAGGGGACCTATTATGCCACTTTTGACAAGATGTAAAATAATTCTCTGATGTCCCAAGAGTGTGTATGTTAAGTTTAAAATACAACACAGATAATCATATTTTTATCTCGACCTGGCTAGATTATTGTAATGCTCTCCATGTGTGTATTAGCCATGCCTCCCTTACTCGTCTGCAGATGGCACAGAACTCTGTAGCTCGTTTGCTAAACGGGAGCACATTACAGTCATACTGGCTTCTCTTCAATGGCTTCCTGTGCAGTTTGGGATACATTTTAACACTCTAGTTTTGGTGCTTAAATGCCTAAATTGATTAACACCTTGTCGAAACTTGTCGTCATTTTTTCAATCGTACACTCCATCAAGGGCACTTAGGCTACGTTCACACTGCAGGCAAATGTGGCCTGAATCTGATTTTTTTTGCCCACATGTGACTCAGGTCTTGACAGTGTGAACAGCCCAAACCGCATGAAATCTGATCTTTTCATGTCAGATTTGTGACACTTTCATATGTAGTCTTAAAGGGCACATACATGAACCCTTTTTTAAGATTTTATATCACTACTATGGTTGTTCTGAGTGTGCCAGTCTAGGTTTAGATCAAAACACAATTCAGATTGTTTTATTATAATGTGTTAAAAAGTGTCATTTTGGGGGCGTGTACACAGATCGCTGTTTTAGGGGTGTGTTGCTTCACATGCAAATTAGTTTCGACTTCCCGCCAATCTTAACAAGGGGGCGGAGCTAAGAGCGCCCCAGCTTTGTGTACGGCAACAGACAGGCAGACAGAGAGAAGCAACATGAGTGATAGGACCAGCATTCAGACGTACGTGTACAGTTTAGGTACGTTTGGTACCTGGTCGTTAAAGATAAAACTCAGCCACTTAAGGGCGTACTCACACTATGTACAGTTGCCTTTACCCGGGCAAAAGCACGCTAGTCTCCGCTTCCGTCTCCCCGACGGCCCACGGTCTTATTGCATTCGGGCCTGAGCACGCTTACGTCATCTGATGCGCTGTTCAGTGTAAGACAAGCGCTCTCGGAGATTTCAGTGAGATTTCTTGATATGATTATATCGTTTTAGTCGTTTGATATGCAGTGACACACAGTCAATATTCTGCCGTACAGATCAGCCACTGCTGACAATTGTAAACAATCATAAAGTCCTCGTGCTGCAGGAATGAGAAGGTTTAATAGTTTACGACAGTGTGCGTTCATTAAACAGTAAGAATGATTAATAAATCCATATGAAACAGTCCCCAAAAGTCACGTCTCCTCTTCAGTTTGGGGCTTAGGCGCGCTTTGCACTCTCACTGCAAGCGTACCGCACCAAAGCCCAAGTGAACCGGGCTCTTCCAACCGGGCCAGGGCCGTCCAACTGTACCGTGCCTGAGCCCGATTCAGCGCACTTAAGTACGCCCTTAAGCCTCTGTTGCTCATTTCCAGGAAGACGATGAAGGCTCTTGTGTTGAGCCTTGCATTTAAAACAGCACAAGGGTGTTCCTTTGGTGGCATCGCTTCGACTCACACTAAGAAAATGGCGGACGTGAAACAAGAAACTTATGCAAATGTGGTAACGCGCGCCTGTCAATCAATATGGGTGGGCGGGGGGACCGCACTCCTACGTAAAGTTGCGGTCGATCTCAAAACCGCTCCAATTGGTCCACCGTTTTTATGTTGTTAAATTGGAAAAAAAAGGACTGGGTGTGTTTATATCAGCCCAATATGACAGTCTATACACTATACCTACACATATGTCTGTCCAAACAGCTTAAAAAGTAGATTTTTCATCAAAGGTGCCCTTTAAATCTGATACAGATCTGATATTTTGCAGTGCGACAGTAGTGTAAACGGTTAAGTTGGATTTCATGTGACTTTTACATAATCTTTGAGCGACATGAATGATCATTCTGTGCTGCAGACTTCATCTACTCCACAGCAGCAGTAGATCGGCACACAGGGCGATTATTTTACCACAGAAACTTGGTTGTTCATTTAAAAAAATAATAATTTGAAGGCAAAACTGGAGCTTGTTAACGATTGGGGCACGGGTTGATCGCGAAGCTGTGTCGGGGGGTGTTGCGGATAGGGGATGCGTGCTCAAAGGAGGGGGCACTTTCATTGTAAGGACAAACTTTCTCTCAGAGAGAATAAAGTGCAGGTGCTCAAGCACCCAAACCCCCCTTCTGCACATGTCTGTTGTTTATAACGACACAAAAGGAAATAACTCTGCAAACAGAGATAAACCAACTCCACCTTCACAGTTCAGTCTGCGGCTGCTCATTAACCCCTGATGAGTTCACTACAGCGGTGGTCAGATAGACGCGCACCGCGGTTGTCATAAATCACAAATGATCAGTGTTTTCAATCACAAGAGACTTATTTTAGGTTTCAAATACACATTAGCAATAGCAGAACAACCCTTTACAGTTCATGAAATACACCACGGTTGTCTGTGAAAGGGGCAATAATTACATTAAGCATGACAATGTGCTTACTTCAGTATACACATTGTGTGGATAATTAGACATTCTGTGCTGCCTGTAACTGCACTTTTGCGCACGCGGGTTAGTTTAGGACCATGATCTGATATTGGCCACGTTTATAACAGCAGTGTGAACAGATTTGAGCACTAAGCCTCGCAGTGTGAACATAGCCGTAGATGTGCCGATCAGCTATTTTTGGCTTTTCCACACACAAGGTTTAAAACCAGGGGGGGACTGTGCCTTTGCAGTGGTTGTCCCCAAATTCTGGAATAATTTGCCTCTTCATGTTAGGCAGACTGCAACCCTTTCTGTTTTTAAATCTAGTCTTAGAACCCATTTTTCCTCTTTGGCTTTTAATAGCACATGAGAGTCTTAGGTCTATTGTATTTGTCCTTTGTTTTAGATGGTGTATGTGTACAGCACTTTGGTAAGCAATGGTTGTTTTTAAAAGCACTTCATAATTAAACATTGACTTGACTTTATAACTCTTTGAAACTGCTCCTTTCAGGCTTTGATTCTGATCGTGTTATTTTGGTGACTTGCTTTAAATTCAAATGAGATTGTGCTCTTTTCAAAGAGGGTGGAGCTACAAATTCCTTTGTGTTAGCATAGTGGCAGATTCATTACCAAAACTAAAGTCCTATGCTAATGAGGGAGAGGTCATCACTAATGGGCGGCGCTTTGCCCCTCTGATGACATGTACAAAAGAGGATGTCAATCAAAGGGTTCTTTTTTCAAAGTGATTACAAAAAATAAAAGTAATCATTTTTTAACCATTTATATAAAAACCTTATAAAAAATATTTTTGCATAATAGGTCCCCTTCAAAGGCACATTTGCATCAATAAAAAATTCTCAAGTGATAAGAGGATATTTCTAAAACCACTCTGTTGATATAAAAGAAATAACAACACAACAAGAACAGTAACAGCACAGAGGAATGATATTTGTTGAACAGGGTTGCCAGGTCCAAGTACATTTTCCAGTACAATCATAACTCACAACTTTTTTTTCCTTGTCCAATCAGAGTCAATTGCAGGAATGTCCTAACAGGAAAGGTTCTCCGTATCATCTCTGATATTTTGCGATAAAGACACTTGCAGTAATACTAATTAATTCATTCATTTTCCTTTAGGCTTAGTCCCTTTCTTTATCAGGGGTCGCCACAGTGGAATAAATCACCAAGTTATCCAGCATGTGTTTTACACAGCGGATGCCCTTCCAGCTGTAACCCAGTACTGGGAAACACCCATACACTACAGCTAATTTAGTTTATTCAATTCATCAATAGCACACGTCTTTGAACTGTGGGGGAAACCAGAGCACCCAGACGGAACCTACGCCAACATGGGGAGAACATGCAAACTCCACACAAAACTGCCAACTTGGCCAGCTGGGACTCGAACCAGCGACTTTTTTGCTGTTAGGTCACAGTGCTAACCACTGAGCCACCATTTCGCCCGTAATAATAATAATAATAATAATAATAATAATAATCACAATACATTTTATTTATAATGCGCTTTTATAAAACCCAAATAGCTACTACAAAGACAATAAAACATGCAATAAAATACAAGGATTCAACATAATAAATAATAAACACATTAGAATAATCAAGAATCTATGAAAAGAAGATATAAATTTTTAACATTATCGTAAAACTAGCTAGTGTGGAAGCATTCTAGTTGTAGATGCAGTATGTGTTAAATACTGACTGAATATCTGAACACCAAACAACACTTGTAAGTACCTTTTTTATCAATCTGGGTGTAATTTAATATGTGGTTTTTTGGTTGCCAGGTATGTATTCCAGCATCAATGTCCATTAAGAAACAATTAAGTTTTCATTTTGTATTTGAGAGAAAGAAACGTTTTATTGGGCACATCACTATAAGAAAATGCAACCGGCAATCTCATTCTTCCCCTCCCCCCAAAATTGCATTTTCAAAAGAGCTTTCCCTAGCTGATGAGTAATAAACATCGTCAGCCAATCAGAAATAAACCTGCTTTAAAGAACTTGAGCATTTAAAGTGGACCTATTATACAAAAATCAGTTTTATAAGGGGTTTAAAAACAGTTGTGTGACAGCAGTGTGTGAATATAACCAGCTTCTAATGGTAAAAATCCATTAATAACATTTTTTATAATCACACTTGATGAAAGCAGTCTGCAAACACTTTGATCGACATTCTCCCTTGTACACGTTATCAGAGGGGGAACGCCCCGTTCATTAGTGAGGATCTCTCCAACATCAGCATAGAACTTTAGTCTTGTTTTTGAATCTGCCACTATGCTGACACAGGCATTTATAGCTCCGCCCTGTTTTGAAAACACTCATTTGAATTTAAAGCGACAGTCATCTAAAAGGCACAATTTGGATCGAAGCCTAAAAGGGGCAGTTCAAAGAGTTATAAAACATTTGTGTGGTATTTGGGGCAGAAAACTTCACATACAAACTCTAGGGACATCAGAGACTTATTTTACATCTTGTCAAAAGGGGCATAATAGGTCCCCTTTAATGAAACATGGACTGGAAGTTCCTGAGACTTTTATAATTTTTTTGTGAATTTATGCATATTAGTGCATATTGCAATAAATAATGCTTAATTTGCATATTCAAACACAAAATGTAAAAAAAAAATGTTAGTCAGTAAAAAAGTCTTTATCATTTAAATTTGACACGCATTAATACAGTGTTTAAGCCTGCGGAGTCTGTCCCTAATAGGCAATATAGTGATGACAGTGGCAGAATCATGCACTCTCCAACACTGCAGTGTAAAGCTAATGGTTACTGCAACAGGAAACGATCGGGCATTTCTGCTGCCGACCACAGATTCCATTATGAAGATCATTAAAAATAAACTCCACTTAGCAGGAATACATCTGCAGTCGATTCTCACTCCAGCTAAGCAGATCTGCCAACAAGAACTGCTGTGGAACAAGGACTTTCTGTTCCCTACAAACTCTCTTCAACGCCAAGCTGCGTAAAACAGCTTTACCGTGATGTCGTCGTTTCTGCAAGCCGAACGGGTCCGAAGAACATCTTGAAAGTTCATCAGCGGCAGGTCACTCGAAAAAGGCAGATGTTCTTTTCGCCGTCACGCTTATGCAGTTGCTTTGCCGATCAAAGGGGCAGATCCCTGTGCCATATTACACAAAGCCAATCTCTAATATCACCATAGTGAGGATCCTACTGAAGCATCGTAGGAACACTATTTCATCTGAGATTAAAACATAATAATCAAAGCCAAACTTTAGGGAATCACTGCTTATCGACTTTAAGGGTTAGTTCAAAGAATAATTTTAGTTCTGTTATTAATTACTCACCCTCATGTCGATTCAATCCCTTAAGACCTTCCTTCATATTCAGAACATGAATTAAGATATTTTTAGATGAAGAGCTCTCTCATCCTTCATTGACAGCAATAGTTTAGAGATGTTCAAAGTCCAGAAAAGAAACCAAAAACACTGTCAAATCATTCAATGTGACTTCAGTGGTTCATCTGTAATCATATGAAGCTCCACGAACACTTTTGTATGCCCAAACAAAATATAAAAAAGACTTTGTTCGTCAATGTCTTCTCCTTCGTGACAGGTTTACTATGGGCAGTAGGACATATCGTCATTAGAGTCAGCAGCACAACACTAAAGGCTGATTTATATTTCTGTGTCAAGTGATCAGAGTGACCCACGGGTATGCGTGCTATTTATGCGTGCTGTTTGTGTTGCTCTGCAATAACTCTTCCGATACACTAGCTGGCAGTAGGTTATGTTACAGTATGTTCCTCTGTGTCGAGTTTCTTCGAGGTTGTTTTGTTTTTTCTGAACGCTATCTTAATGTACAAGTAGCTAAAACTCGCTCATTCAGAGGCGGGGATCAGCGGAAGTGCAACAGCTTTAATCATAAGGTAAACACAGAACTAAAGTTTCCATCTAGACCATAGACTGTAAAAAATATGGACGTAGTATCCGTAACGTCACCCATAGGTTTCTGATGAACCCAAAAGAAGCTACTAGTAGGCGTGGCCAACCGTTGCCATTTTGTTCGTGCGTCATCGCACCAACTGAGGCATACCAAACAAGGGCAAAGAGGCGGAGCATGGGCGGAGCGTGAGCGGAGCTACGGGACGCATGCTGGTATTTAGCTAAGGGCTTTTTTTTATGGGAGAAACACCTGGTATTTCATTTCCTGCAACTCGTTTGTGTTCTGACCACATGTGCTTGGTTGTACACTATATCAATAAAGTGTTTAGTCTGTTGAAAACACTGTTGTAATACATCAAGCCACTAAACATTGTTCTTAAGACGTTTTTCAACAGGAAGAAAGTGCGAATTACATCCAAATACTTCAGATATAGTCTGTGTTAGTAAATGCAGGGCTATTGAAGGAAATCCAGGCAGAACACTGTATGACAACGCTTCAGGTGATGATTTTATAGACTTCAGCTGATCAATCTGTCAGATTCTGGAGTGCATTAGAGTTCTGAAGAACATTATAAATCATAAATTATCCTAAATAAAGCAATTACATTTATAGAGATGGAATAAGTATATAATTTCACTCACCTGGGAAACGGAGGCCACGTGAATGGTTTGTGAGCACAATTAAGTGCACAGCATGCCATATCATCTGATAATTGCAGGAAATAATTCCAAAAGGCAGATGACTGTGTAAAGCCACATAAAACAACACAAAAATACGATGAATATGCAGAGATCAAGAGCTAATCAGCTGAGGTGACATGACCGCGACCGGCGGGACTAGCTGTCACTCAAGTGGCCACGCCCTTAATTATGCAAACTTAATTTAGCTTCATATAAAGGAAACGGATGCGTTATAAAAAAATTCACCCCCCTCACAGTTGTGATGAAGGGTAATATAAGCTATATGAACCAAAATCGTTCATTGTAGCAGGCTGTAAACACCTTTTTTTCTGCTGTAAAGTTGTCCATTTCACCAGTTTTAGTTACTTCCGTATTGGCTTCCCGAAGGAGAACGGGAGGTTGCCACTTGATCTAGACTCATAAGACTCGACACTTGTAAACACTGACTCCATCGGGCTCATGGCTCTCAGAGCACCGCCCACGCTCATCACAGCTACCAAACAAAGTTGTTTACCAGTTTTTTACCACACAAAAGTGTTCCTGGGAGTTTAGACTTTGAACATCTTGTGTCCTTTGCTGTATATTGAGCATCAGCGCTATCTGATTTCATCAAAAACATCTGAATTTGAGTGCTGAAGATGAATGTCGTTTGAATCTAGCTAGACATTAATCACAGAATTGTCATTTTTTTGTGAACTAACCCTTTGATTTTAGCAAAAGGGTAATGCATCTATCTGTGTTTTTTTAAACGTCATTCTATTTATTTTATAAGTATATTATACTTTGTAAGTACCCTGCCTCATTTGTAAGTTGATTCAGATAAAAGCGTCTGCTAAACTAATAATTGTAAATCTTCCTTTTTTCAGTTTAATTAGAAATATATTTATATATATGAATATAGATATAGTCCTTTATTTATCAGAGGGCGCTACAGAAGAATGAACCGCCAACTAATCCGGCATATGTTTTAAACAGCGATGCCGTTCCAGCCGCAACCTAGCACTGGGAAACCCCCATATACTCTCACATTCACACACACACACTCATACACTACACCCAATTTAGTTTATCCAATTCACCTATAGCGCATGTCTTTGGACTGTGGGGTAAACCGGAGCACCCGGAGGAAACCCACACCAACACAGGGAGAACATGCAAACAGAAATGCCAATTGGCCCAGCTGGGACTTGAACCAGCAATCCTCTTGCTGTGAGACGACAGTGCTAACCACTGAACCACCGTACCATGGCAACTTATTGCAAGTACTTCATTTCAAGCAAAAAATTGTTACTTCAATTGTATGGTTTCAGTGTTAGTGCACTCTAACGAATAAGGGAAAAAAACGTAAAACTTGTATTTATTTATGCCTGTAGTATGTTTATCTTTATGTAGATGCACTCCCCTACAAAATCATAATCAATCTAACATTATTAATTCTTTCCAAATTGAGCTATTCAAGTTATCTGGTGAAATACCACAATACAAATAGCAGAAATGTTTTAATATCATACTCTAGTGCAGCGTTTCTCAACCACGTTCCTGGAGGACCACCAGC
The DNA here is from genome assembly GCA_903798035.1 of Danio albolineatus. NCBI lineage: Eukaryota > Metazoa > Chordata > Actinopteri > Cypriniformes > Danionidae > Danio > Danio albolineatus. The sequence continues at coordinate 9,781,462 of CAIGQQ010040406.1, read as the reverse complement.
TCTGCACATTTTCCTACTTAACCAAACACACCTGATTCAGATCATCATGTCATTAGCAGAGACTGAAACAACTGTAATGGGTGTAACAGACAAAGGAAATATCCAGTGTTGGTGGTCCTCCAGGAATGTGGTTGAGAAACACTGCCATAGTGCATATGTGTAAAAGTGGAATAACAGTTACTGCCCAAATAATTAATTCAATATTGACTTTGTACATTACTATGTACTGTATACATATAAAGACTGTACATGAAATACACATTAATATAATACTGCATCCAGTAAGAGATCATTCATCATTACAGCCAACACGTAACATCCAGCCAACCAATCCTGGATTAGGAACACAGTGTATGCTATGGAAGGAAAAAGAGTGTGTTGGTGAAGCACTGCACTGCATTGTAACTCAGACACTATATGGACACAGTGTCCCGTCTGTCTGATGTGAGAGGACGTCCTCATCTGCAGGTTACTGAATGTGCCCAGTCAGGATTTTCATCTCTGTTACCAACAGTACACAATGACCTTACGAACAACATAAATACCTTCCTCTTCTGTCAGTACCTTCTTTCAATCAGACTGTATCGACATCTATTGTCAGATCAGAATGCATGAACTTCACCTAGTCTTACATTGGTTTAAAAGAACAGCATTTACTGGAGAAAGGTTTTTTTTCTGTTCTGGTGACTTAACTGCATTCTTGCTGAAGAATTTTTTTTAGATGTTTTCTATAAAGAAGCATTGCTAAAGGTACTTGCTGTATTTCAAATTACAATTTCAACTTATTTTTTTATAATTTATTATATTTATTTATATTAATAACACCTATTTATTAGATGTTTTGTTCTTTAAATGACCCTGGCACACCAAGCTGATGTCAGACAGCTGTTTATCCCTACATATGTTCTAAATAAATACTCTTTTCCAAAGGCCAACTAGCAGGTACATTCTGTGCCTGCATGTTTGATTAAAACAAGCAGGTGACAAGTGAGGGCTTGTAAAGGATTTGAACCCATAACCTCTCACACGCCAACCATGTCCCTAAACCATTCATATCCCATTACAGATGGTTTCTTTTGAGATTAAACCAAACTAGTAACAATTGGAGTTCGCCCCGGGATATGAACTCGCAACCTGTCACAACGCAAGCACCAATCGTGCCCCTAAATCAATCATAACCCAAAACAGATTGTTTCAAATGAGTTTAAATCAAACTGGTAACAAATGGGGTTCATCTGGGAAATGAACCCACAACCTCTCACACCACAACCATGTCCCTAAACCAATCATCCCCCATTATAGATGGGTCCATCTGGAATTAAACCAAACTGGTAACAATGGGGTTCGACCGGGATATGAACCCACAACCTGTCAAAACACAAGCACCAATCAGAATAAGAAACCACAACCATTCCTACCATGAGTAACTACCATACCTCTAAACCAATCATACCTAGCTACAGATGGTTTCAACTGAGATTAAACTTAAACTTTTAACAAATGAGGTTTGTCCGGGATATGAACCCACAACCTGTAACACCACAAGCCACAATCATTTCTCTAAACTAATCATACCCCAATACAGATGGTTTCAAATGAGCTTAAGCCAAACTGGTAACACATTTTTTTTTTCTGGGATATGAACCCACAATTTTTCACACCACAAGAAACAACCACACCCCTTAAACCAATAACACCCCATTACAGATGGTTTCAACTGAGATTAAACCAAAATGGGTAACAAATGGGGTTCTTTGGGGATGTGAACCCACAACCTGTGGCACCACAAGCAAAAATCATACACCTAAATCAATTATATCCAATAATAGTATATGAACCCACATCTTTTCCCAGCCAAAGCAAAAATAAGGCCCCTAGACCAAACATATTGCATTACAGTTTTCCCTCTTAGAATAAACAACATTTGAAATGAGTCAGGGCATATTTGGGATAAGAACCCACAACCTCTCACATCCAAAGCAAAAATAATATCTCAGACCAATCATATTACATCACAGTTTTCCTCCTTAGAATAAACAACATTTAAAATCAGTCGGGGCTTGTTTGGGATATGAACCCACAAACTCTCGCACCCAAAGCTAAAATAATACCCTAGACCAGGGGTGTCCAGACTCAGTCCTGGAGGGCCGGTGTCCTGAAAAGTTTAGTTCCAACCCCAATCAGACACAAAAGGACTAGCTAATCAAGCTCCTACTAGGCTTTCCAGAAACATCCTTGCAGGTGTGTTGAGGCAAGTTGGAGCTAAAATCAGCTAAAATGGAGCTAAAATCAAACTAAAATCATTTGAAATCAGTCAGGGCTCGCTTGGGATATGAACCCACAACCTCTCGCACCCAAAGCCAAAATAATACCCCAGACCAATGTTTTTTCTTCTTCTTGGATTAAACCAAACTGGTAACAAGTCAAGGCTTGCTCAGGATCTGAACCCAGGACTTCTCTCACACCATGTGAGAATTTTACCCCGAACGAGTGTTTCCTCATTTATTTAGATCTAATTCATAAAACAATATTCAATGGGAAAACATGCAACTGCAAGTTATTATCCTGCTTATAGGCTTTAGATCACACCAAGAAGTGATTTCAAGATTTATGTACATGTCCTGAAGGAATAAAGTAAAACAATCTGACTGTTAACATATATTGTGTTTCCCAATCTCTTTCAGTCAATGCATAAATCAAAATGCAAATTCACAACGTAACTAAAATGCTAAACAGACGGAGCAGCGGTGCAGGAAAGCATCCTATATTTGTGCACTGTGACATTCGTTTCGGTCCGTTCTGTCTCGCTCTCGTTCCTAAAAGTTTGAAAGTTAAACGGAGAGCATGATTGGTGCAATTTCACAGCTGGCAAATGGTCACCCTGACAACCGTATCCCAGAATAAACCCAGGGCTGCGGAGAGAGAGAGGACGACAGGCCGGCCCTCAGGAGATGCAGCCCGAGGACGATTATTAGCACAGCGTGAAGAGAAACTAATGCTGTTATATTCTCCAACCTGACCAATTTACATAAGAGATGAAACAAGAGGATGAAAAACGACATTTCGCTTCACGAGCAGCGGATTACTGGAATCACAAGCAAATCCTCGTCGCCAATATCAAAAGAGGGATTTCTGTGGAATCAGGATTGACCTACTAAGTACACGCACAACTATTCATAACTACTGCAGTGGCATTTGATGAGGATTGATAAAGTCTGGCAAAGTAAAGAAAACAACTATGTCACAAATGCCCAGAATTATTGTGGCGATGTGTGGTATGTGAAAGTGAAGTTCTTGTTATATTCCCAGCAAAGGCAGGGCGATGCATGGAATATTTTCACTTTCATTTTGGTCTTTAATTAAACATGAAACTAGTTTCACAATGCTTTCATATCAGGAGCATGACTTCTTTTAAAAGAATAAATAAAAATCAGGAAGGACGCATTAAATTAGTCGAACATGGAAGAATATAAAAAAATATTAAGCAGCCCAACTTAACATTGATAATAATGAGAAATGTTTCTTCAGCACCAAATCAGGATTTTAGAATGATTTCTGAGGGATTATATGATACTGAAAACTAAAGTAATGCTGGACATTTGGCTGTAATATTACAAAAATCTTGAAATCTTAATATTCAGAAATCTAAAAAATCTCAAAAATGAAAATTTACTTACTATTTACTTGCTTTTTTTTAACTATTTTATTTATTTTTTCTATTGAACACAACGGAAGCTATTTTGAAGAATGTTAGGTTAGAAACCTGTAACCAAACAACTCCCATAGTAGAAAAACAAATACTATAGAAGTCTAAACGTGGAAGTAAAACATGTCTTTACTAAAAATAAATTATGTTTCTCGTAAAAATATTAAGCAGCCTTCACACTGATAATAATGAGAAATGTTTCATAACCACCAAATCAGGATATTAGAATGGTTTCTAAAGGATTATATGATACTTAAAACTAGAGTAAGGATGCTGGAAATTCAGCTTTAACTTTAGAGAAATAACAAATTAAATCTTAAACGGACCGTTCACCCAAAAATGAAAATTTACTCAATAATACCCCCCACCCCCCCTTTTTTTTTCACTATGTAGTTTCTACACAACAAAACAAATGATAATTTAAAGAATGTTAAAAACCTGTAGCTACCATGGTAGAAAAAAAGTCAGTGATTCCAACGTTTTTTTCAAAATTACTTCAATTGTGTTCAGAAAAAAATAATAACAGGACTATGACAAGCAAACGGCAAACAAATTACAGAATTTTCAGTTTTGAGTGAAATATTGCTTTAAATAAGGGTTTTAAAATTAATTGTTTCTTCTGTGCACCACGATGCAGACAATTCGGTAACGGTACATTAATAGATCATATGCGGTTATTATGTCTTGACGTCATTTATCTCATATGCGCTACATTGTGGTAGCTTACTATGGCGAGGGAGGCGAGCGTGAGTAATTAAAACACTCCAACAACTTAAAAATGCAGAAACTGTGCACAATTTAGTCACTGAAGTTACAGCAGAATCCATTTTTCACTGTAATGGAGAAACTGAAAGTAAACTCTCTCTCTCTCTCTCTGACTGTGGACCTTTGACCTGCTGTCATGAGGTAACTTTGCCTCTCCTCTCGGCTGTTATAGCGATACTTCTGGATACAAACATGAGCGTGTGTCTACAGAGCGAGTTTTCTTCTCCGCATCTATCACGGATCAGCTGCGATCTGTGCTACTGTTTATCAGCGCCACTTAACGGTGAACAGCGCCAGAGCTTTAGAGCCAATCGCAACCCTTTCGGTTGAGCACGTGACCAATTATAGGGGTGTAAGCGAGGGGGATATTTACATTTGTTTATTTGCTATGAATGCTCATGTTGTTTTTAAAGTTTTTAATGGTACGGTTTATAGATCTGACTGTATTAAAGGACATAATTGAATTACACATAGAATATAAATATATTTATATATTTTAATACAAGAACTGCTGTGCTGTGAAGTAAAATATAATATTGTGTATGGAAAGCATCATCAATGCACCATGATGCACCGAGATATCAAATTGAACCGAATCGATAGCATGATAATCGTAACCAGACTGAACCATGAGACCAGTGTAGGTTCAAACCTCTACCTTTAAAATATATCAAATACAGTTTTTACTCCATCAAATAAATGCAGCTTTAGTGAGAAAAACTGGCATTTTAACAGTAGTGCAGGTAACCATGTTAAACATTTAATTATAGCAACATGTTAAAGTGAATTGAACATGAAAACAAGACAAAATTGACCCACTTATACTAGTCGTACCAAGCTTAGGGAACACAATGAGGTACTCTGCATTGCATTGTGGGCAGGCGACCCGTGCGGTGCTGTTTCCCCTCTGTTTCTCATCAACCCAGCGTTGTAGGCACGACTGATGAACCCATTTAGTAGATCCACGGCAGCGGCACGGACGCACCCACTCGGCTGTACGGTCATCCTCATCTGTGGCAAAACAAACCCAACAACTCCTACAAAACAAACAGAAGGGCAGAAATATTAGCACTTGGCTTTGTGTTCAGCTCAGGGCAAACAAAGTGTAAACACATAAAGGTGAGAAGAAAGTAATAGTGTAAAGTTCAAAGCTCCAAGAGCAGAAGACTCATTCAATTTTATAGTCCAACTCTCCAAGGTATCAAGGGAAAGTTGGCTGAAAGAAAAAGCAAGAGAGGACTGGAGCAATGTGGGTCAGTGACTAAGCACAAACGAAATGAGATCATGAACTCACTCCAAGAAAGTAAAAAAAAAATGTGTCATTTAAATAGCCGCGTCATTTTATTTCATTGTTCTTATCATTCAAACCAACGTGTTCTGGATTAACTAGTTATATTGGATTTATCAGATCCAATTAAAGGGATTGTTCAGCCAAAAATGTAAATTAAGGGATCATTTGCTCATCCTGCTGTTCCAATATAGAGAATCCTGCATGTACTTGTTCATATAATGGTCGTGAATAACGATAACAATCAAGCTTTTTAAGAGGTGCAAAGGTTAAATTATCAAACAATGGTCCCATTTGTCCTATCATATATTCAAAGTGTTTGTAAACTGTGATCACATTACTTTCAGATTTGTTTTAATGACTGCTAAATAACGGTGACTCTAAAATTTGACTTAAATGACTGTGATTGGCCGTAAAGGTCATCGGTTCACTGCTGTTTACTGAGTGTAACCACAGATACAGAGACGCTGGAGCGTTTTAAAGCCACGATTCATCAGCGTATTGCTCGTATGTCAGCTTTTAGACAAACCAGCAGATCGACGTGACTTTGAAATGCCCCAGTGTCCCTATATCTGTGGTTAGACTCAGTAAACAGCGGTGAGTTAGTTAAAATGATTACTTTCACGGCCAATCACAGTCATTTCTGTTGAGCATGTGAACACAATGGCAAATCAGCAGTGTTTAAGAACGTGCTCCACATTTTTAAAATTTCAGTACCGATTGGTATCGATTCCAGTATCGTGACAACCCTACTTCGAAGGCCAGAGGGCACTCTTGCACAGAAACTCTAAACACCCACAAAGAAGAAACTCCGGAAATCCCAATAGTAGTTTCTCAATAAACTGAACATTTAACTATGTTTGACTAAGAAAAACAACCACTGAAGTAGAAAGATTTATTTTAAATGCTCGACTGAAATTGAGTTTATTGTAAAAATGCAATGACATAGGGTATTTATATGTGTTTTCACAAATAGTAAAACACCGATATGTAGTTCGCTGAGAAGCTACGCAGACAGCTGTCATTATTACAAAACGATTATCTCAATTTTATTATCGTCCTGCTCAATCTACTATGACTGAACGCCATCTTGTGCAGCTGATCTCTCAGTGAACTACGACACATAGTAAATGCTGCTACATCTGAAAATATGTGCTGGAGATTTACTAGAACCAGTGTCAGGAGAAATTAAGTCCCCCCATTAGAATTGAGTCCACCTATAGGATCCTGCTTGATCTTATTGTTTCACTGGAGTTGTAATAGGTATAGTCTGGAGCACCTGATTATAAAGTCCAATATTACAACTATTTAAAAAGCGTTATAAAGACCATTTCATTTCACCATTGCAATGACATTTATAATTGTTACATAGACCCTGATGTATAATTACTAATACCGTTCATGCTGTTTAGTGAGCAATTTAGTTATCATACATCTACCGTTAACCTCCTAGCTACAACAAACTAACGCAGCTCTGATCAGCGACACAACAAGGTATTACAATGACAGCTTTTGATCAAGCATTCATCTCAGATGACCCCTTGTAGCGGACTCGATTTCAGGAGGGACTCAATTTTTCACCACACCGGCTTTACTGACAAAGTGCACATGATAATTGGCTTTGATTTAAGGCCTAGCCCCAAACATGTGTTAATGGGAACAGTCTTATTATCAGCTTAATCTTTGTTGTTTATAATCTTCCATTATATAGATGAGTGTTAGCAGAACATTGTTTAAAATCCACCTTTTATTAAGTAAAATAAAAAAAGGGCATACAACATTAACAACACCGAGATGAGTAAACGATGACTTGAGTGAACTCTCCCTCTAATTACTCAAATTATCATAATTTCATGCATATTGGCATTTTTACTGAGAAAAGCCATTGAATCAAAATCATTTAAAGACAGGTTAACCTATTTAATTAATTAGGCTTTTACTGAGTAGTTAATTACATAATATGGAACTAAATTACTTCAAATGGTCAGAGTTTAATGCAAAATCATGCCAAAGTTTCTACTAAGAAAAACCCACAAATTAAGATATAATAAATACTAATTTGAATACTAAAATTCATATAGGTCAATTACACACCACACCAATTGATTACTAACAATGGTCACTTTTGCATGCACATTCCATTACGAGCCAAGTTTAAGACAAGGGCAAGCCATTTTTGTTTTGTTAGGATGCAACTAAATTTATTCAAATGACTCACTCAGCCAGGAGAATGGCCACTTATTATGATAAAAACAAATAATTGACTGAATAAAGAGTCCAGCATCACATCAACAACGTCTAATGTCGACGCTGTAAATAATCCATGTCCAATCTCTCAGTGTTTCTGCACTGTTAGAGGAAGCACAGAGACTCTTGTTCTCTCAGGTTCCTGCAGCAGATTTTCCATTCGCTCTGTTTCTGAATAAAACATGAGGGATGAAGAGCTGCTCAGGTGACTGAAATCACTCGTGTGCTCCTGATAATGAAGCTCCTGTAATCTCAAAACCATCCCAGAAGCCAGAACCAAACAAAACCCCCTATTTTCTTCAACTTGAAAACATGACATACTGATTTCAGTTTAAAAGCATCATTTGTCCTGTGGACACTCATATTCCTGTTTAATTCCCAAATTTTCTTCATTTCATTTTCTTTTTCGGCTTAGTCCCTTTATTAATCTGGGGTCGCCACAGCGGAATGAACCGCCAACTTATCCAGCATTTGTTTTACGCAGCGGATGCCCTTCCAGCCACAACCCATCTCTGGGAAACACATCCATACATTCTCATTCACACACATACACTATGGACAATTTAGCTTACCCAATTCACCTGTACCGCATATCTTTGGACTGTGAGGGAAACCGGAGCACCCGGAGGAAACCCACGCAAACCCACCCAAATTTTCTTGCTTCAATTAATTGCAAGTTTTATCATGGTATACAGTATTATCACAATACTGATCTAAGCTGCACAAATGGTTATTTTAACAGGTATAATAACAAAACAAAAAAATATGTGGCGGGTTGCTTTATTCTACATGCATGTTCTGAGTAAAAAAAAAAAACTTTAATCTAATTAAATTGCAAAATGATGACAAAGTACAATAGGTAATGCTTTACAATATGCTTTAATGTACGGTCTTAAGTCCTAAGAGGCCATGCATTAAAATATTTTTTCTCTCGTTATGTTGTGATTACGACTTAATTATCTCGTGATCTCGACATAACAACTCGTTTTCTTGTGATCTCGACATAACAAAAAGTTATGTCGTGATCATGACTTAATTTTCTCGTGATCTCGATATAACAAAAAGTTTTGCTTATTCTCAAACTTAACTGCACATCTCTTACCATTTCTCTGGTCAGCCGCAAACCATTTAAACGGCACCTTTCTAGCATCCTTCTGTAACCGTGCAGACGTCCCGGTCCTTCAAGCTGACTGGCAATGAAACTGATGATACTCTCAGGGTCACTATATCTTCGACGATAAAGGCAGAGAGCCGACACTGATATAGAAATTGTCAAACACTGGCATAAAACTATCTCAGTTTGACTCTCTTCCTGGTCAAAATAAAAGCGAATGCGTTCGTCCATGAAGTTTCGTAGGCGTTTGCTTACGGAAGTCAGAATAAGCAAAACTTTTTTTATGTTATGTTGTGATCACAACATAACAAGAGAGAAACAATATTTTTTAATGCTTGGCCTCTTAGGACTTCCGTATTAATGCTTGTTTGTTAATGGATTAAAATCAATAGTGAGAAATTTCTGTGACATCAAGCTCTGTGATTGGTCAGCTTGGTAGTGTTGAAGAGTATGGGCGGGGCTGAGAGCCACAGGAAGGGAGCAAGCCTGTGGAAGTGAGTGTTTAACAAGTGTCGAATCCTGTGGAAGAGCCCAAGATGGCTACTTTTGTTTTGCGTTTACTGTATAATTATAGTTGTTGCACATCCACCAGTTCCCATCTCTGATTGCACGATATATGGTACTAAAATGGTATTGCGATTTAGGTATTATATCGAAGTCAAAATTTTTGTATCGTGACAACAAGTACTTGTAGAGTAAGTTAGCATTACAGATATTTCCAGTGTAAACAAAACACCCACAAAGAAACTCTGCACAGATGAACATAGAAATCATTGTGCCAGCTTGCGTTTTAGATGTGTAATTGCAAAGCAACACTAACAGAACGCAAAAGTAGAAATGGATGCTTACGTGCAAGGCATGCGCTGTTGGTTACAGCGATCACTCAATGTAGAAGTATAATTCAGCCTTCATTGCACAGTTTCAACACAAAACAATAAATATACACCAAAATTTCAGTCAATATTCCAGCATTGTCTTGTTTCTAGTCCGAATATCTAAAAATTCTAAAAATCAAAATAATCTTGTTTTTCGTTTTGAGATTAGATTATTTTGCTTACCCCATTGGCAGATTATTTAGCTTGTTTTGCAGAAAAACTAACTAATTAATTAAACCAATTAATTTTGACATATTATTCTTTAAACAATACAATAGTTTTTTGCTTTTCTAGAAAATGCCTCTCGATTTAAGAATTTGTAGATATTCGGACTTGAAACAAGACAAAAAATCTAAGCAAGAAAAGCATTTTTTGCAGTGTAGTCCAGATTAATATGTCAAAATGTTCATGTTTGAACTGTTAAGCTAATTAACCAATTAAGTCTCCAATTATTTAGCACTATTATGAACATTCTTTTAAAGCACTCTAAATGTTTCAATGATAAATATTTATTCACTAGATTTTAAAGCACCCACCATATCAATATTGTGCATGCCTATTATCATGATATATTGAATATTGGCAAAAGTCCACTCCAGTTTTTAGACAACTTTCTGTGCTGGTGTTCAGATCATAGCTCAATGTATCTTAAGAATCAGCTTTTCTTTTTCCTGTAACTCTGCCTCCATCGTGACAAATATCAGAAACACAATCTCCTGCGTGAAACCAGAGACGCGTCGCCACCATCGCCCCTCACTCAAACACACTCAAGTAACTTGTTTTACACACTAAGCGCTGTTCATTAAGGCCTGTAGTCAACCTGATTATCAGCCAATAAACAAGGTAAAACTAATTGTGCTGTGAAACTGAATCTGATTTAGGCTTGTTTGCCTTCACTCAACAGGGGGTTAAGTTTCAATCAGCCTATATTATCCACAGTAAAATACACACATGACATAGGATTAGATGATTTATGTCTGTTTTGTGGTAGAAAACGATCCACATGTACAGCACACATACATACATACATACATACATACTGGAGATATAAATATCCTATTTAAATACAAATAAACTTATGTAACAACTAAAAGCTTTTTACATATTAAGAATAAACTACTGCAAAGTAATACAATTATTACTATTAACCAAAAATAGTATGATATATGCAAAATATTAGTATTTATACAGAAAATGTTAATTTAATTATGTTCAATTAAAAAATATATATATACAAAATAAATGACTACCATTAACCACATTATAATAAACAAATAAATACATATATGCTTTAAAAAAATAAGATAAAAACATTAATAAATATTCTAATTAGGGCTGGGTGATATAGCAAAAATGCAATCTATATAATTATTTTTAATATTGAATGATAACGACATATATTTGGATATAAGTTGTTAATGCTTCCACTTTTAAAAATGTATCCCAACCATGACTGAAGGCGGATACTGCTGGGAGGAAAGAGAACTGCTGGCGGGAAAGTGAAACGAGCATACTAAACAATACTGGGTGACGCAGCGTGACCAAAGATTCTGTAAATTTCTAATATCGACACACTTATAGATTCATGTTGCTGCATCTGCTGTGCGATTGGCTGATCTTTGGTGATTAGGATCCAATAGATTCTTTCAAATGAATGTGGGACCAAGGTGGAGTGGAGGACTGGCCGCCCAGAGCCAGAGATATATACACACATATATACATATATCTATCTGGATTTTCCCATATTGAGATACATATTGAGATATATAGTGTATATGTCTATGATTAGGATCAATATCGAGTAAAAATGTCCAGAGCTTATTGTCATAAATTTTATTGCGATTTGATAAGATATTGTTTTAGCAGCCTAGCCCTAATTCTAATTATTTAAACTAATCATAAAAAATATAAAATAACTTAAAAGAAAAATGACAAAATAATACTTATTTATTTAGCATTAACACATTAATATTAATATTTTATTTAAATATTCATTAAAAAACTATACAAATACCATAATTAATTAATTTTCAGTTGTAGTTTATAAAAATGTACTAAATATGCCAATTGTGCGTTAACAATAAACTTTTTTTTTTATAGAAAGTACATAACTGCCTAAATCGAAATCCATCTCCACAGAATAAAATCACAAGATGTTTAATTCATAGCTTTGAAATTTTGTATCCTTGTAATCTAGATCATAAGTTCTTCAGGAGTGCTGACTTCTGTTCACATATTTTCACCATGATAACCCAAAGGTGCATTGATTACAGCACCTTATCTCCGCACGTGCACACAAACCAAGTTCAGAATAATAAAACTAACAAAATCTTGACTTTGTCCTGCTGAACAATCAATTTCATGATGCTTATAATATCTTCAATACACCAACACACTCTATCCAAATTGACCTCCATTATTCCACAAACAAATGCTTTATTAATGTTCTGCAAACATGATTCTTGACCTCTATATTTACATTGCTACTTCAGCTCCTACAGATTATAGCGCTAATGTCGAAGATCCCATCAGGAGGTCAGAAAGTCGATACCGCTCACCTTTCTTTACATGCTAAGAGCCTGGTTACATGACACAGAAACACAATCTATACAACAGCGAGGGGTCTCTGCAACCGATAACCCTGATAATAGCTTAAATATCCTGAACGCCGGCTACTCTTACAGACAGGATGCGCTTTGGATAAAGTGGCTAATTTCGCTTGTTGACTGATGTTGCTCTAAAAACAGGAACCTGAAAGTTTATATGATTCCTCTTGGTCAAATAATGTGGAAGCAATTTAATATGAATCAAACATCGTCAGTTTAAAGTACACTATTAAAGGTTCCTAATTTGGTTTTGGAGATGTTCGACAATATATTCACATCAATGCAGTATCAAAAAAACTTTATAATTTTCTTAATATATGTTCTAGCATAAGCTCATTTCTCAGTGTCTGAAATGGTTGGTTCGTGGATCTGGTTTCTCTAAACCCCGCCTTTCAGAGAGTTTACTCTGCTCTGATTGGTCAGATCATACCCCAGTCTGTTTCGATTGGTCAAACACTTAACGCCTGTACCAGAAAACAAACGTTTAATTTCATACCAGAATTTCAGCTCTGGAACTTCCAGAGATCGTTGGTACACACACACATTTCACATAAGAACTAAAAATCCACATTTTTACGAACTACATCTCCACTCATGCAACACACACACTCCTGCTCCAAGTCTCTACTAATTGCACACACACCACCTGAGAATCGTCAAGGACTGATTACACACTATTTAATCCACACAGTAACACTCACTTTTGCTGAGTCTTGTTCAGAGGCACTACAACGCGTTTTCCTTTGTCTTGCTTTTCTGTGTTTTTGGATCCTTGCCTTGGTTATTTGTATATCCCTGTCTGCTGCCTGCCTCTGACCTTCTGCCTGCCCATTGACTACGATTCTGGACTGTCTCTATACATCTGTTTGTACCGGTTGACCATTGCTTTCCTGACATCGCTAATAAACCTGCATTTGGATCCGCACCTCTGTTGTCAGTGTCACATCCCCGTGTTACAACTTGTAAATGTGATATGAACAGTATGCTCTACAAATATTGAGTGGTTGTAACCAAACGTTGGGTCAAGTGTAGTTACATTTAATTGAAGAAATCTAACCGAAGATGAGTTTCTCCATATTTGGACTAACGTTGGGTTATGACACAACAATTTTCTCATCAGTTTGTAGGAAAGTCCACATTTGAATTTACATGATAAATTGGATTTGCGTTTACAGCAAGAAACTGTTTTTTTGTTGTTTTTTTTACATGATAATACAAATTAAATACTACCAGGCCGTTTACAACTACAGTGTTTGAGGGACAATGTACATAATGTTCATATGCAGCCAACAGAGACAATATTAGAGCTGGGTGATTTATCGGAAAATAATCGAAATTAACATTCAGAACCTATAATCGATCTAAATTTCCCAGGTCGATTTCATTGATTATTTTCCCTACTGTGTGTGGAGTCACATGACCCTGCTCTGTTTAGACTGATTTATATCGGGAGCACTCGTGTGGTCCAGCGCAGCCTTCACGTGGTCGCATACCCCCGCACCTCTCAAAATGTAACTACACATTGCGAAGATGCGTAGCGCAATCTCTGTGATTGGTCGGTTTGATAGCGTTGACACTAGTGAGCGGCACAGAGAACCCGGTACAGCAGAGAGCCAGTTGAAGCGAGTGTTTACAAGTGTGAAGTCCCGTGGAGGAGCTGTTTTGTGTTTACCTTATATTAAATTGCTGCATGTCCGCCGGTTCCCGCCTCTGAATGAGCGAGTTTTAGCTTCTTGTAAATTACGGTATAGCATTCAGAAAAAACAAAACCTTGTGAAGAAACTCGACACAGAGGAACATAAAAACCCACTGCCAGCTAGCGTTTCAAAGGTGTTATTACAGAGCAACACAAACAGCACGCTGAAGTATACCAATGCACGGCTACACGCAAGGCAAGCGCCTTGGGTCACGGCGATCCAAAAGTGCAAGTTATTTATTTTAACTTTTTTATAAGAAACAAGTGACTGTTGGTTTTAGGTAATGGGTGTTTTAATTTCAGTTGTTCAACACTGATGTTCAAGAAATAATCACAGATAGTAGATAGTGTGTGTTTCCTTCAATTATTTTAAAATCAATAATGCACCCTTCATTTAAAAATCTCTCACTTGTATTATGTGAGCATATTTACTGTACAAAACCTGTCAGTTAACTATGAAGGCAAAACACATATATACACATACATTTATAAAAAGAAAATAATCATTCATTAATCATAATCAAGTTAAAATGTTAAATTAATCAAGTTATACATTTTAGGCCAAATTGCCAAACCCTAGACCATATACTGACAAATGTATAACAACCTTTGTAAGTTTGTGCAGGAAGAACAATTGACGCATTGAAGGCCTGTTATACTTTTAAAAAAGTACATTTTCATTCTTTGTTTGAGGGCAAAAATCTAAATTCAAATTGATTGCCACATACTATTGGTAGCTCAAAGATGTCTAGGAGCCAAAACAAACTTCCTCAAAAGATTGTGTTGATGAGCTGTTCTGAACTGCTGAAAAGAATCAAAAAGAACTTTGTTTTGCATGGATTTTGTTAGAAATAAAGTTTCCCTTGAAGTATACCGGGGCCATCAGATATATCATCAAAAACTGTATGGAAAGCGTGAGGTGTGCCACTTCCTTTACCAATTTCAACATGCTCCATTGTTTCTATAATACTAAGCAACCATCATCTGTGTTCTCTGTGGATCCACCACTGACAACCCTTGCTGAAGCTCTGAAAAAAGTTTTATTGATGGAGAAGTCTGAGATAATTAGTCTACCATTATTACTGGTTAAAAAAAGCTGGTAAAGCTGATTGGTTGGTGCAGCATTCTAAAGGTTGAGATTTTTTTTAACTCGCTGTGCTGTAGACACACTGGGAAAAAGCCAGTTCTCCAAAACATACTTTTTTTAACAATGTGTGTGAGCAAAACAAACATCATAAATTTAGATTTCACATGGACTTTAAGCAATTCAGAATCGGTACTTTAGGACACAATACCTCCATTCATCTCCACTTTGATTTTCAAAACTTTGCAGACCTTGGACTCACACACACAGCTACATTGCACCACATGATAAATAATGTCTGAAAAAGAATAAGAGGGACATTGAGCAAAACTCCTTTAGAGAGCCCCAAACATTACGCATGAGCAATAGTAATACTGCAGTGTTGTGCTTCACAAGTGTTTGAAAGGCAAACTGTTCTCATTGATACCCAGGTCAGACTGTATTTAAAGTGGCATTAAAACCTGGACACAATGAGTTTATTCATCCAGCCGCAGTCATGTGACTGTGGGAACCTGAAAGATCTTCCAGCCAACAGCGAATGAGAGAAAGTAACATCACCAGGGAACCGACAAAGAGCCGAGAATAAGATGATCCCAGAAATCCCAGACATTTCCATCATCATACAAACAACACAGCAATTATGACCATTTGTTTGGTGTAAAACTGTGATTAGCCATTAAACAGTATTTTAGAAACATAATACAACTAGCCATGTATAAAAATACAAATCTATATTTAAATGTTTAACAAAATTGTATTCATTGGGACATGGAAGCAAAAATATCACAAATAAATGCAAAAACAAGTGAAGAGTTCAGCAGCAAAACCCTCTAATTCATCAGACCTCTTTTCTTGTAAATGAGCATTTTTTATCAGGCTCCCATAATTAGGCTCAGAAGTTTCATATATGTAATGATAAGGTTATTAGCTATTAAATAAAATAACTTTTTTTTTCATAAATGTTACTTTAGACAATTCTTTGGTTTTTAACTAATTAGATTTTCTTTTGCTTCAAAACCAGCTAAATCCACTTCTGCTTTTTTAGCAAAAACTTCTAAATCCATCTTTTGGGACAAGACCGTGTATTTAGTAGAAAAATTACTAAAAATGTAATAAGAAATTGTTTTCCAAACATAAAAGACTTTACACAAACCACCTGAAATTAAAAATACATCTGTCAAGTAAGTGGCGGTTCATTCCGCTGTGGTAAACCAGGGGAAAAGCAGGCCCAAAATGAATGAATTAAATCAGTCAAGTAAATGCATTAATCAATAACATTAAAACTGACATTAAATAAATCTTAACAATCAGTTGTCATTTCTGAAAGTTGAGATCAAATAGATTAATGTAAACATTGTAAACTAGATTCAAATATTGTAATTTAAAACATTGTGAAACATCACTATCTGTGCACTGTCCAGTAATATAAAAAGCTTATCAGATGTAGGTAATATATTATAAATGGATAGTTTTATGCATTATATTTATCTTTTAAAATAGCTTACATTAGCAGATAAATCCCAAGGTGGGCCTACTGGGCAAAAAAAGATGTCCCTCAGACAATTTTAGAAGCTGTCATTCATTCATTCTCACCATATTCAAGGTCTTGGTCTCTTTTTTGTCTCGTTTATCCTCATAGCATCCATGTGGGATAAAAGAACGGCATCTTGACTTGTCTTACATGAAGCGCATTTGCTGTTTAATGTAGAGTAAATCAGACTCATTTCAAGTAGCGTCGCTGCGCATACAAATGTTATGAATGCATACTACACTTCAGACTGTACATTGAGTGTTGAGGTAAGGCACGTTTTCATTTGCCATTCACTGACAGTCGGACAGACTCGTCCAGCTCATGAAACTCCGTAAAATCTATATCAAAAGCTCTCCTCATAATAGCTGGCTCATCAGCGCACTGCGTTTCTGAACATATTTCCGTCCACACTACGCCACCAAAAACGTACATCACGTGACCATTCGCGCACTCTGGGCATGCACGTTCAAGGATTCTAATTTTATTCTAAATAGGGCTTACGCCGTTTGAAACGCGAGCGATTAGCGAGAGCTCAAACAATAGTTTGCCTCTTGCAAATATATGCAGCTGTTGTAGTAAAAGGCAGAGTTTAACTGCACAATGGCGCCTAAAACGGACAATAGTGTAAACAACGCTTCCATTTCTGTCCATGTTGTTTACAGTGAAGGCTGGTCTGCCGTCTTCCAGTGCCGTTATAGTCATGTGATAGAGGCTTGACGAATAAGGGAAGGTTACGCAATGACCCAAAAGCCCCAATTGAATAGCGAATCTCAGCAGCCACGCCTCCGTTTTCAAACTTCTCCGTTTTTCCCCATCCACTCCCCAAGCCTCTCCAGCGTTTCCAAAACGCTCCGTTTTCGGGGCTCGAAAACTCCAGCGTAGTGTGGACTGATGGTTACGTTACCGTAACAAAACTGTTTTAAAACGAAAATGCATTAGTGTAAACGGGGCCTAAGATGATTTGAAGGAAATCCATTTGATGATGAACCATGGTGTACTACGTGCCTAAAGCACTCACTCAATGTCATTAGCTCATTTTTGGTGGAAGTGGCGTTTAGCGGCTTTTGCATCTGAACTCTTCAAGTGTACAATTATTATTATTATTGCTAATATTATTATACTAATAGAAGTATTTTACTCAGATGGCATGAGGGCGAGAATTAACAGCATTTTATCATCGTTTTCGTGAACTCTCCTTTTAAGGCCAAACAGAAGAATGATATGATAGACTGTGACTATAGTCTACAGTTTGCACCCCAGCTGCATCAGCTACATGAGGGTTTATGTAACTTCAGTCACTGTTTTCCTCTAACGCCAGTCCTCTTGAACTTGTGGTCTATATTTGTACATGAGGGGGGTTAGATATGACCCACTGCTGATCCATAAACACTCTCTCTCTCTTTCCCCGTGCTCATAGTCACAAGACTCTTCCACAAGATCACGTTTCATCAGCTAATGTATAAAGCCAGGGGAAACAGGAACTTAAACACCACAAAGAAATACAAGCATTATTTCTGTTTCAGTGCAAACTAATACCCAAATTCACAATAATAATAATAATAATTAAAAAAATGTTAATGTTAATTCTTATGTTAATTCTTCATGCAAGCGGGCAGAGCTAACGATAAATTTTTGCTCATTTTGGGTGCTTCGACTATATGATTGGTGGAATTTGTATCTGAGTAGGAAGGCTTCAGTTACCATGTCTGCAAAACTAACATTTTGAACAAAATACTGTTAACTAATTGATATTAGAGCTGCATGATGTTAGAAAAACCTGGCACTGCGATATACTTGTGCGATACAATGCAAATTAACCAGACTGCTTTAATAGCTCTATTTGAAAATAATTCCTTAATTTAGCATGATTCTAGGGGGATTACATTTTTTGCATCTATCTAATCGCAATTGCAATTTGAAACGTTACAACTGGTTAAATCGCAAGAGGCTGCGATATGAAATATGAAATATATGTATATGTATTTTTAAATTTTCCCCTCCCAGAGCAAATGTGTGACTACCGTCTGTGTGTGACAGTCTTACTAGCCAGTTGAGTGAGCACACTTCATTCTGCCCAATCAGAATTGCATAATTGATCTATGCAGAACAGCCACAATAAAAAAATAAACAAACAAACAGGAAAGTGTGGCATCTGCTGCTTCAAGTATTAATAGATGAATTAATATCATAGAAAAACAGTATTGGTAATATGGAAATACTTTGGTTTCAGACTCACAGACACAGAACAAAAACAGGTCATTTTTAAGAGCTGTCACAGAATTGTTGACAAGACTTAAAGATTATAGAGCTGAAGCTTGACTACAAAATTAAATCGCAAATAGAAATGTAATATCTGTCAAAAACATTGCAATTTTCCCCAAATCGCAAAGCCCTAATTAACACTATTGTCTTCATCATATTAATAATTCGATAAAATGAACATTTATTACAGTTACAAATTATACAGTTTCTGGTGACTTGATGCTCTTCTGAATTATCACAGTCACAGTCCTTAAAAACACCTGCAAATTACTTTTTACTCTATTATGGATACTCCTATGGCGCCACGGTGGCGTAGTGAGTAGCACGTTCGCCTCACAGCAAGAAGGTCGCTGGTTCGATCCCCGGCTGGGTCAGTTGGCATTTCTGTGTGGAGTTTGCATGTTCTCCCCGTGGTTGCGTGGGTTTCCTCCGGGTGCTCCGGTTTCCCCCACAGTCCAAAGATATGGGGTACAGGTGAATTGGGTAAGCTAAATTGTCCATAGTGTATGTGTGTGAATGAGAATGTATGAATGTGTTTCCCAGAGATGGGTTGTGGCTGGAAGGGCATCCGCTGCGTAAAACAAATGCTGGATAAGTTGTCGGTTCATTCCGCTGTGGCGACCCCGGATTAATAAAGGGACTAAGCCGAAAAGAAAATGAATGAATGAATGGATACTCCTGCTCAACTATAATACCAACTCAACATTGCACATTCTGCGATGTGACTATTGCGAATGCGCACATTGCAATACCAATGCTCAAACAATATATTGTACAGCTCAAATTGATATTCAATTAAATTGAAACCAAAACCACGTAATAAGAGTAAAATTTAGGATAAAATTTGATCACAATACCCAGCCCTACTACTAATATCCAATGTATGCCGTAGTACTAATCACTGTAAGAGCCACCAACCATAGTTATATCAGTAGACGATTTCAGACGCAGAGTGTTTAGTATGTTTGAAACAGCACATTCAGTGAATTAACTCGATAACATGCTGAAACTCAAAGACGTCTTTAAATCAAGTTCAAATAACGCTACAGAAGATCAATGTGGATGTAGGCTAAGATTATTCATTCATTCTTTTTCTTTTCGGCTTGGTCCCTTTATTAATCCGGGGTCACCACAGCGGAATGAACCGCCAACTTATCCAGCATATGTTTTACACAGCGGATGCCCTTCCAGCCGCAACCCATCCCTGGGAAACATCCATACACACTCGTTCACACACATACACTTCGGACAATTTAGCTTACCTAATTCACCTATACTGCATATCTTTGGACTGTGGGGGAAACCCGAGCACCCGGAGGAAAACCCAGGCGAACACAGGGAGAGCATGCAAACTTCACACAGAAACACACTTCACATTATTTTTTAATGCCAACTGTCCCAGCTAAGGCTCGAACCAGCGACCTTCTTGCTGTGAGGCGACAGCACTACCTACTGCGCCACCGTGTCGCCCCAGGCTAAGATTAGTTTTTCCTAATTATTATTTCAGACCCATAAAATGGATGTTAGATAGCGATTACCTGTTTTTCCTCGTCAGGGCTAACATATCAGCAAACAACTAAGATAAAGCCCACACTTTACTGAATAAACAGTGATCCATCAGATCATGTAGGTCGGAAAGTATAGTTTACTGCTGAACAACTCATTTTAAAATAACACAGAAATCGAACATTGATACCAGGGCTCAACAATAAGCACTGCCCGATGGCCCGGGGACAGTGTGAGAGATGCTCGGGACAGTAGACAGAATTGTTACTGGCCCGATCAGGCCAGCGCTGCCTTGTGACTAAATTCTAATTTGCCTGCGACTATTGGTCAATTGCATGCATATATAGTTCTAAAATCAAGAAACAGTTTGTGCTTTCAAGTATTTGAATGCTACCTTCTCTGTGAAGTCGTAATTACCATATTGCTTTTTTGGGTTCCTCTTATCTGATTGGATATCGTGAGCATGTTATTTTTTTTCCGTAACCTGGTAAAAACCAACACAGCGAAGAGACGACAACATGACAGCAATATCAAATTACAAGGCTAAAAGAAAATGTCTGTTTTGCTGTCATTTTTAAGTCAGCCAGGTTTTGTTTTGCAAAAAATACCCGAAATTATTTTTGACACATTATTTAAAATATGTGGCTAAGAAATAGCACTTAACTTTTTTTGGTGGGGCCAGTGAAATATTTTGGCAGGGCAAGTAAAAATCTGAACCACTGGTCCAATCGGGCCAGCAGAAAAAATCCTTAGTGTTGAACCCTGTATACTTCAATCTCCGCCCGAAGCGCCGGAGGTCTGCTTAGAGAAGCTGTCAATCACAACTGTCAATCATGATGACACACCCCGTTTTTTAGCCATAAAATACAGGCCAAAAACATTTTGTTTACAAAACTGAACATCTCGACCTATATCAGCTTGATAGCCAGTGTCTCCATTGATTAATCCATCTTTCGGTACATTTTATTGCAAGTGTAATTCATTTTTTTATTATGACTTAAGTCGCTAACATGGAGGCGGCGGGCTTTATGACTTGTACTGCAGCCAGCCCCCGGGGGGCGATCTAACAGCTGGGAGCGTCACTCAAAAGCAGGCGTGAGGCACACTAGAGCCATATATTGACAGTTACATTTTTCCCCATTCAAAGCTATAGGAATGACAAACCTTATGTATTCTATAGTCTTTGAACTTGCATTGGCACCAAGCAAAAACCCATTTAGCTGACAATCAATTAGAAACATAACACCAGAAAGGGTCCAAATGATGGTGGGTTATTTCCAGACACCTTCAAACATGACTCAGACGTGCATTCGAAAAGACAACCTGCTTTATCCATGACGATGTGGAAACACATCAAAGCTGCGGTGGGAAAAACAATACGGCAGAGAAAGTGAGGTTTTAAAAACAGCCAAAACAAATGGAGCCAGCCTTCTGAATACAGCCGAGAACAAAAGAGGCTGATAGAGTGTCTGCCACGTAAAGGTCAGACAGGATTTAAGCATGACCCCGTCTTTTCGAGCGGTGGAGAGCTGCAATGCGGAGAGAGCAGCTGCGGGTGGCAGGGCTCGATAAGGCCGTGTGCTGGAGTCTGATAGAGCCGCGTGCTGCCGTACGGATATCTGTTCTCACACAGACCTGTGAAGCTCGTTTCCTCAGTGATGGACATTAGAGATGCACGCAGGATCCATTTGAGAGAGATGAGAGCTTTCACCATGACAACTGACACAGATATGTGGACAAACAGGCTAATGTGCCAGTAAACCACTTTACTGACACCAGTCAGTCCGGTACTTTCCTCTCAATACATGTTTCCTCTAATGTGAAAAGAAGTATGATGAGATAAAGCGTTCCTTCAACAAAGGAAAATGTACTGTATAATACACTGTATATATTGTGTACATATATACATGGCTCACTAATTACCAATAATTGCGAAAAATTAAGGATTAATAAAAAGTGGATAAGAGCTGCGGCTCAAGTTTATAAGGTTTTTCTAAAAGAAAGAAATCAGACTAAATTGACATGCTCAAAAAGACAGTAAAACTGCATTATTATGAAAAGCTATTTCAATTTCAATTCTTGATAAACGCAAAAAAAGTTAAAAGAACAGTATTTGTAAATCCAGTGTAAAAGCTACTTACTGTTACTGGTCTATTTGTTGCATACTTGTGTGAATAAAACTATTATTTTTATGCCTTTACCAACATATAAAAGCTCCTAGCGTCTTTACTCTCATAAGTGAATGTAGTATGTGGAGTCAGTACTTGCACACTAGGGCAGTGCAATTAATCGTAATCGCAAAAACAAAATCGCGATTTAAGCACATGCAATTTCTAAATCGTGTAAGGCTGCAATTTTATCTATTAATTTATTTAGGATTTTTGTTCACGTTCTTGAGCACATGATTTTAATATGTTAACCAATCAGAGCTGACGCAGCACACCGGGAAATTAAGGCAAATCTAAGCAGGAGAAGGGTGATAACTAGGCCCAAACGGAATCTGCGCGCGCAGAATTCCGCAGATTTCCGCAGATTATTAGCCCATCATTAATTCTGTTTATTTACTGCTGTAAATGTGTGTAAATTTATATTTATTTAGTTTTAAAATTAATTTCAGTAATAATAATGACTTATATGAAAATGTTCATGTGATTTATTTACAAAACAGTTTGTAAAGTACTATTTTCTGTCTTTTAGTAGAGATTTTATTTGAGAGGCTTGCTTTGTTTACCAAATAAAGTGGATCTAATTGGATTCGCATTATAAACATTAAATAAAAGCTAAAAATGTATTATTTTTTATTTCATAAATTATATTTTTTGTTATGATACTCCTAAAATCATTCCACATAAATCCACAGATTTTTAACAAAATACTCAGCAGAAATAGCAGAAAATGCCCGCAGATTCCGTCTGGCCCTAGTGATAACCAATCAGAGCTCACTCTGCTCACAACGAAGTTGAGTGGGAGAACCGAATAGGTGGTTTTGATTTACGTTAGTTTTTATTTATTGTTTGTTTTTAAGACATTTTATTACAGCTTTGTTCATCAAGCAGTTAGTACTACCGTGTACAGTATATTTTTAACTATAGAGTTTAGGTTAGTTAATCTTAATTTATTTTATGTTGTCTGTTTTAAAGACAATTATACTAGTTTTATTTATTAAACTTAACACTGTGTTGTTTCATTGTGAAATGTTTTGTTATGCACTTCTTGTGCACTGAATACATTTAGAATGTGTGTATGTAGCTGGTTTGAAAAAGCAAAAACAGTTGCCAAAATCGCAAATAAAATTGCAATCGCAATATTCGTTAGAAAGAAAAAAGAAAGGTAAAAAAATATTCACAATATGATAATTTTGTCCATATTGCACAGCCCTATTGCACACATATTTACAAAGACAAAAATTTAATTCCAAAATTTCTTTTTTAACTATTTATGAAAATGTTGATTTGTGGAAAAAAAAAATCAGTTTTTTAAGATGCTACTGATATCATCTCCATGTATTATTATTATTATTATTATTATTATTAAAAATTTTACCAGGAAAGAAACATTGAGGTTAAAAATCTCTTTTACAAGAGCGTCCTGACCAAGATAGGCTGTATACATATCACCTGGGTCTAACAGACAACAACAAAGATAATAATAATAATAATAATAATAATATTAATAATTAACAGTTAAAAAAAGTTAACATGAATCACACATTGACAAACAAACTATTCAAACATCTACAAGCCTGTGTTTCAATTTCTAAATCATTTATACTCTTTTCAAAAGCACTTAGTAAAATAAATTCTTAAAACTGCAACTTTGTAGATTATTCCATGCAAAAGATGCTGTGTATTTAAAAGCTCTTTTCCCTATCTCAGTCCGCACTTTAGGAACAGACAGTAAATAAATATCTTGTAACAGCAAAAGGACAGGTTTTTCACAAATGTAATTCTGGAGATATGATGGGAGTAAACCCAATATAGATTTGTAAACCAAGATATGCCAATGCTTGAGCCTACGAATGGACAAAGCAAACCAACCTAAACTAGAAATTTAAATAGAATACATGTAAAAAAATAAATAAATAAAAATAAAATACAAAAACGTGATTTAGTGAGAACAGTTACGTCATGTTCATGAGAATTACATGTTCACTCCGTTGGCATGTGCAAGAACTTGACAACCAGAACAACATTTATGGATTGCAGGACCGCAGGCATGGGATGCTTTTTACCACGTGACATCACCAACTACTGACCTGGCATGAAAAATACAGCATTTTTAGGCTGCAAGATAATGGGAAAATATGTGATGTTGTTGAGTATTGCAATAACATTTGCCTATTAGCTATTTTTCGATTAATTATTTATGTAAGGATCATACAAAAATAAACATGTAACAGAAACTTTTCCAATTTAATTTAAATCTAAATCAGGCAAAAGATTAAATACAAACCTTTAGACTTGACTAAAACACAATGAATGACTGAAAACCTGGGTAGGCATTCTTATTTGCTGTTGTTTATTTTCTTTGTCTCTACGCCGAACATTAGTATATATTTTTAGCGCTTTGAGGCACTATAGGTTCTAGGCATGGAATGATAACCATTTCAAGGTATACCGCGGTTTGGAAAAGTCAAGTTTTTAAAACTGCCAAAATTGTCTGCTATACCGCTCCTAAGGTATGTGTATGGTTTTTTATTTACTTTTTTTTTTTTTTTTTAGGTTTTTAAGGACAACAGTATCTCCAGCAGAAAAGATCTCAAAAGATGCCGTTTTAAATTGTAAATAAAATAAAAATCTGTTTTTGAAACAAAAAAAAGATTTAAAGGTTAAAGGTTCTTTAGGAAACTATTAAAGGGATAGTTCTCCTATAAAATTACTCAAACTGCTTTGGAACAAGTAAACAGTCAGTAAATGAGCCATTTTTAGATGAACCATCCCTTTAATGTCAGTATATGGCCGTTTTTTCCACAACAAGCTTACAGATAAAGCTTCTTTGCGTTGGCTAAACTTGCTGAATCGTTGCTTGTCAGTGTGTAGACAATGTCTGAGAAATGACATGCTTATATCTGATGATTGTTCTCATTTGTCAGTTTCTGTCGGTGCAGTGTGAATTGGTCTTAAGGCTGCTGTTGTCAAGTGGAAGGACAGGTCTGCTGGACTGTGCCTCATCAGCAGGCCAGTGCAGTAATCTGGCTTATTTTGCAAGCGCTGCCTGGCCCTATGTGGCAAACAGCACAGTCTCAGTGGAAACAACATAGACAAGGTCAGGACACCAAACAGCTTGACCCACTGAATAATTACTGAAGTCAGACTTTGTCCATGTCATTTACCAAAAAATGCTCCTATATTTAGAAAATCTGCAATTACAGGGAAGAGGCGATGTACTGTTTATTTATGACCCCTGAGGGTCAATGCAAAAAGTGACCACAACAACAGTGTCATTATAAACTTCTCCAGGGTACGCTGTCCTCTTTATGGGTTCATTAAAATGAAAATCTCTATATACTCACGGCAAGAGCTTTTTTTACTGCTCAGCATCCACTGACCTGAGCAGGTGTGCAAGTCAGATCAAACAGGCAATCAAGCCTCTTATGACTTAAGCTGTTTTACTATTAAAGGAATATTCTAAGGTCAAAACAAGTTAAGCTGTGCTGTAGTGTTGATTAACGCAATAATCATCTCACATAACACTTTGAAGAGCAAAGTAAACCAGTAATATAATGATGAGCATATTGTAAAGTCAAAATTATCAAGCAACATACACTCACCGGCTTTGTTAGGTACACCTTACTAGTACCGGGTTGGACACCCTTTTGCCTTCAGAACTGCCTTAATCCTTTGTGGCATAGATTCAGTGAGGTACTGGAAATATTCCTCAAAGAATTTGGTCTGAGGTATTGACGTGATTTGTCAGCTGCACATCCATGACGCGAATCTCCTGTTCCACCATATCCCAAAGGTGCTTTGTTAGATTACGGTCTGGTGACTGTGGAGGCCATTTTAGTACAGTAAAATCATTGTCAGGTTCAAGAAACCAGTCTGAGGTGATTCGCGACCAGATGATTATGACATGGCGCGTTATCCTGCTGAAAGTGGCCATCAGAAGATGAGTAGACTGTGGCCATAAAGGGATGGACATGGTCAGCAACAATACTCAGGTAGGCTGTCGCATTGATACAATGCTCAATTGATACTAATGGGCCCAAAGTGTGCGAAGAAAATATCCCCCACACCATTACACCACCACCACCAGCCTAAACCGTTGATACAAGGCAGGATGGATCCATGCTTTCATGTTGTTGAGACCAAATTCTGACCCTACCATCTGAATGTTGCAGCAGAAATTGAGACTTATCAGACCAGGCAACGTTTGTTAACATAATATTGGTGAGCCGGTGCAAGTTGTAGCCTCAGTTTCCTGTTCTTAGCTGACAGGAGTGGCACCCGGTGTGGTGTTCTGCTGCTGTAGCCCAACCGCCTCAAGGTTGGACGTGTTGTGCGTTCAGAGATGCTCTTCTGCATACCTCAGTTGTAACGAGTGGTTATTTGATTTACTGTTGCCTTTTTATCAGCTCCAACGAGTCTGGCCATTCTCCTCTTGCATCAACAAGGCATTTGCACCCACAGAACTGCTGCTCACTGGATATTTTCACCTTTTCAAACCATTCTCTGTAAACCCTAGAGATGGTTGTGCGTGAAAATCCCAGTAGATCAGCAGTT
>CAIGQQ010040406.1:9743653-9753660 GCA_903798035.1 Danio albolineatus | reverse complement strand
ATATATATATAATCTTTTTTTTTCATAAATACAAATACAAAATGGCAAATACACTTGAGCCAAATTGACTTATTTAACGTACTGTCTGCATAAAATGGACCTATATATTTCATTAATGCAAAGGAAACAAGGATTTTGTACATAATATCTAGACATAGTCAAAAACTACATTCATAAAACTATAATTATTCTTATTTACTATTAGTGTGTGCAAAATTGAAAAAAACAATTAACCACAAAAACAGTATGCTATTAGTATTTTAAAACATATATATCTTTAGAACAGGGGCTGATATACCTAAAACGTAATAGATGACCATAAGGATTTAAAAATATATAAACAAAGCAGCAAATCCAAATCAAAACAAAGTTAAAAAGCCAAATCAAGGTCACGCCCCCTCGCCAAAGACGTCACGTCATGTAAGTAACACAATTAGCATCTCTTTGCAAAAGCAGAAACGCTCCAAACCTGCAAACAATCTCTCATCAGATACTCTTATTGTTCGTTTAAATTACTTATGTATGTGATTAAGAATGTTATTAACTTCTAAGTTATATGAAGCTTTGACAGGTCGATAGCTGACATTAGCCGTTTGTTTACATTTGCTTCTTTCACTCACCTGTCCACGATCTGCTGCATTACAACCGCTCCTTCGTCTGCCATATTTACATGAGTCCACGCACTAGTTATCGAGTAGAAAAATTACTATAGTATTATTTTAATAATAGAGATTCAATCGTCAGGCCGCAGTGAACGCGATGCTAACAACGCATATGGCCACCTCACTGACATCAAACAACAGCTGAAATCCGATCATAGACCATTAAGATCAATTATTACAAACCGATCTGTTAATGAATATTCATAAATGCCAATATTTCCAGAAACACGCAGTGACTCCATTGACTGCGCGTGAGAAAACGCGAGCGGACGCGACACCGCGCTTGTGCGAGCGTTAACTTCGTTCTCGCGAGACCGCAAGTGCATCCTGGGACGTGTAGTCTTCATTCCATGTAGCCAAAAATATAAAAATTTATGTTCTCGCAGAGGCAGGGAGCCCAGAGCAAGAGAGACTACGCCTGCTGGAGCAACATGAAGATACATATTTGGCTTCAGAATACCTCGTACTGTGGTAAGGAGAGTGAACATATTTCAGCACAACTTAAAAATGACTGGAATGCATGTTTTATTTAACTGGTTACTGAAAAGGATTCAGTAATAATACATGTGATTAGTGAGGGCTTGATTCATTTTCTGCTTCATAAAGCAAATACTTTTGGAATTGTAAAGTGTTTGTTTATTTCTGATGTGTTTTGATATGCAATATAAAATATACAGTGTTATAAACATACTATACTGTTTTGATGACAAGCATTTGTATGCCTCTTTAGCTGTAAATTCAGTATAGCATATTTACTGCACTGTTTGCTATAAGTAATTTATACCACACATTTGACCCAAGTTAATAGCTTGAATATTGAATGCATTCTTCATCAAATTACTATTTGTTCAATGTTCTGTTGCCCCTATTGTATAGGCTAATGGTACAATCACAATGGAACTGAATGAAGTGATACAATAAGAAAAGACTCAGTTGGTTACTCATAGTGATTAAAAAATTGGAATGCATAATAAATAATCCCTTTATTAATGAGTGTTAATTTAGTATTTAATGCATAGATATCTTAGAGAGAGATTATTGTATTTTTTAAATAAATCTCTATTAAATTAATATATTGCTTTGTATGATTTTATTGTGTTTATTTTGATATTTGATTTGATATTCAATAAACAAACATACTCAAGTAACAAAATTTAGCTAAATATTGGGTTATAAAATTGAAATTTTCTTGGGTAGTTTCAGCATAGCAATATCATGCAAAACATATCACTGCACATATAATCCTATTTCTGTTACATGCTGTTAGGATATACATCTCAAAGAATAATATCAAAGAATCCAAAGAGATTAATCTGATTAATGTATAAAATAGGATTGTCCATTTTTATTTGAAAAGTAAGAACCTATAATCTATCTATTTTTTCCAGGTCAATTTATTTTCGATTACTTTTCCTACCACATACGAAGTCACATGACTTCGCACTGGCTGGTTTATACTTTTGCACATAGGGTCTGGCGCAGCCTTTGTGCGGTTGCATATCCTAATATACACTATAGGTATTCTTTACCTTCTACTTTTAATATGAAAAACGTGGCAATGGGTGTTTTAATTTCATTTGTTCATTGTTGATGTTCAATAAATAATCATAGATAGTAGATAGTGAGTTTCTTTCAATTATTATAAAATCAAGTAGTGCACCCTTCATTCAAAAAGCTCTCACCTATAATACGTGAGCATATTTACTGGACAAAACCTGTCTGTCTCAAGGCAAAAAAAATGACATAAAAAAATAAAATAATTGCTCGTTAATTGTAATCGAGTTAAAAGTTTGATTTTGAACGCCCAAATGCCCAGCCTTAGTATAAAAACATTTTCATTATTATTATTTTAATAACTTAAAATGTTACACTTAGAAGCACTGGGACCAATGCATTGGAAATGAAGCCTACAACAATACCGTGATTTGCGTGTAATTCGATTATAAGCTTCACAACATGTCACATAGTGAGTTTGACGGCTGTTCTAGCCGAAAAACTACAATTCCCACAATCCCTCGGTGCATCAGCCATGCGCCGCAGTCAATCAGCTGTTGAGGCGACTGCAGAAGGGCAGCTCATCTGTCATATCAAAACCCAGGCGAGACAAACAGAAATAGCCTTATTTACAGAATCACAAAAGCTGAACGATAAGGTAAAGTCTCATTCATGTACAGCAGGAAAAACGAAAGCAAACGGAGGAAAATGTCAGGCCATCAGATGCATGTTATGTGTTTAAAAATAGCTTCAATGAGTTGTGTGCGGCGGATTGAAGTGCTGGATTTGGGTTTTTTTTCCTTTCCAATAATCCGGTGCATTTTAGAATTACATTACCACGTTCGTGCATGTGCTGTGAAGGTATAAAGCAGTCTGATTTGCTGTCATTTAGGTGGTCAGCGCGTTCTCTGATGCGATGATTTCTGTAATGACCTTGAATATGCAGCTCTAATGCAGCAAAACGAGGATTAACAGGCGGAATATTTGTCAGAAACGCTCTTCATCTTGTTACGATCGTCAGTTCTGGTTAAAATTTGATTAAAGGTTGAGTTCAAAATTCATCAGGCTCGCTGAAACTATCGCATTCTCGGCCTGTTTTTGCATGGGAATATGTTTGACATCGTAGAAGCCCTCGAGAGGTATGTTGAAACTGATGTACTGTTTTCATTAGGCTGAGTAAAATCTCTTTTCGTATATGTTTTGATATGCAGAATTGGTAACCCTTCACTTAATGGGCAAACAATATATGAGACAATTCCTGAAGAGTGCAAAATGAGATCTGTGTCTCGGATATAATTGTAATACAGTCAGACTTAAAAGCTATTAAGTTTAAAAAAACAAAAAAACATCAGGAGCTGTTGGGATCTCTGTTGCGTAGATGTTTTGTGCAGCATTGCTGGGTGTAACCCAAGATCCTGCAGCAAATATAACCTAGTTGTTGCTGAGCCGTGCCATGGACTGTTGTAGACCATCCAAGTCGAAATGTCTGAACATACACTTTGCAAAGTTATTCTTACAGTTCTAATTGTACAAATATATTAAAACGGATATGTCTGTTATAAACAAGATGCACAATAATCTGCACTGTATGTATATTAAATATGGAGCCAGATCAG
This sequence comes from Danio albolineatus, assembly GCA_903798035.1. NCBI lineage: Eukaryota > Metazoa > Chordata > Actinopteri > Cypriniformes > Danionidae > Danio > Danio albolineatus. Next base: position 9,749,888 of record CAIGQQ010040406.1, on the reverse strand, counting down.
TCACAAAAATAATACATTTACAAAATAAAATTCATACATCCACAACACAATTCACATTTACAAAGAACAATTCGTAAATTCAAAACAGGATTCAAAAATACACAAATCCAATTCGTAATTTCAAAACACAATTTATAAATACACAAATCCAATTCGTAAATTCAAAACACGATTCAAAAATACACAAATCCAATTCGTAATTTCAAAACACGATACACAAATACACAAATCCAATTTGTAATTTCAAAACACTATACATAAATACACAAATTCAATTCGTAATTTCAAAACATGATATATAAATACACAAATTCAATTTGTAATTTCAGAACACAATTCAAAAATATACAAATCCAGTTCATATAATCAAAACATGATTCAAAATGCACAAATCGAATTCGTAATTTCAGAACACGATTCAAAAACACACAAATCCAATTCAAAATTTGAAAACACGATTCAAAAATAGACAAATCCAATTCATAAATTCAAAGCACGATATATAAATACACAAATCCAATTCGTAATTTCAAAACACGATTCAAAAATACACAAATCCAATTCGTAATTTCAAAACACGATTCAAAAATACACAAATCCAATTCGTAATGCCAGAACACGATTCAAAAATACACAAATCCAATTAGTAATTTCAAAGCACGATATATAAAAATACACAAATCCAATTCGTAATTTCAAAGCACGATATATAAATACACAAATTCAATTCGTAACTTCAGAAAACAATTTAAAAATACACAAATCCAGTTCATATAATTAAAACATGATTCAAAATGCACAAAATCGAATTCGTAATTTCAGAACACGATTCAAAAACACACAAATCCAATTAAAAATTTGAAAACACGATTCAAAAATAGACAAATCCAATTCATAAATTCAAAGCACGATATATAAATACACAAATCCAATTCGTAGTTTCAAAACACGATTTATAAATACACAAATTCAATTCGTAATTTCAGAACACGATTCAAAAATACACAAATCCAATTATTATTTTTTTTATTTATTTTTACTTACTAATTCAGAAATTGTGTTGTATTTATGAATCGTGTTTTGAATTTACAAATTGGATTTGTAAACGTGAATTTTCCTGTGCATGTCTGAACTTTATTTTGCATATGTACTATTTTTGAGACTGATCTGGCTCTATAATTAAAACATTAGTAAGAATAAACATTTACATACACATTGACATAAAGTGCACCAAAGCTATTACACATGGGTCATGGATTTTGGCATCAAAACAATAAAAGTGTAAAACTTTTCCCTTGCACATTAGAATGTGTCTTGTTTATTGTTTTCATCAATATCATGACCTTCATGCATTTTTACATGATTTACAGAAAACACCTAAATATCATTCACTGAAACAGTAGGTTATATGCAAAAAATAAACTAGGGTGGCACAATATATCGTTTCAGCATGGATATAGCAATGTGCACATCCGCAATAATCTCACTGCAGGATCTATGTTGAGTTGGGATTGTATAGTAATAAGGTTATTATATATGCAGTTCAAAATACTTGGCATTGAGTTACTGCAGAGTTTAACCTTAATGGAGTAAAAGTTTATCGTCTGCACGTTTTTAAGTGCTAAGAGCATTCAGACACAATATTTAATACACAATAATTCTATTGAACTGTTTAAACAGTAAAGTCCTTGCAGTATTTTTTTTAAGTTTGGCTTTTTTTTCTGTAGACCTAATACAATTTGACTATAGCATGTAAACCATAAAGCACTGTTTATTTCACTCTTATATTTGCATATTACATTTCATACATGATTTGTTTACCTACAAAATTATGCCAATCTACTAAAGATGAATTCATTGTTTCCGAATAATAAATTTGGTGAAATTGTATTTATTGCAATAATTGTTGCAGAAATACAAAATATTGCAATGTCCGATTTTTCTAATATTGTGCAGCCGTACAAAACTCTTGTCAGGTATATTTAAAAAATAATAACATTTCAACAACCATTTAAGTGTAGCCCCACTAATTAATTTTCGATTTAAATCTTCAAATCAAGATTTTACCCATTTGTCAACAAGACATTTTAATCATTTAAAAATATTTATTTGTGCAGACACCAAAATGTCTTTGACCCATATGTGTCATATTGTATTGTATAGGGATTGACATTGCTATGTGTTGTGTTATGCACCGAATCAACAATATTTGTTGTGTTAAAAAGCATATTTTATAGCTGTCATTCAGCAAATGTCACACGGATGTATTTTGTATTGAGTCTTATGACAGTGTTTACAAATTGGGCTACTTTCTAAAGCACAGTTAAAACGTAAACTCTATGACATTTAAACAGTGAAGAGTGTTTCTCATAACCTTGCTGAAGGACGCAGCTGTATTTATTGACGTATGCAAATTAATAGGGCGGAGCTTACGAAGAAGAAAAAAAACAGGAACAAGAATCAGTTTCTCATTTCTGTCTGGAGTTCCGGTGAGAGAAAAACGAGACGTGGCGAAAATTGGCGAATATCGGTGACCTCCGAGCTTTTCTCGTGTATTCGCGTTGGGGACACATGAGTGAGGGGGATAAAACCGGAGTACAGACAGATCCGGTGCCGCTGATGGCTGATCAGGGGCTCATTAATAATAATAATCCCAGCCCGATCGGTGTGATCAATAACAACTGATTGTCTGTGTTTCAGCTCAAAACATGCAGGATGATTTACTGATGGACAAAAGCAAAGCTCAGCCTCACCCACACAAAGACCCGTTAAACACAGAGCCTCCATCCACCCCGACCCCCTCCGAGCCTCCGATACTGGACGAGCAGCACCACGTCGGTCACTCTGAAAGGCTCGCCATGGAGTCTCCGGTGTTACCGGGTTTGAGTTTCCCTCAGGATTCCTCACTCTCACCGTCGTTCGGCAGCACTTGGTCCACCAACACCGTGGACGAGGGCTTTTTCCAAGGTATTCCGTCGGTAAACGGAACGATGCTTTTTCAGAACTTTCCCCATCACGTCAACCCGGTGTACGGTGGGAATTTCTCCCCGCAGATGAGAAGGTCTCCGCTGGGAGTGAACCCGAGGAACCCTTACAACCACCAGACCCTCATTAATAAAGTGTCAGCCTCGTCCGCGTCCTCGTCCGCCTGGAATAACCACCAGAACGCGGTGTGGAGCTCCGCGGCGAACCCGTGGAGCGGTAGAGATCCGCGGAGAGCGCTCGGGCTGGGCGTCCCGTCTCCGCTCAACCCCATCTCTCCGACCAAGAAGCCCTTCCCGAGCACTGTCATCGCGCCCCCGAAATACCAGAGACCCGGAGCCTTTCAGAAACCCTGGATGATCTCAGAGCCTCCAGAATCCTTCAGAACCGACAACAGCAACAACATGCTGCCATTTCAGGTGAGATTCTTTACTTCATCAATAGACTTAATGCGTACAGCATGAGGTAAAGTTGGTTTTATATTCGCGCATTTGGACTTTATCCTTAATAATATAGGGTAATTTCAGAGTAGTAGCGTATTCTTTTGCAAATAATAGTGAAATCGTATTGGCAGCCAATAAATAGAAAAGTACAACATTGTTCACAGTCAAACATCCTAAATAGTGTTGTTTTTAAGTGCTACTGGTGTGTGATTTCAAACCGAATATTCAAATTATATTAAGGGAGTATGTCACATGTTGTCACTGAACGAATGTGCGAACATTTAGAAATTTTAAACCTTAACAGTACAGTAAAATCTATAGCGTGTTGGTAGGCTGATACAATAAAATGTGTTAATTTAGGTATAAAATGTTTTGAATTACAGTTTGAACACATTTAATTGTAATGTGGTAAAAAGTTTTTAAAATAATTTATATTTATCATAGTAGATTTAGCCTAAAACATAATTTATAGACGTACTACTTCATGATAATCATAAAATAGTTTGTTGACATTAAAAATAAACACCTTGTACGAGCTCAGAATCGACAAGACCAACAACATGCTGTCATTTGAGGCAAGATTATTTACTTCATGAAAAGATTTAATGTATAGAAAGTAGACATTTATATATAAATCCGTCTAATTTTTTATCATTGTAATTGTCTAATACTAAATGAAGTTTATTCACGTATAAACTGAATAACAATTTTTCATTTTAATGACATAAATGATATCAAAGGCCAAGTAAGCTATGTTTCGTCATAATAATCATAAAACAATTCACTGACATAAAACACTGAAATGTTATTGTTTTTTCCTGAATTACATTTTATTTTCTTCTTTGTGTAGCCTATATTAAATGATATGAGTTGTTTTTTGTTAATGCTTCTTTAAAATTCTCAGAAACACCAGTTATGCTGACTGAGGGAAGTTGTTTTGAATTATTTCCCAGCTGTTTCTATATATGTCACTTGTAAGGTGGAAGGGTTCAAATTCACATCAGATTTTCTCCTGCAGCTCTCTTGGAGGCGTTTAAAGGGAACACCACTCAAAGCTGATTGGTGCTTGTGGAATGAGAGGGTGGGGCCTGCCCTGCTGTCATGAACGGAAACATTGTAGCCTATACTGTTGACACAGTGATATTCTCAGATAGAGGACATTGATATTTCTCTTTTATCAAAGCAGATTTTGTTCATTCCGTGGACTGTAAATGTGTTATCTTATTATGGTCAATTATATGCAATGGTTTCTCCATAATTGCCTGAGATTATGCTCATAAATGTTTTTTGATGAGTCATGCATGCTGGCCTGATAAAAAAGATTGTTTGAATTGCTCTTTTTGTTAAAGAACTTAAGTTACAAATAATTAACCCAATAAACTCTAACTCAAATTTGGAAGAAAGAATGATGATTGATAGGAAGCAAGCAGTTAATTGTGTAATTTGTTTTTATAATGCAGTATTTGAGAGACTTTTTCACTTCGTATCCTTCTGTTAATACTGACTTTGGAGGCTAGATGTAACATTATAAACAGATCATTGCTTTTTATATAGATGATGGACATTGATGTTTAGTTTCCCCACATGCATTTATTTATTTAGCAGATGCTTTTGTTTAAAATGATCTACAGAATAGAGCAGGAGAAAAGCAGACCAACAATAGGAAAAACATTTGAGTGTTGTGATATCCCACTTCATCTAGCACAGTATACATGGCATTTATATATATATATATATATATATGTATGTATGTATGTATGTATGTATGTATGTATGTATGTATGTATGTATGTATGTATGTATGTATGTATGTATGTATGTATGTATATATGTATGTGTATATATATAAATATATATATATATATTTAATTAATTTATAATTAATTAGTTTAGTAATTTTTTTGGACCACATCAAATAACAATATAAGGGTCCAATGAATTATTATTATTATTATTTATTATTCATATTATTATTATTTATGGTCTATATATACCAAATAACATAAGGGTCCATAAAAGATTATTTATTTATTTGTTTGTTTGTTTTTTGTTCATTTATTTATTTATGGACTATATCTATCAAAATACATAATGTAAGGGTTGAAAGATTATTATTATTATTATTATTATTATTATTATTATTATTCATTCAATCAATCATTTATTCATTCATTCATTCATTCATTCATTCATCCATCCATTCATTTTCTTTTCGACTTAGTCCCTTTATTAATCATGGGTCGACACAGCGGGATGAACCGCCAACTTATCCAGCATTTGTTTTATGCAGCGAATGTCCTTCCAGCTGCAACCCATCTCTGGGAAACATCCATACCCACTCATTCACACACATCCACTACAGACAATTTAGCTTACCCAATTCACCTATACCACATGTCTTTGGACTTCTGGGGGAAACCGGAGCACCTGGAGGAAACCCATGCGATCCCAGGAAGAACATGCAAACTCCACAGAACTGTCAACTGACTCAGCCGAGGCTCGATCCAACGACCTTCTTGCTGTGAAGCGACAGTGCTACCCACTGCACCACTGTGTCACCCCTATTATTATTATTATTAATATATTATGGACTCTCTCTCTCTCTCTCTCTCTCTCTCTATATATATATATATATAACATAATAAGAGTTCCAATAAAGATTATTTTATTTATTTACAGTATTTATGGACTTTAAATCAAAGAACATATTGTAAGGGCCCCATGAAATACTATTTATTTATGGACTATATTTTCTTGTTTTAAATTATATATATATATATATATATATATATATATATATATATATATAT
>CAIGQQ010040406.1:9709382-9743553 GCA_903798035.1 Danio albolineatus | reverse complement strand
TATATATATATATATACACACACACACACACAAACTTCTTTTTATGAATCTTTAAAAAATGTTTAACTTATTGATCAAATTCTGGTAAATCCTTTAAAATGAAATGAGTAAATGATTACTGAATTATTTTGAAATTGAAAAAAAATCTTTTAAAGTTTTTTATTATTATTATTATTATTATATTATATTATTAGTAGTATTATTATATTTTAATATATTTCCATCACAGTTTAAGTTAAATTATTTTGTAGTGTTGATGTGAAATGACAATTATTTCTCTCACATAAAACAGCTCTGGGGAATATGTTCCCATGTTTGTTTTTATATTGTGAGATGACGACATCATATAAATCATGTGTGCTTTTACTATGTGTGTAGTAAACAAAACCAGCCCATTTATGATTTTTATTATCTGCACTGTCCTACTTTTGATTTATATTACCAAAATTTTCCCAAACTGACATACTCTGTTATGCAGCTACTTCTAATTTTCATGACTGAAATTCACGGATTCCTCCTTGTTTTTAGCATCCCAGAAATAAAACAACTGACCACAGTTTTAAGAACAGATATATGCCTGTGTTTTCTGAACTAGAAACTGTATTAGGCGTGCAAACAGGCTTCCACAATGCAAGATATGGCATGTGTGTGTGTTTGTGGTTGTTTAATGCTGAAATATGTGTGGCTGGTGTCTGATAGTGAGTGAAGTGAAGAGCTCAGCGTTTTGATTGCTCATGATTTTCACAAAGTGGGCAGATTTTTATCTGGAACCTGAGAGGGGAAATATCGCTTTTTGAATGCTCAGCCAGTTGCGTGACAATAGGCTCGATGTGCAAACAATGTGCTTCCCTGGGTTGGCCTCTGCCCACTGCCGGATTCATCCACACACACACATACTCGTGTTTACCGGCTCTCTCTCTCTCTCATTTATGCTTTATTCTCCTGCTTATTCTCTTTAACTTGTTTAATTGCATATTCTGTGGACTGGCCTGATCTGAGTCTGGCTGTGAGATGAAGAAATATTGAAGTGGAGATGATGACGCAGATTAACCGTCGTAATCATGAGGCACAGATAGAAATTCATCACACTTCTGATCAAAAAATAGATAATGCTGCCCTGAGCCATTATTTCCGATGTGTTTCACTTGCTAGCAACTGCACAGTTTGTTTTTATATGTATGGACCATTTCAAGGGATGTAAACAATAACAATGGTCCTGACGTGTTACATTTTAAATTTCCATAGCTTCTGAAAACGCAGAAAGTTCCATATATTGATAAGTAATGTTGCAGTAGCTGTTATAACATCAAGTTATGATTGAATCAACTCTGATATTACAGATATGAAGTAGTTTGACAACAAGCAGGAAATGTTCATGGGCCAATGAGATCACCACATTCAAATGGTCTATATTTGCTGAATCATTATGATGACACATAACCAAACACACACACATTTATATACACATACAAACACGCATACAGTTGGATTCCAGGTCATATGGGACTACATGAAAATGAACTGGCAGATGAAGCAGAAAACAATCTCCTTGAAAGTGACAGAATGTTTAATTCCTCCTGAGGACTTGAAACCCACAGTTAATTCATACAGAAGTAAAACAGGGCAAAGAGAATGGGACAACTGGACAAATATTAAACTACATGAAATTACTCCGAAAATAAATGAAAGACACTTTGCAAATTATAATTTTGAGACCAGGCATGGTGTTGAATTGGACATTCTAGATTGACACATTTGTATTTACTCTAATGAAGCACCACCTAAATGTCAGGCTGCTCTTACTATCAAACATATTTTGTTGGAATGTGGAAGTTTTAATACAGTTAGACAACATTTTTATAAGGGGACTACTTTGGACATTTTTAAAAAGGTACCACCAGGAAGAGTTTTAAATCATTTATCAAAAATTGCACTGAAAAATCATATTTCACTTTGAATATATTTTTGTGTGAATTTTATTTATTTATATTTTATGTATTTATCTAAGTTACTTTTTATTGTAATATGAATTTGTTTTCATTATGTAATGTTTGTATGTATATCCAGCCTGATCTTACGAGAAAACATAAGCATTTTACGTTTTGCCAGTTTAGTGGCTAATTTGTACGAATTCGTCGAGTTCAGTCGTACGAAAATGTACGATTTAAAAAAGGAGGCGTGGCACTCAACCCAACCCCACCCCTAAACCCAACCGTCATTGGGGGATGAGCAAATCTGAGAAAATCACTTATAAATCAACACCCGATCATGCTACTGACCTGAACAGTGCAATACTGTATATTCAAAGAAAAGAAAGATATCCAAAGATGCCCTTTCAAGATGTAAAGAAGTCTGTGTTTTTGAAACTCATGAAGACAGCAGAAGTCAATGATTCATTTTAAGTAGCCTGACATGTTTACTGTTCCCAAAATATTTTAAATGTTTCTTAAAACAAAATATATTGTTCAGAAGGAAAAAAAAAAGTTGTTTGTTACTCAGACATGTAAAAATAACATTTTAGAGCTGTGATCACAATACTGTGGAACTGAGATGTTTTAATTCAAAGTCAAAGTCAGAAACTTATACTGGCCCATGCCTAATTACAATTGGGAATGATTCTAATTAGAAAGGCTGTGAAATGGTGGTGCAGTGTGGCTCATCTTTAACCTCTGACCTTTGACCCTTTCCTTCTGTCTTTCAGGATCGGAATCGACCCTTCGACCCCTTCAGCTTGCAGACTTTGGAGAACTCTTTAATGGACATGATTAAGAACGACCATGACAAAGGTAAACACCACCCTGCCGCTGGTCCACCAATGACTATCGCTGATATTTTATGGAGGAATCATTTTGCAGGTTAGGACTATTTATACATCCACGCTTCTGTGCTCTTTTGGCTTCAGATTATTTAAAGCATTTGATTAACTGTTTTTTTAAATGTTTTAATAACTGATGTCCTGCTAAATAAATAAATAAAAATAAATATATTATATGATAAATAATAATACATTATATAATTATAATATGTAATAATAATGTAGAAGTATTATAAATAATATAATATATTCTACCATTTAAAAGTTAGAGGTTTATGTGTCATATATGTTTATATATGTATATTTTATTTATATATTATGTTTCTATGAGATGTTAATACTTTCATTTGGCAAGTACACATTACCAAAGTCATTTTAAGTCAAGTCATTTCATTCATTTGGTGGCCATCTTTGAAACTCTTCTCAGGCAGTATGCTCGGGCATTCTGTCTGAATGGGGAAACATGAAATTGTCCAAAACTATTAACCAAGCTTATGATTACATTACATAATTTGGACCACCAATAAAATTAAACAACAACCGTCTCATAAGTTTCTTTTCTAAACGTTTGAATCAAACAAAGTCTGCATATTTTCAGGGTGCCTAAGCTAATGTGTATGCGCACTCGAAAGGAACGAGATCACGACACCAACCTCATTTATGGCCGATGTACACTTTATCATCCTCTGAATGATGTTTTGTCAGATCGCGCTGCTCTTCTGAAGTAATCCACAACTTGGTCTTGATGGCGAATATCCTCCAGAAATGACAGCGACTCTTTTTTTACAAGCTTGTGGGCGTTTGAGTAGTTGCTGTCATGTGATGTGCGTTTGACAGGACGGACTGTACCTCACGCTCGTTTCATACAGATAACAAAACCAAAACATTTTTGTTTTTTAAGTGTAGTTGGTTCATTTAAAAGTACAGATTTCAAGCTTTATGTGATATAATTCATATGTCTGTGAAGTATTTGCTGTGGTGTTTGTTCACCACAAAATCTGTCGTAAAAGCACACATCTGATCTGAGCTTCACCCCCATAGAATCGTCAGTCTATAGCGATCGATGATTGGCTCCTGCACCATTGACTATTCACTTTTATCCGTTCAAAACTATACGAGTGACTTGTTTTATGGATTCTAGAGTCTTTGATATTACTCAGAATTTATTTTAAAGTATTTCTAATTCATATAATAATTAAAATGAAAAACAAAAATGAAGGGTAAACTCAAATTAGACTGAATTCAGAAGCATCATGTGACCAGAAGCAATGCAAATAAATAATGTTTCAATGTATATCATAATAAATAAACAATTTTTGCACAAAACGTGCTATTGCGATTTATTTAGTTCGTCTGTGAAATATATTGCAATATGAATATAATTAGAGTTATAACATAACTCATTTGAAATGAAATCAAATTTTTACATTGATTGAATCATTTTGCAGAGGAGTATCTGCATAAAGTACAGTACAATTGAACAAATACATATTAATTTGATGGTTTTCTATGGACCTCTAGTATTGAGGTACAGAAATTCAATAATAATAGATTAAATTACAGCCAACTGACCCACCCGAGGCTCGAACCAGCAACCTTCTTGCTGTGAGGTGACAGCAAGACCCACTGCGCCACCACGCTTCCCCCAAAATGTAATATTGTTCAATAATAATACTGTATTTCTGTTCATTCATTCATTCATTCATTCATTTTCTTTTCGGCTTAGTCCCTTTATTAATCCGGGGTCGCCACAGCGGATTGAACCGCCAACTTATCCAGCATTTGTTTTACGCAGCGGATGCCCTTCCAGCCACAACCCATCTCTGGGAAACACATTCATACATTCTCATTCACACACATACACTATGGACAATTTAGCTTACCCAATTCACCTGTACCGCATGTCTTTGGACTGTGGGGGAAACCGGAGCACCCGGAGGAAACCCACGCAACCACGGGGAGAACATGCAAACTCCACACAGAAATGCCAACTGGCCTAGCCGGGGATCGAACCAGCGACCTTCTTGCTGTGAGGCGAACGTGCTACTCACTACGCCACCGTGGCGCCCTATTTCTGTTCAAACAAATGCAATAAAAAAAACGTATTGACCTCAAAACTTTAAACAGTATGGTTAAAATAATATAAACCTCAACTGTAAATATTCAGAAAATATATCTTATTTGTATTTTAGCCTTTGTTTAAAGCTGGATTCGTCCATAAATGTGATCACTACTGCGTTTGCACAGACCCTTTTAGTGGTTGTCATCAGATGTGGGAAACGTCTCTCCTCAGATGTTTTAAGTTCTCACTCGAGTCCCATGGGACGTCATGAGAGATGGCTTTCCTGCCGTAGACAATGGGAGCGTGTGATTGTGTAAAACTGGAGGCCAAGGAAATTGTTTTTATATGCTAGATGCATGGAGAGCCTCAGCAGGGGCCCCCCGTCTCAGGTGTTTTTCCAGATCTAGGGAATAGCTGGGTAGATTTGAGAGCTGCTGGGTCGAATGCGTCTGTGAGAGTGTATCTGGCAGTTGTAGGATCTGGATTCTTGAGTGATTACTCCTGGAAAGGTAGAGCTGAAAATCCTGACTGACTACCAGACGCCCTGGCAAACGGCTCCCCTCGAGCAGATGTCAGTGAAGTGGGTTACGCACTGAAAAAGTAACCATTTGCTGAATCCTTTTTGGGAACGTGCAAATAATTCTACTTAGATTTCTGAAGAATTCATTTCTTCCATTATATCTGTCTTTGTTGTGATCGTGTTTCTCCTATGTATCTGTGTGTGTGTACAGGTTTATGTGGTTTAAAGTAGAGCTATATTGGAAAAAACTGACATTGCCGTATTTAGTTTTTCTGCTATATATATATTTATTTATTCCATGGTCTGTTGAAATTCTTGATTCTGATTGGCTGGTGGGTGTGGTATATTTCGTTGAAACACAGGTAGTTCCAGTCAGTTTTGATCACAGTTCGAAAAAAATGCGCTTCTCCCAAACGTTTACAGTTACTATAGCAACTCGCATGTGCTGCGCATGAAACCAATGAGGGCTATTAATGGCGGACGGGAAATCTGCAAAATTAGGAAAATACTCAAACTATGCCACAAAATCAAGTTTTAAGAGTTTTTCAAGCAAGAATGTAGTTATTTTAAAGTCAAATCGGCAGTTTATGTGTAAGAAAAGAACGTTTTTAAAAATGTTGGAAGCTCCAGGCGGTCAGCGGCCAGAGAATCTCTGGTTCTACGCCGCTGGATCTAATCTCTTGCATCTCTGTTGTTAAAGCGGAATATATAATTAATCTTTGGCCTATCTAACGGTCAGTCTTTGGACATTTGAACCTATTATTTTTTTCTCAGGTGTATTTTTTTGGCAGATCACAAAGATAAGTTTCATAATTGAACTATGAGCGTAAATAATGTAATATCACACTGATCCTGCATGTTTGGCTGATTGCTTTTGTTTTAAAGAAGATAAATAAAGCAGAATGTTCTCCTACCTGTCCTGATATGTTTTTTCATTATGCAAAATGTACCTATATTTAACAGAAGAGATTTCTAAATTAGACTTTTTTGCTTCAAAGACTCTAGAGTACACTTGACTTGAAAATGCGTATTTAATTGATATGGCACCTTTTATAAGATTTGTATGTTTATTATGAAATATAAATCGCGGAAATTCTTCTATAATGTAGGTGCCAGCTTTCGCAGTATTAAAGGTAATGTTAAGGAAAAATAAGCTATTATACAGATCCTCCCTCGAAAGAGAAGTGGTAGAAAGACAAAAGAAACATGTGACTAGAAACACACTCCAGGTGTGACTGGGAATGTCTTATTTGTCCACTTGTGATCGGACTGATGAAATCGCATCTTAATATTAGCAGGTATAAACAGCACGCTGATGCTTTCTCTGTCTCTCTGTCTGCCTGCCTGTCAGCCTGTCACAGCTGATTCAGTGAAGGGACTAGAAAATCTAACGTAAAAAACTGACCAAAAAAAAATAAAAAAATCTGACAAATATTGCTCTGCAAACAGCAAAACTATTTTAAACTTAGGCCTAATGACCATGGCTAAAGACCTTGGCAAATGACCATGGAATTACGGGATAATCAACGGCTTGCTGTGTGTTAAAGGATTTTAATGCACGACGTGGAGGCAAAGGACCACAACGTGCAGCGGAGTATATATATATATTGTGATTTTAATTAGGGCTGCACGACATTGGAAAAATCTAACATTGCAATGTTTTATTTAATTATAAAATAGTTTATTTATATAGCACATTTCATACACAATGGTAATTCAAATTGCATTACATAAACAAGAGTAAAATAAACAAGAAAATAAAAACAGCTAAGATTTTAAAATTATTAAACTTTAGATTAAAATATTAAAACATTAAAAGGAATGAAAAGACATAATAGTTTGATCTATCTGATATAGCACAGTGCTCATTCAATAAAGGCACAGCTAAACAGATGTGTTTCAGTCTTGATTTCAGTGTGCCTAATGTTGGAGCACATCTGATCATTGCTGGAAACTGACTCGTCCTGCTTTGACTGAACTCTTTGATTGTCTAATTTACTTGATCTTAATGATCTGAGTGATCTGTTAGGTTTGTATTCAGTGAGCATATAATGTGTTGAGGACCTAGGTCATTTAGTGATTTATAGACAAGTAATAATACTTTAAAATTGATTCTGAATGTGTCTGGGAGCCAGTGTAAAGACCTGAGGACAGGTGTAATGTGCTCTGATTTCCAAGTTTAATCCTATTTTAACGTCAGGAAATTAAAAAAAAAGACTTATTGTCTTTATATCACCCCAATATGACTGTGGACACACTATACCTACACACAGTTCTGTCCAAACAGCTTACAAAAGATGATTTTCATCATAGGTGCCGTTTAAATTAGCTTGAAATTGTACAGTCGCAGGACTTAAAAATGCATTAAAGTCTTTCATACTATCGGAACCTATTAGATTAGTTCAAGTTTTATTAATAGCAACATGACAGTGCATATCCTGCGATGGGACTATTTCAGATACACACATGCTGAAATGATATATTGTGCAGCTCTAGTTTACAGGGACACAAAAGTTGTTAATGACAGGGGTAAGACTTGGGTGTAATTGCTTAGTTGTTTTATAATTCAAAACACTTAAAAACACCATTAAAGTGGTCTTTTGACATTCAAAATGTCCTGTGAGGGTTAAATTTAGGGGAAGGGCCATATAATAAGCAGTTTTTCTGTATAAAATACATTATGATATGAAGTGTGCTTGTAAACCATGCATACAAGTATGTGCGCATGCTTGGGAAATGTGGGACATGTCGCTGCAGTTTTGACATTTGCATGTCATGACAATCCTGTTGTTTTGGATCAGATCAGTGCTCCTGTAAAACGGGCTGCTTAATCAAAAAATATTTGGTTTTCCAAAGTCCACATTAAAACGGAAACCATGATCATCTTCTGTTCCCTGTTGTGACGATATCTGAGCAAAACAGTTTCTTAAATAAATACTTTCACTGTATGTGTAACTCAGAGGTCCATATAGTCATACTGTGGCCTCATTTCATAAGTAAGCATGTTTAAGAATACATTTTAACGAGTAAAAAAAAAAGAAGCAAAAAATAATTTTTGAAAAGGGAGGATGAAGCTCCCTAAAACTAAAGCATGACTATTTTTGGCACAAACAGCTCTGCAGACATGTTTAATTTGACCTTGTGACAGAGGAATTACTGTTTTGAAAAAAGAGCATTCTGTCATCTTCTGCTCACCCTCATGTTATTCCGAAACTGAATGACTTCTACTTTCTTTTGGGGAAAACATAAAAGAGCAGCAATATTTATTCATTCTTTTTCTTTTCCCTTTAATAATCAGGGGTGGCCACAGTGGAATGAACCGCCAACTTATCTAGCATATGTTTTATGCAGCAAATGCTCTTCCAGCCGCAACCAAACACCAAGAAAACACCCATACACACTCATTCACACACATACAACCTGGCTCAAACCAGCGACCAATTGTGCTACCCAATGCGATTTGATGTAGATTTGCTACCCAAATCTACATCAGCTTTACGTGACTGAAATACGTTAAAACAACATTACCTGTCTAAAAGAAATACTTCAGCCCTGGCGTCGTTCTTTCTCCAGTGTGCAAAAGTTACTCTAATATTGATAAAGGGTTTTAAAAAGTTTTGATTTGGCATTTGTTTTTACCACTGTCACCCTCTCTCTCGTGTGCAGGTTAACGCTACATTTGTGCATGCGCAAATGGCAGATCTGAGAATATACAGAATATACTCAGAATATAAAAATACATATAAATACATTTAGATCCTTTACTTTAAAGAGCCCCTATTATGGGTTTTTGAAAATAAGCTTGCATGTAGTATGTAACACAGCTCTAAGTGAAGTGAAATGTCCAGCTAAGGCTTAAATCTGAAAGTGCACAGTGTTTAAAACTATTGATTCATCTATAAAAGAGTCGACTCATCGTTCTTCAAATGAATCGTTGTTATAACGAGTCTTTAGCCGTTTCAGCTTGACGTCAACGCGAAACATAAGCCCTGTCCACAAGTTGTGCACACAAACAAGGGAAAGTTGAAACCCCCGGCCCCGCCCACAGACACGAAAAAAAAAGTGGAAGACGACAAGCACTGTATCGAATTCCGGTTAAATCATGTCACGTAGTTAGGAAGGGTTTTCCCTTCTTAAAGATAAAGCTGTGAAGAGTCAGTGGTTGAGGTTTATTTATGCAAAAATGCCTCAGCATTATAGCCCCAGCCTTGTGCTGTGTTCCCTCTGAGGAGGATTCGTCGACCGTTTGTTAAAGGAAGGATCAGAAAAGACTATTGATGTATGCTGGGGCGGACTGGCCATGGGGCCTGGCACCGTAAAAATGGCCTGCTCCCTCTATCCAACCTCTCCTTTCTCCTTTTTAATGTAAGTGCGATTAAAACTGTTGCCACATTGTTTTCTCTAGCTTGCAAATTATGAATTTAATTAATGCATGCCGCTTTGTTTACAGATTAAAATGCGTTAGTTAGCTTGTGTTCCTCTGCTGTTTGTCATTGCTATGGCCACCATAGGCTGTTCCTACACACGTGTGGCGGTCATGTTTTATAATGGTTCAGCTTTTGCCGCTGTGTGGATTAATACTGAATGTGTTGTCACTGTTTTTACTTGCTGGGAGATCGGAGAGGTTGAGTTCGGGGTGAGGTGTCTGAATAACACTATTGAGAACCGGGTTCTGTGATGTTACTTACTACTGTGAAGCGTGTTTCGGGCACTGCGATCGGATCCTTTACCAATGTTGGCAACCCGGGGGTTTCACAGACCGTACCAAAATGCTGAGGACCGGGGGTGGTTTTCCGGGAGAAATAACAAATCGGGAGGGTGCCGTTAGATGGGTCTGAAATATGGGCTACTCCCGGGAAAAATGGCAGTGTTGGCAGGTATGCTAACGCGTTCACTATGCCGTGATGGGCATTCTCTCACGCTGAGTGATGTCTACCTGTCGCAACAGACTGGGTCATCGACTCATCGGCCCAATCAGCACAGATTAGCATTGCGCTAAGGAGTAGTTTTGGAACAAATAAATCGCTGAACGATTCATATAGGAGTCACTGGGATAATGAGGTAATAATAAATGCATATTATAAGACCATAAATGTGTTTTTTGACCTTGCATGCATGTCAGCCTGTTGATGAAGACCATCAAAACCAAAATATGACCCTTTCTAATGTATAATAGGGGCTCTTTAATCATTAATATTGGAATGTGAAGAGACTTTCAACCAGCACAACAAACATGTTTCTGAAGACAATCACCTACTGCACCTTTTATTTCAACTGAAAGTGTCTGTGTAAATGAAGCTGACTTACATTGTATGGACAAAAAACAGCCAATTTTGCTATAAGCGTAGAATAATAAAATTTTTTTTTTTTTTTTTGATTATAAACAACAGCAGTTTAATTAAACTTTTTATTATTATTTTAATATCATGATTTTATAGTAAATCAAGTGGTGAGCTTGAAAGGCTTTTAACTAATTAAACTATTAACTAATCTTTCGTGCTCTACAGGCACAAAATCTGTACTCCATATATCACGGAACAAAAACATATTAATTTTGACAGGCCTCTTATGTAGTCAGTTTGTTCGATTTTATTTATTGTGTTTTCTCCAAATGCATTTAAATGGTGGTAACAGAGGCGTTTTGAGCCTGTTAAACTTTTCAATCCACATGAATCCAATTGAATTTAAGGAAATGTTGTGTTTGGAAATGCAGAACAGAATAATCTGGCTCTCTTTCTTTCTGAGTTCCCAATTCTGACACAAACACACAATCACAAAGATGCCTTTGTGCAAGCACGCGCGCACATATTTCTGTTGGACTTCTCACATGATCTGTCTTGTGTAACTGTGACCAAAGGTTTGAACTAAATCGCTTGGTTTCCTCCGCGTCATATGTTTTGAAAAATCTTCCAAAGCTCGACTGATACTGTGGTGACAATCACAGCTTGGCAGCCGCCGCAGTCTGATTTCATTACGCTCAATAACTCAGCCATAATGATCATGCTAAGCTAGCTGATGAGAGGCGTATATTTGAGGATACGGTTTCTGCACATCTGCATCGACTGGTTCCTCTCATTACAGTCAGAAGTAGGAAACGTTTGACTGGGTGACCTGTAATCTGGGAGGTCTCCTGGGTTCAGTCAAAGCTCTTTTTGACCCTGTGGGCCAAAGTTGAAATGGTGTAGCCAAGATCATGATGCAAGATGTTTGTCAGGCCTGGGCTGGTGCAACTTTGAACGTTGACACTGATAAAAGTGTCTTATGGTTCACGGTGCAACTCGTCCAGTTTTGAAGACACAGGATGAAAATAATATGTATGAAGAGTGGAGATGCACTTAAACGGCACCTACTGTATGATGCGAAAGCAACTTTTGGAAGCTGTTTAACAGAGCTATGGGTTGGTATAGTGTGTCCACTGTCAAATTGGGGTGATATAAACACAAGAAGAGCTATCCATACAAATGTCAACCTTACTATGATTAAAGTTACGTTTTCCACTAAAATAGTAAAAGCCTTTCTGGGTATGGACAAACCGTTTTTCTGTAGGCTTGTATTTTACAGTACTGTAAAAAATGTCTCTGTCAGTGTTTTCAAATCATTCTATTTGATTTGCCAAAGTCACACAAGTGGCAATTTCACATCTGTCACATTCATAACGGAGAGGCGTCACATTCATAATGAAGCTTCTTTCTCATAAATGCTAAAATGTCAAATGAAATAAAATCAATCTTTTTTTTTTTCTACAGTAAGCCAAGTCTTATCCTGTTGATTAGCATTATTTATGTTGAGTTGTGCAGTTTAATTCACTGAATGTCTACAAAGTATGTTGTGTATTGTCAACTCGCATACTTTTTTGGTCACATCCATAACGCATGTTAATTTTCCTCATTTAAAATATAAAATTGTTTACAGATACAATAACTCTTTGGCTAGATGTTTTGAAAAATATAAACAGATGTTTCAATATATTGTCAACATACTTTCTCTGTAAATTTGTTTGAAGTTTTTCAGCAAATGACACATCCTTAACGCTGAAATTGCTCACAAGTCTCTTTTTCAAAATTTCCTGACATGTGTGTTTTTTTTTTTTTGTTGGTTTGTTTGTTTTTTCCCTGCCCAACGAATTGATTGGGTTTGAGTTTTTCTATTTTAAGCTGAAACTTGACAGACACATTTTAGAGACACCAAAGACTTGTCTTACATCTTGTGAATGGGGTAAAATAGGAGCACTTTAAATCAAAGTTCTAAGAAGAAAACAAAACCAAAAATTATGGATGCACCTGGCTGAAAACCAAAATCGAAACCGAAAATGCTTTGTAATAATTGTTTATTATTTTGTAAAATTATTTGAAGTTATTTGTTAGACTTTTAAAACTGAACTCAATAACTTAAAAAAAACACTAGACAAAAGTATTTACCACATTTTTGACAGAAATATAATTTTTTTTAACCATGAACAAGTTGAGTGGTGTCATTTTACCAGTGTTGCCATGACAGCACAGTAGTATACTAAAAGGAGATTGCTTTTTGGTCGGTGCAACAACAAGCTGCCCTTGTGTGGCAGGACAAGACATTGAAATGAATGGGTTTCATAAAGCAGTGCTTTCTGCATCTGGTGTGAAAGCCGCTTCACAAAACGCAGTGACTACAGCTGGAGAGTAAAACCAGCTCACTAAAACACTTCTGGCCAGTGCAGCACAGCATAGCCTTGTTTTACTTTTTTTTTCGGATAAAAAGTTTTGATAACTGAAATGTAAGTTTTTGGGTCGATAATTTCTGGCATCTGAAAACTCAGTGAATCCTTAATAAAGAGCACAAGCATAATAAACTTCTCATCTTTCTATCTATTACTCCTATTCGAGTATGGACAATCAGGGATTATGAATATTTTTAGTTTAGTAGTTTTAGTTGTGTCATTTTACAAATTTGTAAATCGATTTTGATTGATTGCAGCCTTGTAAATCAAAGGCTGCAATTTCTGTTGTACAATGTATTTTAAACAATCTGATCAATTAAACAATCTGATCAATAAATATAACTGATCTTTTAACACTAGCATCCCTTTTCTTTTTTCTTTTTTTAATTCATTTTCTCTTTGTATAAAAGCTTCTGTCAAATGATTATGTTTATTGAAATTGATATCAAAATGTACCTTTGCGTTGTATAATTTTGATATCAAATTAAATAAATGAATTCTTTAAAAATGTTTTTTGTCACTTTATTACATGTGTTAATATTAATGAATGCATTGATGAACATTAACAAGCAATAAGATGTTTACAGCATTTTTTAAACCTGTGATGATTAATCTTCATTGTGTTTACTAATGGTAACACGTAATTTATGACCTTGAAAATGCTTCAGTAAATGTAATAATTAACACATATTTTATTAATTAATTTTCATATTATCAATTCACATTCATATTATTAATCAAGGGTCACTACAGAGGAATGAACCACCAACCAGCATATGTTTTCCCAACACTGGGAAACACCCATACATTTTACATTCACACATACATACACTAGGGTCAATTTAGCTTATTCAATTCACCTATACTGCATGTCTTTGGACTGGAGGAAACCCACGCAAACACGGGGAGAACATGCAAACTTCACACAGAAATGCCAACTGACCCAGCTGGGACTCGAACCAGCAACCTTCTTGCTAGGCGACAGCGCTATCCACTGAGCCACTGTGTCACCTGCATATATTATTAGTGGGTTATAATTTTCATCATTAGTTCATGCTCACTGTAATGCTATCAAATTAAATCCTATCATAAATAATTTGACATGCTCATAATTGAAGGAACAATCCACCCAAAAATGTACATTTGCATCATTTACCCTCCCCAATGTTGTTTCAAAACATGATGGCATTGTTTTGTGAATAATATTAAAAAAGGACATCTTTAAAAAGTATTCATACTGCTTTTTGGCCACACAATAAATGTCAAAGGTGGCCAAAACAACTTTAGACCCCATTGACTTTCATTGTATAGACAACAAGAGCACTTATAAATATCATTTGTATTCCACGGAAGAAAGAACATCATGAGTAAATGATGTCAGAGTGTTCAATTTTGGGTGAAATGTCTCTTTAACTGTTGTTACACCACAGCAGTTTGCCTGTTGTCAGAACGCAGTGTTTCACTGTAGGGTCTTTTCTATTAATAGCTTAACATTGTTTGTCTTTCCTTAAAGCCGTCCCGTTAGGGTGTCTGTGTGAAGCTGAAGGTGTGCGTTTGTACGTTGATGTCATAGTTGCTCAAATTCAAGGACAATGCTATCCTAATCTGATTTTCCACAGTACTGATGGCTCTTTAATACAGGTTTGCTTGAACTCAGAGCTGTCTAAACAAATTCTGCTGGGATACCAGAATTTAGTTTGTTTTAATCTGCAGTATGTTGTATTAAACTGACAATGCACATGCATAAATTAACTGTTATAAGTAGTCTCACTGTAAAACCTAACACTGGGAGGAAGCCACGTTTTAGTCCTCAAGTCCTCGGATTGTAAGTTAGTGTGTCAGGGGGGAAAAAGACTTATGTGTGTCTGTCATAACAAGAGCAGAAAATTGGCCTCTTTCACGCAGAAGGAAAGAGTCTGACATTTTGCTTCTAGAGTTCAGGGCTGATCAAACAGCGAGAGGGAAAGGGAAATGCAGGATTTGCATAACCGTAGACCCCTGTGTGGAAATGTCAGGGGAACATGTTCAGCTCTGTCTTTGAGGTGTCTCTTCTGTCAAAAGAGAACTGATGGGGATTTAAATTGAATGTGAACTGTAGGTTTCTTATGGAAGTAGACTGAAAAACCCTGACAAATCTAGTTTAAGGTGGTACCCGGCAGCTGTTGTTGTGTTGTGTTGTGTTGTGTTGTGTTGTGTTGTGTTGGTTTGGTTTGGTTTGCCTTGTTTTGCCTTCGTTTAGTTTGTTTTCTTTTTGTTTTGGTTTCCTTTTCTTTGTTACCTTTTTGTTTTGTTTTTGTTTTGGTTTCCTTTTGTTTCATTTCCTTTTTTTGTTTCCTTTTTGTTTTCATTTTGTTTTGTTTTGGTTTCCATTTTGTTTTGTTTTGGTTTCCTTTTGTTTCATTTTCTTTTGTTTGTTTTCTTCTGTTTTTGTTTTGTTTGTTTTCTTTTGTTTAGTTTAGTTTTTCAAGTCCCATTGAACCGAAAGCTGTGATTGTGTTTATTTATTTATTTATTTTTATTATTATTATCATTATGAATATACATATTTTTTTAATATTGTGACACAGTTTCTAGAGAAACAGAATTTTAAATGAGCAAATAGTGGGCATGGCTTGTTTTTTCTACCGCGGGTTAAACGGATGTAGTAAAGTCGGTATTTCATTTAGAAAGATCGGGAAAAGGGATTTAGAAGAGTTATTACAACCTAACAGACTCCTCCTCCTCACCATTTCTGTTTGTTGTCATTTATGTTAGCCACGCCTATTACCTCAAAATCACACAATCTGAGAATAAAACTGAAAAAAACAGAAAGTGCATGTTCAGATTTCAATTAAAGATTAGAAGGGCAAACTTTTTTTTCTTAATGATATGCACAGATGAATTGTTCACCACAAAACTAGCAATGTGTGCTAACAAAATCATATAATTAGTTTTGATTTCTTGGGCACTTTAAAGTCAGTGTTGATTAATGGTCATCATTTGTTGGTCTACCACCTGGGGTTGACCTGCTCGACTACCATTAACTGGCTGGTATGGGCTGCACAGTATATTGAATATTTTTAAATTACAGTATAGTTTTGTCATTGCAATGATAGTAAATGTAACAGAGAGGGGTCATGAAATACCTGGAAAAGTCATGGAATTTTGACATGGCATTTTACAGGCCTGGAAAAGTTTTGGAAAAAGAGAAAAAACCACAAAGTTTTGGGAAAGTCATGGAAAACAGATATCTGTATACTTGAATATAGGTTAGTTGTCTTTACTTCTTTTCTGTCCATGGTCAAACACATGCTCTCACATTATTAATGCTGTGTGAACATTATCTAAATACATTTTACATAGATATAAAGATTAATTTAAACTAAATAGATTGTTGCATGTTTAATGATCTGCTGTAATAACTTTCATGATGCATCTTTTCTTATTATTCAACATGTATGCATAGACATTACGTGAAACATTAGGTCATGAAAATTTACTTAAAAGTCATGGAAAAGTCATTGAAATTTAGTATTAAAAATGTTTATGAACCTTGAATAGAGCTACACTGTAAAATATATCTCCTAATGAACAGTTTCGTATTTTGTGATTTACAGGATTTTTGCAAACTAACTTTGACATTTTAGTAGTTTGAAATAACATAGAGAAATAAGTCTGTAAAATAACAGAAAGTGTCTGGCAGTTTATTACAAGGTTTTTGTAGCATAATAGACAACACCAACCTAGACCATGTATCACTTATTTAACTATTAAATATTTTCATAAATGTCTCTTTTTTTTTTTTTTTCAAAGTTAAAAGTTGTTTGACAAAAGATCAAGGTCCCACAATGCAATTCAAAATAAACAGGGGAAAGTAAAAAATAAAAACATTAATTGCAAAATGCATAAAACTGCTAATTTATGGATATTTTTACAGTGTATGGTGAAAAATAATTTGAGAAATCGATTCTTTTATCAGTTTTGAGATTTTCAAAATTCATCACAATTCTCTCCTAAATCCATTTTCATTCATTCATAGTGTTTTAAAGTCTAATTGTTTGCATCTGATAGTTCTTTTAGCCCAAATTACAATTAGACCAGAAAAATATATATTACCTGTTTTAGTATGAGCATTTAAAAAAAAACAGTTAACAACTTGAAATGTTATATTGCAAGACAGCAATTCTCAACAACATTGCACCACTTTGCAAATGTTTCCAGTATCATGCAGCCCTTCTGGCATTCGTTTCCCAAATAACAACACAAACCACGGTTGAACTTGATCTTAGTATGAAGCATTGGAAATGAACAATGTTGTGACAAGTGCTTATCAATTCAACCATTAACGTACCTGTTTTGTTTTCTTTGCTTTGGAGATGTTCTGCTAAGAGCCATGTTTGCATTCAAAATGGCATAAAGGATTTCGAAGTGCACTATGAAGGGAGCAAAAATGTTAATCTGAAGATTGGTAAAACTGCTAAACAAAAAAAATATTTAAAGGTCCCATAAAATTAAAATTAAGTTTTTTAGATGTTAGTATCAGTATTGCTAGTTTTTAGGATATCTATAAGCTAGTGTGCTCCAAAACAAGTGACAAAATTTGCACTTAGAAGGTATAAAACTGATATAAACATGTAAGGCTTGTAGTTTGTAATTTCCACATAAGTGGATCAATTTCACATCACCTCTTACCTCAGTTTCTCATCTAATCTTGACTAATCAAATGCTCTCGAGCATCTGACATGCCCCGCCCCCTTCCAGACGCTACACATTACCACCTGTTAGTCCGTCTGGTCAGCCCTAATAAACCATCTTGGACCACGTTCCGCCTACCATCTTAAGCTAGTTTTAGGCAGATTTTACAGAAGGCTAATGTTCAAACCAGAATCAGTCTGTCCATTATGTCACCGTTGGGTCTGAAGAACTACAGCTGCGTTCAGTTAGAGACGTGCTGAAGAGGAACTTATTCACTACCGACTCTTTTCCAGCTGTCCGAAACAAGTGAAACCAGCCTCGAAGTTAAAAACACTCTGAAGCATTTACATGTATCGCTGTACACTCCGCAAATGATGTTTGCTGCTTGTTCAAACTACTTATTTAAAAAGAGATGAAAACAACAGAATGCTTGAGGTTTCTTTTGAGACTAGTTTAATTGTTTTATGTTTACTCCACTTAAATTTGTGAAAACTGTAAGGTCAACTTAATTCCTTCATGTCGACCCTACACAAATGAATTGTGTGGAATCCAGCATTTTTACAGTGTACTCTCAGAAAATGACATTTGCTGTTTGTTCAAACTGCTTATTTAAAATGAGCTGAAACAGCACAATTCTTGAGGTTTCTTTTGAGACAACGTAATTATGTTCAATCTGCTTATATTTGTAAAAACGAATAAGTTAACTTAATTCCTTCATGTTCCAACAAGAATCGATTGTGTGGAACCCAGCATTTTTAACAGCACTGTAAAAAATGCAGGGTTCCACACAATTCATTCATGTTGTCCCAACACAAATCGATTAAGTTACCGTAACACTTTTAAGAAATTTGTGTGGATTGAACATTAAAAAACTAAAGCTGCTTTTCCACTATCGTGCCGAACCATTCTAAGAACACTTCCGAACGGTTACGGTTGTTTCTCCACTGAGCCTGGAACGGTGCAGGACGATTACAAACCGTTCTTGACATGGTTAGATAACTAATACATTTTGTATAATGTTCCGAAGAGCTCTGAAGAGCAGCACGGCAAAAAATATTTCTTCTGCTTATTCAGTCTACTTAACTATAATGAGCTGAATCAACACAATTCTTAAAGGTTTTTCTGGGATAACTTAACCGTTTTATGTTCAATCAACTCAAATTTGTAAAAGCAATTAAGTTAACATAATAATTTGTGTTGAGACAACATAAAGGAATATTGTGGAACCCTACATTTTTTACAGTGTGGAAAGTGAAACCGTATCTGTGCTGTCTGGCCCGGTTTGGCATGGAATGGAAAGTTTCAGCATAAAGAACGGTTCAGCAAGATAGTGGAAAAGTGGCTTAAGTTGCCTCAATGAAACCTCAAGAATTGTGTTGTCTCAGGTCATTTAAAATAAGTAGTTGAACAAGCAAAAAAAAATATTTTTGAGTGAGTGTACACTCATAAAATGATGTTTGCTGTTTGTTCAAAACACTTATTTAAAATGATGTTCAATCCACTTAAATTTGTAGAAACTACTAAGTTAACTTAATTTCTTTATGTTGAGCCTACACAAATCGATTGTGTGGAACCCAGCGTTTTTTACAATGACAGTAGCAGAATTAGTAAGGTTCTAAACCGTGAGTACTTTTTTCAAACCTTGTTTGTGTGCCATTATCTGCTTGAGCTTAAATTTACTCATTCAAATTGTCCCACATGTATTCAGTGTTCAAACCAAATGGAAGTATTTGTTAATTTTTGGTCTCATGTTCCAGCAAAATGTACAAAAAGACTCCCCATGAATGCAAATAAGCATTTGATACAAAACTTTTATTTCACCTTAATATTATATCATTATTATTATTCCCCGCATTATTTATATCACCTTTAGGTGAGTGAAATAACAATGTGCAGCTTATAGTTCACCCAAAAAGGATCATTTACTCACCCTCAAGTGATTTCAAACTTTAATACATTTCTTTTTATGAGTTTCTGAACACAAAAGAAGCTATTTTGAAAGAGTTTGGTAATCTGTAGCTATGGACTTCTTTAACAGGAGAACAAATGCTATTGAAGTCACTAGCCATGTTTCTATCAAAAATGCTCATTTAATTTATGCGCAAAACTGGAATATGGCATAAAAGATGTGCGACTAAAGCAACGTTTACATCCACCGAGTCAAAGAGAACAAAATCATCACTTCCTGATTAACTGGTGCCAAATGTCAACAGTAAAAAAACAGATTTACTATGGTAGGAGAAGCTGCGTGAATCTTTACTTCATTTAATAAACTACTTGTGCCTCAGAAGACGATGCGTAAGACGCAGAGCACAGACGCTCTTGATTCTGGAGGTAATTAATAATATAATAACACTAACAAAATGACCAAAACAACATTTCAAATGTTTTACAATGTGGCCGGTCTGCTGATTTGTCCATTCACACTCATTTTTATCATCACATGATCTCTTATAACAAAATCACATGACTTTTTTTTTATGTGCATAGGGGAATTTGATCAATAAAAGTGTTTCCATCGTAGTATATGTGCAAGTTTATTAGTAATATTAACTCCTTTGGCGACTGTTGGTTGAGCTGCTTTGATTTGCATTTGAGACTATTTTCTCACTTAATATGTGAAGGATGCAGCTGCTGGTTCTCACCAGAGACGCTATATATAGCACCCCACACTCGCCCGAAGAACACATGCAAGCTGGGAAACTTTTGCCCTGTACATCATGCAGTCTCACAGGGCCAAATACCTGTTGAAACCCCACCACGTTGCCCAAATTTCATAATCTCTACTGTTTGTTGATCCATTGAAGGGCAAAGCCTCACTGAGATCCTTGATGTGCTGATGGGAAACAGTTTGCAAATGTTACTTGCGACGGTTCAGAATTTGCGTAAGAGCCGGTCGAGGCTTGCTAACAGCGTTCCCTGGAATCCCTCAGGAGTGTTGCTGTCATTTGCAACCAAAACTGCTCATACTGGCACATTGGAGATCTGACTCTGAAAATAAATCAACAGCTGTTTTACAGCCATGCAAATGAACACCTTGTGTATCTGCAGACACTGTGTGTGTTTTTGTACTTTGGGGATGCATTTATGACTCACTTAAAATGGCAAAATACTTTAGGGACATTTGTGGCTGTCCTCTTTTAGACAAATGGTCATAAATAGATGTTTTGAGTTGTGTTGGTGGACTTGCAGTTTATAATTGAAGTTCAACTTAAGCATGATTTGCATCAGCAGTTTGAAATGTGATCAGGTTTGTGGGAACTGGAACTTTACTTCAGTATTGCGTCATATTTCTGACTAAATTGATATTAAATAGAGGGCAGGTTTTATTTCAGTGCTCTATCTTGCATCTCTCACTTACTCGCAACAAACGAACAGGCTGTTAAGGGTATTCTGATCAAGCCTTTGTTCTATTGATTTGTCCTACCTTGTCAGATTGTCCTGCCTCTCATTCTAATAGCAGGTAGCACATTTTGATGATGCAATATGCTTCCCATCAGATTTTGCTACTATTGATAAATGTAATGTGGAGTAGTGTAATATGAAGCTGTAATATCGCCCCCTAACCTACCAAATTCCTAACCCCAACCTCAGAAATATTTAACTACAGTGTTGGTAGCATAATCTGATGGGTAGGATAAAATGTCAGGACACCGTCATCTGACTCGATTAAAAAAATAGAATAATTTTAGAGCAGAATCAAATTTTCAACATTTGATTGACAACCGTTTTCCCCCTGTAGATTAGCATTAATAATGTGTGTCAAATATATATATATGTATATATGTCTGGTTCTTGAATCTGATTGGCTGATAGCCGTGCAATATTCTGCAATAACAGCATTTGACCAGTCTCTTCACCTTTCACCCTTGTGTATTACGCCGCCCATATACAGCAACCATAGTACAGCAACAAGGAGAGTATACTCTGCAGTTTAACAAATATTGCAGCTTTTGGGCAACGTAATGTACTTTTGAGGCTTTTTTAGTGGGAAATGTTTGAATGTTTAGATTGCAACGATGCAGTTTGTTTATAAGGATAGTGTTTATTTTAAAATATTTAAAATTTCTGAGAGACAGTGTGTCAGCGGCCATTAGCCTGTCTTTGAGCAAAGACGGTTGATAATGTTCATCAACAAGATGGTGGCAGAGACCGCATAATAAGCCCTAAGAGAAGGCCAGTGTAATTTTAAACCACAGCTGATCAAATCATTATTAGGCCGGTCACACCGAACACGCTTTTACGTTCCAAAAACACAAGGCACACCACACTGCCTTTTTATTGACAAGAAAAAAATGGAGCATGGTGCGCTTTTTTTGTCGCTAGGCAATGATTGAATCAGCTGGGTATTTTGCGGGATGTTGCTGTTCATATTAATATAACTTTAATATCTAATGATATTGCGATTATTCAAGATTTGTGAAGTCATACAGCTCCGGGTAACTCAGAACAGCAGCCACAAATCTCTCCTCCATCTTCAAAAGTCTCCCTTGTTGCCTTGACACCATAAACACTGCAGGCACCTAAACGGAAACCCCGCCTCTGCTTTCATTTGATTGGAGAATGAAACAGACGTGACTGACATAATGCCATTCAAAAAAGGCGCCTCTCAATGCATAAAGTGTGTATTGAGTGTATTGAGTGTAAGATGGGACTCTCATATTAGGAATGTCTGTTGTGTTGGCAGAAAGAAAGAAGAAATGCTCTCATGTGTTTTGCGTTTTCCTTATCACAAACACAGGGGGTTAATGATTGTGATATCCCGATTGCAACAGAGAAATACTGTAGACTTTAATAGACTGTAATACTGTAGGGAGATATCTCTGTAGATGCATGGCATTTCATGTCACGTTCAGCCTTATAATCTTGAAGTGTGAGCAAAATCATGTGTTTTGTCGTCACTTTAGACATTACGCTAGAGAATCATTCAAATACTAACTCTAATGTGACGTTGGTGAATTAGTAAGGGCTTCTGCAGTTCTGACGTCAGCTGCAGATGTGAATGAATGGCGGAAGAAAAGAAGGTTTTTAGACTTTGTGTTTGATTTTTCTTTTTTTATATACACTATTGTACCATCGAAATGTTGTATAAAGCACAATTGCACATGAGTAGCAGTGCGATATGGCTGTATATCAGCACGGGTGGCCAGGGCTTAATTTGTGCCAGAACATGCCTGAAACGGCACCTCATTTTACCGATAGCGCCCTCCTCCCCCATCCGCTGTTCACTTTCACTTTCTTCCACGACTCCCCATCCCTCTTTACTTTCATTCGCGACACCCCTCATCCCCTGCCCTGCTCTTCACTTTCATCTGCGACACCTCCCCATCCTTTGGTAACATGCTGGGTCCATTACCCCGATCTGTTCTGGAACCTCGCAATTCACAAATTAAGCGCTGCTAGTGGGACACTAAGGCTCCCACGCACGACTCCCACCAGTGCTGATATGCAGCCAAATCGCACTGCTACTCATGTGATGTTGCTCATATATATATATATATATGTATGTGCATGTGTTTGAGATATACTCTGGACATGCCTAAGCTGAAACACAATTCCAACACACGTTTTCAATACAAGTCTGTAGAGCTAGTTGTAATTTTGTTGATTTTAGTTCAACTCAATTATCTTCACAGCCATCTGTAAACAAAATTCATCCAAATTTCAAAAAACTATTTTCAGCCAAATATGCATGGATTAAGTATATATGAATCTTTATTTTAAATTAATCTTTGGGGAGAATTGGCCATAAATATTCCAGTTTTGTATTTGTTTTGCATTAAATCATATGTTTCAATGGTGTCTTCTCATTTCTTTGTAGGTCGCATGGGGCTCAACTTTCACCATCCAGTAGCTGAACATATATTACCACTGAACAGTGAGTATCTCTCTTAAACTGTGGCATTATTGCAGTGTTCATTTATTAAGAAAGCAAATCATTGTTTACTCTCTTTATTTCAATCTATTGAATGAAATAGTTCAGTAAGCACTACTGTTTAAAAGTTTGGAGTTCGTAAGATTTTGGTTTTGGTTTTGAAAAATACTGCATATGCTTAAAATGTGAAATATTTGAGATTTAAATTAGCAGACTTTTTTTTGAATATATTTTGATGTATAATTTATTTCTGTGATGCAAAGTTGAAATTTGAACATAACACAGTCTTCAGTGTCAAATGTTCCTTCAGAAATTATTACAGTGTTTTTTTTTTTTTGCAGCAAAACATTTATTTTAATGGTCAGTGTTAAAAACAGTTGTTCTGTTAATATTTATGTGAAAAATTATGCATTTTTATTTATGTTTTTTTTATGATGAATATAAAAAAAGTTTAAAAACAACAGGATTTCAAAATCCTTTGCAACATTAAAATCTTACACTTTTGCTAATTGATTATTATTATTATTATTATTATTATTGTTATTATTATTATTATTATTATTATTATTAGATTATCATTGTTTAATATTTATTTATTTATTTTTATAGTTTTAAATATGTCAGTTATAATTTAATAATAATAATTATTATTATTATTAATATTGTTATTATTTAATATTTATGTATTTATTGCAATTATGTATGTATTTATTATTATTATTATTATTATAAATATATAAATTATATTTATATAATAATACTTTATTATTATTGTTAGTAGTAGTAGTAGTAATATTTAATATTTATGTATTTATTATTATTATTATTAGGGACCGAGCACCGTAACGGTGCGTAGGCCCTATTGGAATTGCTCCGTTTATTCTTCTTCTTCTTCTTCTTCTTCTTCTTCTTCCGGGTAAATGATCGCAATTTTGAGGGTCTAAACGTGCCCGAAAACTCACTAAACTTTGCACACGCCCCAGAAATGGCGAAAATTTTTGTTTATTAGGGGTTTCAGAAGTGGGCGTGGCCTATGCGCCACCTATGCACTTTAGTCGGACAAGCCCCCGAGCCAGGAATCACGCTCACGCACACGCACGAAAATTGGCACACACCTCAAACATGCCAAACTGTACAAAAAAGTCTCTTGGAGCGAAATCTTAAACCCAACAGGAAGTCGGATATTTTTAACTTCCTCTGGCGAAAAAGTGGCGTTTTTGCCATTTCCAGGCGTTGTATTTTAACGAACTTTAACGATTTATTCGGATCAACACCAAAATTGGGTTTCATCATCTAAAGGCCTTGGCGATGCTAAATTGCGAAGATCTAGAGTTTTCATCGATGGGCGTGGCCGCAACGGGCTCTCAAACTTTGACCATTCGCCATAAAACAGGAAGTTGTTATAACTCAGTCATGCATTGTCCGATCAGCCTCAAATCTCACACGTATGATAACAGTCCTGACCTAAACACGTCTACATGCCAATATTCAGATACAGTTATAGCGCCACCTGCTGGCAACAGGAAGTGACGTGTTTTACAGCACAACAAACTCCTGCCACAAATTTTAGCGTATCAGCTCCAAATTAGTGTGGTGTTATCTGAAAGGTCTAGCGATGATATATTGTGAAGATCTAGAGTTTTCACCGAGGGGCGTGTCCGTGGTGGACTGACAAACATCAAGGCTTCGCCATGGAGGAGGAAGTACTTATAACTCAGCCAAACAATGTCCGATCAGCCTGAAACTTCACATGGTTGATAAAACTCCCCTCCTGAAGGCATCTACATACCAACACTGAGTCACAGTCATAGCGCCACCTGCTGACGGAAGGAAGTTTGGCTTATAACTCAGCCGCACAATCTCTGATCTGCCTGAAACTTCACATGTTGGATAAGATTCCTCTCCTGAAGACATCCACGTGCCAATAGTTAGTCACAGTCGTAGCGCCACCTGCTGACAGGAGGAAGTTTGGCATAAATCTGTGGTTTTCTCAGGTTTTTTATATGTATCGGCTTAAATTTATATCGTCCGCTGTTCACTGTTGTGGTGGGGCCACCGGGTGGCGTTGAGCCGGTGGTGCGAGGTCCCTTCCATCGCTGCTTGCAGCTTTAATTATTATTATTGTTGTTATTATTAGATTATCATTGTTTAATATTTATTTATGTATTTAATATTATAATTATAACTGTCAATTATAATTTAATAATAATAATAATTATTAATATTGTTATTATTTAATATATATGTATTTATTGTGATTACTTATTATTATTATTATTATTATTATTATTATTATTAATATATAAATTATATTTATATAATAATAATCTATTGTTGTTATTATAATTATTATTAGTAGTAGTATTTAATATTTATGTATTTATTATTATTATTATTATTATTTATTATTATTATTATATTATCTTTGTTTAATATTTATTTTCTTTAATGTTATAATTATAAATATTTAAATTATAATTTAATAATAATTATTATTATTTTTATTATTGTTATTTATTATTTATGTATTTATTGTGATTTATTATTATTATAAATATATAAATTCTATTTTTATAATTAAGTTATATTTATATAATAATAATTATTATTATTATTAGTAATAGTAGTAGTAGTAGTAGTAGTAGTATTTAATATTCATGTATTTATTATTATAATTTATTACTACTATTAATAATATATAAAATATATTTATATAATAATGATTATTATTATTAAATATGTTTTAATTATCCCAAACTTTTGATAAGTAATATATGCTTTTTTCCCTTTTTTGCACAATACTTTAGTATTACATATTTAGAATTTATGTATTTATTACACAATTACATATTTAGTATGTGTATGCATATGTATGTATGTATGTATGTATGTATGTATATACTGTATGTATGTATGTACTGTATGTACAGTATGTATGTATAAATTTGATAATATCTGTCCAATAATGTGATCAGCCTGTTTCATAATACAGATTCAATAAATTAAACAGAGCAGTTCAATTTTAATTAATCAAATCAAGTAATTAAATCACTTTGTGTCATAAACATTGCCCTAATATACCATATATCCCATTGGATCATCATCAACCAATTGCTAAACCTGTT
The DNA here is from genome assembly GCA_903798035.1 of Danio albolineatus. NCBI lineage: Eukaryota > Metazoa > Chordata > Actinopteri > Cypriniformes > Danionidae > Danio > Danio albolineatus. The sequence continues at coordinate 9,716,786 of CAIGQQ010040406.1, read as the reverse complement.
TGGCTTCTTCATTAGTGTCCAGCAGGCCTTCAGTGCAATATGCTGACCCCTGGTTTCCTCATGTTTGGTGCCACCAAAACCGCACACTTGAGCGTCTCTCCTGCTATGATTAGCATCTCTGAAAGCTTATACACACACACACACACACGGTCCACCTCAGCAAATGGCACACAGCCAGAGCAACACACATGAAAGAGCGAAAACACCATGAGCATTTTTTTAACCAGGTCACCATGATGACTTGTGCTAATTGAGCTAATTACCCTAATGCTTGCAGTAGGTGTTTGTGTATCTGCTGTAGGTACTGTTGAACAGCTCCAATTGGGAAGTTTGAGGTCTGGCGTGTCATTGGGGTGTTTTATGGATGCCGCAGAACATTAAGGAGCCTTAAAAACCTCTAATTTGGACAATATCAGTGGGAGAATAGTTTCCATGTCTTTTTGCATGAACTTGCCTTTAAAGTCCTAAGTTGCTCAGGCTGGAGTTTGGTCTAAAAAGGTCTAACATGTTGTAAAGTTTATATTGTTGATTCAGAGTAGAAAATAATTTGGTAAAACCTTAGAATAATGGTCCGTTTGTAGGGCAGCACAGTGTCTCAGGGGTTAGCATTGTCACCCTACAGCAAAAAATGTCACTGGTTTGAGTCCCGGCTGGACAAGTTGGCATTTCTGTTTAGAGTTTGCATGTTCTCCACGTGTTGGTGTGGGTTTCCTCTGGATGCTCCGGTTTCCCCCACAGTCCAAAAACATGCAGCATAGGCGAATTGAATATAATAAACCAGGGGTCACCTGTTCCTGGAGGTCCGGTGTCCTGCAGATTTTTATCTCCAACCCTAATTAATAGAGGTGTAAACCTACACTGGTCTCACGGTTCGGTTCGGTTCGGTTAGGATTATCATGCCATCGATTCGGTTCAATTTGATATCTCGGTGCATCATGGTGCATTGATGATGCTTTCCATACATAATTTGATTTTTTCGTCACAACACAACAAAAAAATTATTAAAATGTATAAATATATTAATATCTATATATTATTTGTAATACAATTTCGTCCTTTAATTCAAGCAGTCAGATATATGAACTGTAGCTTTTAGTTTCACCTGCTCAAAGAATGCACTCGTTTTGAATGTTTTAAACAAAACTCCAGTACATGCATGGAAGACAACATGAGCATTTATAGCAAATAAACTGATATTATCCCGCTTGCTTTTTGAAAGCTCTAATGATTGGTCATTGTCTTCACCAGCTCAACAGAAAGGGCTGCGATTGCTTTAAAAATGAAAGCGCTGTTCACCGATGAGTAACACAGGAAGAACAGCCGCGGTTGCAGTCTAAATGTGCATAATACCCTGTTATCACATGTAATCTGTTATAGACGTGGTGTAGAAAACTCGCACCCCAGGCACGCTCGTGTCTGGATCCACAAGTATGGCTTTAACAGCCGGACACTTTTATTAACTCGCCCTCGCCTCCTTCGCCATAGTGTTCTACAGCAACATAGCTCATAGGAGATAAATGAAGTCAGTGCGTAATAACCGGCTGTGATCTATTACTGAACCGATATTGAATTGTCCGCATCTGCATCACGGTGCACTGAAGAAACAATTAATTTTGACACCCCTACTAATCAAACACACCTGAACAAGCTAATCAAGGTCTTACTAGGTATACTTGAAACATGCAGGCATGTGTGTTGAGGCAAGTTGGAGCTAAACCCTGCAGGGACACCGGACCTCCAGGACCGAGATTGGTGACCCCTGAACTAAATTGTCTATAGTGTATGAGAGTGTGTGAATGAGGTTTTTTTTCCAATACTGGTTTGTGGCTGGAAGGGCATCCTCTGCGTAAAACGTATGCTGGAATAGTTGGCAGTTCATTCAGCGGTGGAAACCTTTAAAACAGAGACTGCTCCAAAGAAAAATGAACGAATATCACTAGCTGTGTCTCAAATGCCACACTATACACTGACTATGCACTATGTACTTATGCACTAATGGCCCGTTTCCACTGAGTGGTACAGTATGGTACGGTACGGGTCGGTACGGATCACCTTTATCAGGCTTGCATTTCCACTGTTAAAAGGGTACCAAGGGTACTCTTTTGATGGGCGTGGTGTACGACAGAAAGTTTCAGTCGACGTCATTCTCACTCGAGGAAATGTCTGCAGTAAAGCTGTACATGTGGTTCACATATCATATGAGAAGCACTTCTCACAAAACAGAGGCTTTATTATACACATAAATACTGGAGTATAAATGTTCATTACTGACCTCTCTATGAACATGATCTGATTATAACTGCAGATCAGTGATGCGAAATAGCCTACTGTCCGCGATTATCTAAAATAAATAAATAAATGCTGCACATATGAACACATACAGCTCCTTACAGTCTCTGAAATGTTACAGAAAAACTACACACAGCAGACATTTAGGCTTTATTTAGGTTCAAAAACAGCACAAAATAAAGCCCACAGTCAGTGCAAACCTCTCATCTGTGTCTTTAATCTTCACCAGCACATGTAACCACTTGTTAGAAAGTAATTTCGTCATTCCGATGATAATAGTTGAAGGTAGCAGTTTCTTAATGTTTGCTGAAACAATAATTTGCTCCTTTATTTTTTCCGGCTTCTCCTTTGTTTTTTCGTGCTTTAGTCTCGCGTTTACCTGTTTCTGAAAGGATCGGGTTTCAAAAGCACGTCAATAATCAATCGCACGTTATTATCATCAGCTCATTTATATTGTTATTTCAATTATAGACGCGAGCGAGAAAGCGAAACCGCTCGCGCTTTAGACGGGCTCGTAAAACTATGGCGCACAGGGGAGAATCTGCTCTTCTTGGCTATGTGGCTGTTCATCAAGATGACGACAAGGTTTGTTTAAGCTCAGGTCGACCATGGCTCGTTATTATATGTATAAATTATTATGGTGTAATGTCTCGGCTGTGTATTTAAACATGGCGGTTCCTTTGTTTTCATTCTGGCTTGTTGCGCGAGTGAATGACGTATCTCTGTAACCAATCATCTTTTGATTGCACGTGTAGCTCTGCCTTTTTGTACCCTTTCGAAAGGGTACCCAAAAAGTGGTACGGTGTGGTTCGGTACGCTTTTAGACAGTGGAAACGGCCATTAAAGCGCACCAAACTGTACCATACCACTCAGTGGAAACGGGCTGTTGCAGTACACACTCAATAGCATAGTATATATCAGGGATCACCAAACTTGTTCCTGGAGGTCCGGTGTCCTGCAGATTTTAGCTCCAACCCTACTCAAACACACCTGAACAAGCTAATCAAGCTCTCACTAGGTATACTTGAAACATCCAGGCAGGTGTTTTGAGACGAGTTGGAGCTAAACCCTGCAGGACACCGGACCTCCAGGACCGAGATTGGTGATCCCTGGTATATATAGTCGTCCCAAATGGAACACTAATGTTTTATAAGCGAAAATTCAAACCATTTCACTTTTACGGTTGTCAAACTAGTGAAATAAATGACCAAACTACCAAATAATACCTGCCATGAGTATAACATTCACCATCAGGAGGCGCTATAATCACTCTTAGAGGAGAATTATGCTTTTACAATCCAAGTTATCCAACATGTGGATACATTTTTTTTTCCTCGCCACTGTCGCCGCTGGCTTGCATGGTTCAGGACTTGCAGAGCTGCGCATCGATGGATTTGCTCTTGAGTGTTTGGACTCTCAGTAGTGAATATTAAACCACACTGATCTGAACTAAACTGAACTCCAACACTGAAAACTGGACTGACACTGTTTCAATTTACTATAACCTTCTATGTAAAGCTGCTTTGACACAATCTACATTGTAAAAGCGCTATACAAATAAAGGTGAATTGAATTGAATTGAATTGAATTGAATTGAATGCAATGGCTCCGGTTGAATAAGTGCATCATCCGGGTAATTAAAGTGCACTTATTATTTTTAGAGTTATTATTCTAGAGTTTTATTCTAGCGTTTTCAGTGTGAACGCACTACTTACACTATTTATACTACAAAATGGCGTAGAATAGTGCATAAGTATGTGATTTAGGATGCACCTACTGACTTCTCAATTTGCTTAAGTTGGTTTAAGTTTATTTAAAGCAAACAATGAATCAAACACATTCTTCTTTTATTTTTGAGTTTCGGTTTCTTCATCCTTGCTCATATGTAAATATGTTTATCTTGCCGCACAGATTTAGCTGACTGCTCTGGTTTAAAACTGACATTGATATGCTGCCCTGCATGTCAAAAGCTCAACTATTTTTAGCTCGACATGATGTCTTTAAAAGTGGTTTGAGGTGCTGAAATAACAGTGAGACGTGTTGTAATGGTTAAAGATGCCCATCTAGTGCAAGGTCATGTAGTCCAGCACTTGAGAAAGGCCTCCAATTGACACAAGGTAATGTTTTTTTCATAAGTGTCAGTGGCGGATCTAGTTTAAATGACACCCTGGACGAACCACCCCATATACCCCCACCCTCCCCCGAGAAATAAAGACTTGACTTTTTTTATTACTCTCATTGGAACACACGTAATTGTCTCAAATAAACTATTCAGACAACATGCAAACAAACAAAAAATTTACTACTAATAAATATATTTAATTATTTTCAGTAAAATATAAAACTTTTTATATTGATTAAAATAAATAAATAAATAAATAATAATAATAATAATAATAATAATAGTAATAATAATATTATTATTATTATTATTATAAATAAATAAATAAATAAATAAATAAAAACAATCCTAAATTTAACTGGTAAACCGTGTAGACACGACTGGAGTGATATGCCAAGATCACTTAAGAAATCTTTTGCGTAAATAATATGACTATCTTTTACAAAATCTATAAAATACAAAAAATATATATGTTTTATAGAATTATCTGTTGTCTTAGACCTGATTTATCACAGACAATTAATTTTAAGTCTTACCTCCCTGACTTATCATCTCTCCTTTCTGCTTCGTAGCCATGCTTAGCCAAAATAAGTCATAATATTATATACAATCATCATATTATATACAATTGAAGTAAGAATTTTTTCTTTTCTTTTTTTAAATATTTCCCAGATGATGTTTAACAGAGCAAATAATTTTTCACAGTATGTCTGATAATATTTTTTCTTCTGGAGAAAGTCTTATTTGTTTTATTTCGGCTAGAATAAAAGCATTTTTTTAAGAACCATTTTTAAGGTCAAAATTATTAGCCCCTTAAATAATTTTTTTTTTGAGTCTACAGAACAAACCATCACTGTACAATAACTTGCCTGATTATGACCCTAACCTGCCTAGTTAACCTAATTAACATAGTTAGGCCTTTAAATTTCACTTTAAGCTGTATAGAAGTGCCTTGAAAAATATCTAGTAAAATATTATTTACTGTCATCATGGCAAAGACCAAAGAAATCAGTTATTAGAGATGAGTTATTAAAACTAGTATATTTAGAAATGTGTTGATAAAATCTCCTCTCTGTTAAACAGAAATTGGGGAAGAAAATAAACAGGGGGGCTAATAATTCTGACTTCAACTGTATATAATTCATATTATATATAACTTGTATCACAACCTATTTATTAATATAGCCTATATAACTTTAGTTTTGTTGACTCGCTGCGTGCCGACATCTCTGCATAAAAGGCTGTTACTTCGGTTTCACAGGGCATGAGTGTAGCGTATTTTATCAAGTGGTACTGTATACAACCGGAATTCATACCAGGAGCAGCGCGTAAGGTGCGCGGGAATGGTTCTCTACGTGCAAGCATCAGTTTGGTTTCACCAGTGTTGTTTCGGTTGCACATAGAGTGACAAACTTGCGCGTGGAAAAGATGTGAATGACCCCTAACATCTTTATTCTGGGATTACTCTAAATTAATATTTGCATAAAGTAAATCATATCTCAAAGCTTTTACTGGGGTACACATGTTGTTGTTGTTGTTTTTTGCACCTTCTTCCTGTACCCTCCCCAGCAAGATGCCGCCCTGGGCGATCACCCATATTGCTCGTACCTAATTCCACCACTGCCAAGTGTAAAGTATTGTTGTTAAAAGTATCAGTATTTAAATATATATTGATACTGAAATACTTGAAATGACACAGAATGGCTTTTCTACATTATCGATGTCAAATAATGTCTGAATATTTGTGTTTGAAACTCTTTTAAAGACTAAAATATTATTTAAATCTTGTATAACTCAAATATTTTTATATTGAAACCTGATTAACTTGGTAAAATAAATTAAAGTAACAAATCATTTGTTGTCATGACTTTTTGTTATATAATTAATGATTAAAAACAAATAAAAATGATAAGATCATCTTTTTATATTCTTGATGAAGCAAAATAGTCATAAATTAATTGTTTTTGGTTTGTATTTCCATTTTTAAAGACCAAATCAAAAGAAAACCACTTATCCAAAGACAGTCCTGACCATCATAGAGCTTGTCAGACTCCATGTATTTTACTCTGTATCTCAGTATGTGGAGGTTGTGTGTGATACGCTTTGACTTGTATCAAGAATCAGCCCGAGGGGTTTCCACGTACTGTTTTCTCACTCTTGCGCTCTTTGCTAAATGTGACAGCAGTTATTCTCCAACAGAAAGAGAAACTGCTGTATCACTAAAACTCTCCTTTCTCCTGCTGACCTATACCGTCACTTCTCAAACGGCGGGGTGTGGAGACTCAATCCTCTCCGCTTTCAGTGTTGCCAGGAGTAAAGGACCTCCTGACAGGTCCTGTTTCTGTGTGCACAGACAGTTTTAATGAAAAGTCAAAAAGTGAAACATGGCAGGATGAAAACCGTACCTTCATCCAACCGTGAAAATGCCATGCATTCTGTTTTTAAGAAACGTAAATAGTGTAGTGCGATGATTAAATTAGTTCTGTAAATGTCAAAGATGAGATGAATGTCGCTTCTTTTATTAAATGTGTGTTATTGGAGCGTTTAATATAGGCAGGAAATTGTTTATGTATTCTCACTCAGAAAATGTTATTAAAGAAAAACTAATTGCTAATTGTTTTTTTGTTAAATAAACTAATTAGATTTGTTTTCTTTGCATATATGCATTTCTTTTGAAAATTTCAGCTCAACGGCATGTTTTCTGAGAAAAATGGTGACCTGTTCCATACTTATATTCCCAGCTGTATAAACATGTCAACAGTTTAGCTAATTTTAACGTGATCCGGAAGATTCTCTTTACTTGAAAGAAAAAACAATCTATAAAAAACTAAAAATCTCTTCCATGCTCAGAATGCAGTGCATGCTAGTATTGCGTTATGAAGTATTTAATGCAATGACAGGTGAAACCAAGCTTGGACAAAAAAACATCTCTCTCTCATCTCTCTTTCTCTCTCTCTCTCTCTCTCTCTCTCTCTCTCTCTCTCTCTCTCTCT
>CAIGQQ010040406.1:9665552-9703372 GCA_903798035.1 Danio albolineatus | reverse complement strand
ATAAATTGTGTGAGGGAAAGATTAATCTTAATTTTTTGCATCCACAATAACACATACATAAAATCAAAACTATACAAACAAATGTTGCATAGATATTTAAATTGCTATTTAATTTATATCATATACAAATATAGTTGATATCTAAATATAAATAAACATTTTCTGAAATATATGCATGCATGTATGTGTGTGTATATATATGTATATAATGTGTGTGTGTGTGCGTGCGTGCATGTGTTCATGTGTGTGTGTGTGTGTGTGTGTGTGTGTGTACATATGTAGATGTATAGAAATGAAATATTACTGAAATGCAAAGTCTATGGAAAAAACAGCATATTTGCTTTAACGTTCTTATGAAAACAAATATAATACTGTTTGAAAAATATGCAAAAGACTTTAAATTTTAAAGTAAAATTGAGTGGTTTGAAGGATGGAGGACAATATAATTTGTAGTATAATTGTATTATAGAACATTATAATTATTAGTTTTCTGCGACTGAGCTTTTACACTGAATGTCACTTTAGTGTGTGTAAGCCATAATGAAAGTATGTGACGGAGCTGGTGTTTGCTGTTAGTTTGCGTCTGGTTGTTTGGAGTGTTTCTGGCGTCTGCAGTGATGGTGTGTTTCCTGATTCTCTCAGCTCGAGTGTTTTTGTGCTCTTGGCTTTACTCAGGCTGTGTTCAGCCAGAGATTGTCTCATCTCTCATGCTCTTCCTCTGCAGGTTATGCTTTCCTGCTGTTTCAGGAGGAGAGTTCGGTTCAGGCCCTCATCGACGCCTGCATTGAAGAGGATGGAAAACTCTACCTGTGTGTCTCCAGTCCCACCATTAAAGACAAACCAGTGAGTCAAGCGTAGGCCTGTCACGATAAGTCTTTTTTGTTGTGTGATATATTGATATTATTGTCATTTTAAGGCCAATTTATGCCTGTTTATATAATGATTCTACAACAGGATTTACATTAGCATAAACCTTTTTCGCTTTAATGTTATTCGTGAACTTAAGTTATTCATAACTTTTGTGGAAGTGGACTACAGATTTAAAACAATGTGAAAATTCCCCTTTTCTTGACCTGAGTAAAAATAAGTTCCCTGAACTCGCTGACACCTTCAACAGAGATTAAATGAGATGACAGAAGCTGCATAATCTGCTCAATTTTTAAAAGACATTCATTTTTATGTAAACATGACGGACAATATATATTAAGTTCCCAAAATCACTGAGGTCATGTCCATGTATTGCAAGATAAGTTAATATATCGATTTTTGTGGCAGGCTTAGTGAAGCTTCTGCCATCCAAACCAGTGTAGCCGAGCACCTCTAGACTGAAGGACTGCATACAATGAACATGTTTCAGATGGTTTGACATAGAATTAGCATTTCTTTTGTGATCAATTTGTATTGTTTTCAAAGGTCTTTTGAGACAATTGTTCGAAGAGAAAAGTGCAGCAGACAGAATTTGTATATTTAAAATAACTAATATATGAATTTACTAGAAAAAATACACAAATAAGAAAGAAAATCTTACTAGAAATGAACAGTTTGATAATTATATGCTTCTAAAATTCCTCGGGAATACATTTTGCAAGTACACAGCTTTTAAGTTGTTGTTTTTATTCTATAGTAGTACATATTTTATGAATGCTCTCAAGAAAGCAGAAGTCAGCAAGTTATTCAGGACTAAACTAAAACTACAACCAAAACATACTGAAACATTTTTGCTACTTGAAATAAAATACACATGAACTGAAATAAAATAAAATAATATTTTAATAAAATCTGAAAGTTAATATAAATATATAGATCTATAAAAATATTTTATTATCATTCATCATTCAGTATTAGAAATATTATTTTATTATTAACTTTATTAATATTCATAATAACATTTAAAAACTTTTAATTTATTTTTAAATATCTAAAATATATTTTAATTATATTAATATATTTTATATAAATACTGTATTTAAAAAAGTGAAAAAGTAGTCTTAATGAATGCAATTACAATTGCAAACCTGAAAATTGATTTAAAATGTGTACATAATTTATTAAAAATTATCATTAATTTAATCATATAATGTTATTAATAATAACATTTTAGCATATTTAAATATATTTCTGTTTATTTAATATGTAAGTTATTTAAAAACAACTAATAAGTTAATATTTATGTTATAAATATGTGATAAATATATAAAAAAATAAATAAATAAATAAGCAAAATAGTAGAGTAGTTTTGAGTATACAAGAGTACTTAAAGCTGACCTCTTCTTCTGAGAAAAAAAGAAATCAGTGATTTCTCCTCAGGTTCAGATTCGCCCTTGGAACCTCAGTGACAGTGATTTTGTGATGGACGGATCTCAGCCTCTCGACCCGCGCAAGACCATCTTTGTTGGAGGTGTTCCTCGACCTCTGCGCGCAGGTGAATATCTCATATAACACCACTGCCAGCATTTATACTTTTAATTATACAGTATAGCAACTAACTAATAAAAAGTTAATCATTAACATTACACTTTCCAATGAGGTTTCATTAGTTAATGTCATTAACTGGAACATGTAGACTGGGCCAAACATAAAGTAGCCAATCCTCTTTTTAATAACAGCCAATAGCCTTTTGTTTATATCAGATATGATCATAAATATCCCTGCAACATTGTGTGTGTTCAGTGGAGCTGGCGATGATCATGGACCGGCTATATGGAGGAGTGTGTTACGCTGGCATTGACACCGACCCGGAGCTCAAATACCCCAAAGGTGCGGGTCGAGTGGCTTTCTCCAATCAGCAAAGCTACATCGCTGCCATCAGCGCCCGCTTCGTCCAGCTGCAGCACAATGACATCGACAAGCGGGTGAGTCTCTACATTCAACACTGAACAAACTGCATGGAAAACACTGGATTAAAAGCATTTAAGATATCATCATTGCCTTTAAGACATCACCTTTTTACAAAAACATAAAGTGTTAGGCCTGGAAAATGGCAATAAGTATTCAAACATTTCTCTGATATGTAATATCTAGTGTTGGGAAGTTCGGATCATTTTACTGACTCGGATCTTTGAGTCTCGTTCATCGAGACGAACGAATCTTTTTTCAAGTCATTTTGTTCATTTTGTTCAATTTCCCAAAAATATTATTTAAATGTTAGGAGTTGCTTCCAAACACATCTACAACTAGCCCAAAGGTTGATCACACTACAAACAAGTCATAAATGTAATGCTATAAGGAAAAAAATAATAATAATTCATTGTTTTCCTGGTCTTTTGTCTATGAAGATATTTTTGTCTGCGCAGCTCTCCTAGTTCTCGTCACACTGACAGTCACATATAATTTTAACTAATGTACAAAGTCTGAGCCGAAAGGAGCCATGATTAGTTCACCTTTCGAGTCTTCAGGTTTTTGAGTCGTTCATTTGTTCAGCCCGTGACGGCATGTAAAGCCAGATGACTCACAGAAGACTCGAGCGATGAACGGATCTCCGGCTCTAAATGCATATGATTGGCTTCTGCCTTTCACGTGATGAACGATCGGACTCAAACACGAGGACTCGAGAGACAAACGAATCAAATCCTTTTCCGGCTCTAAATACATATGATTGACTTCAGTTTTTCACGTGATGAATGACTACAAAAGACTTGAACAATGAACAAAAATGAACAAAACCACCTGCACAAATGTGTGCATGCGTGGATGAACGAATCACTGCCTGAGATGACTCGTCGTTCCCGAGTCATATTGAAGATTCGTTCAAAATAAACGAATTGTTCAAGAACGACTCGTCACTAGTAATATCATTCATGGTCTGTCATCTCTCTCAGTCAGCAGCTATATTCAGTAGATGTATTAAACAAACACACCAGAAGTACTAAAACTATACTTAAGTAACTGCTAAAAAAACAGCTGAAGTCTGTCAACATTTAACAAAGAAGTAAAACACTTAGACGCTAATTTTAACGTCATCCCGAATGACCTGAATGCCATATTGACTAGATGAGCCCCAGAAGGGTTTTATACTGTACTTTTATAACAGTAATTGTAGAGGTGATTGTATGCTGTGAGTGTGTGTGGTGGTTTTCCTGTAGGTTGTTTGCGCTGAGAGCAGACGCTGTGCTGTAATGGACATGACCATGAGACGTGGCGTTTGTTAATTATAGTTTCACCCTATTCCTATATATATATATATACAGTATACACACACACTGGACTTACTGGAATGTTATTCAGAAGTAAATAGCTGATGGTCACTGGACTAAAACTGGATGCTCACCAGAATCAGGCCATCCATCGGTGTGTCAGAAACTCAGACACTGGTTCGGTTTGTGCTGTTTGTGTAAATGTGGATTTAGAAATGAGTCTGTGTTTGATATTCTGCAGGTAAATAGAGACATTTTAGTTTTGCTTTATTAAACTTTAAATAAATGAATTATTGAATGTATATTTACTGCTCACAAAAATAAAGGGAACACTTGAACAACACAATGTAAATCAATGTAAAGTGTTTCCTTTATTTTTTCGAGCAGTATATTCATTAGTTCATTTTCCTTTAGGCTTAGTCTGATTATTCATCAGGGGTCACCACAGTGGAATGAACCGCCAACTTATCCAGCACATGTTTTACACATCGGATGCCCTTCCAGCTGCAGTCCAGTACTAGAAAACACCCATACATGCTCACATACGACCAATTTAGTTTACCCATATACATATAGCACATGTCTTTGGACTGTAGAGGGAAACCGGAGCACCCGGAGGAAACCCACGCCAACATGAGGAGAACATGCAAACTCCACACAGAAATGACAACTGACCCAGCTGGGACTCAAACTAGCGACCTTCTTGCTGTGAGGCGACAGTGAGTCACCATGCTGCCCCTGAGCAGTATATATAAGTACATTATACATATAATATATTATACATTATACATGATAATATTTGTTCTAAATTCAAATTACGAATTTCGTCATTTATTCATTTAGTTATTGATTTTTTTTTTAGACTACACATTGGCAATCTGACAGAGTTTAGAAGTCAATATTTGTTGAAATAGCCCTGACTTTAGTTGTCAAATGAAACATTTGTTTTCCTGACCAACTTTCCTTTCCTTTTCTGGAAAAAACAAAATAAATAAATTGCAATTCTGAAGAAATGCTACCATTTTATAGGACAAGACAATTTATACTCAAACCCTTACCTGAAAATACAGTAAACATTAAAGTATAAACAAATGAAAAAAGTACAATAAAGTTACAAAAATGGTGTAGATGGGCAGCACGGTGGTTCAGTGGGTAGCACTGTCACCTCACAGAAAGAAGGTCGCTGGTTTGAGTCCCGGCTGGGTCAGTTGGCATTTCTGTGTGGAGTTTGCATGTTCTCCCCATGATGGTGTGGGTTTCCTCCAGGTGCTCCGGTTACCCCCACAGGGGAAGAGACGTGCGCTATAGGTAAATTGATTAAACTAAATTGGCCATAGTGTATGAGTGTGTGTGAATGTGAGAGTGTATGGGCGTTTCCCAGTACTGGGTTGGGGCCAGAAGGGCATCCGCTGCATAAAACATGTGCTGGATAAGTTGGTGGTTCATTCCACTGTAGCGACGCCTCATGAATAAAGAGATTAAGCTGAAGGAAAATGAATGAATGAATGAATGAATGAAACGTGTAGATATATTTAAGACTATTAAAAGACAATTAAACGAATACATATGTTTGCTGGTATCTAAATTATATTTAAATCAGAAAACATAAAAATAAAAACAAAAAATGTATTAACAGAACTTTGTTGAATCATTTTACTTGATATTTAGTTTTACTTGATGCACTAAAATACCTAAAACAAAGACTGAAATAAACACTGCTTAAATATAAAGACACATTTCAACTTAAATGAATCTAAATGGTGTGACACGGTGGCTCAGTGGTTAGCACTGTCGCCTCACAGCAAGAAGGTCGCTGGTTTGAGTCCCGGCTGGGTCAGTTGGCATTTCTGTGTTTTATAGGACAAGACAAATATTAGCATTGTACTCAAACCCTTACCTGAAAATACAGTAAAATTAAAGTATAAACAAATGAAAAAAAAGTACAGTAAAGTTTAAAAAATTGTGTAGATGGCCGGCATGGTGGCTCAGTGGTTAGCACTGTCGCCTCACAGCAAGAAGGTCACTGGTTCGAGTCTCGGCTGGGTCAGTTGGCATTTCTGTGTGGAGTTTGCATGTTCTTCCCGTGTTCGCGTGGGTTTCCTCCGGGTGCTCCGGTTTCCCCCACAGTCCAAAGACGTGCTATACAGTAGGTGAATTGGTTAATATAAATTGTCTGTAGTGTATGAGTGTGTGTGTGAATGTGAGTGTATGGGTGTTTTCCAGTGCTGTGTTGCAGCCGGAAGGCCATCTGTTGTGTAAAACATATGCCGGAATAGTTGGCGGTTCATTCCACCTCTGAAATAGAGACTAAGCTGAAGGAAAATGAATGAATGAATCTTCATAAAAATGACAAAATATTTATTGGCAGTTGAAAAAAGAGATTATTATAAGAGATGTTATTTTATGTTCATGTATTAATATGAATCAATATTAATTAAGATAATAATTTAATTCGTTTTTTCTTAATCTTTGTTTTTTAGCTTCCTTAAATTCTTAATATTGACCCTATTCATTTTAAAAACATAAAATTACTTTTATTCAAGCAAAAAAAAGCAAGAAGTTTCTCCAGAAGAAAAAAAACAGGAAATAGTGCACTGGTATAAATATATAGTATAAATATACTGTGAAAATCTTCCTGATCTATTGGGAAAAGTGCACAATCTACTGTATATTTCATAATAAAAGTCATTATTTCAGACAGATGAACCAGTGAATTTCTCTGTGTGTGCAGGTGGAAGTGAAGCCGTATGTTCTGGACGATCAGATGTGTGATGAATGTCAGGGCTCTCGCTGCGGAGGGAAGTTTGCCCCTTTTTTCTGTGCCAACGTGACGTGTCTGCAGTATTACTGCGAGTACTGCTGGGCGAGCATCCACTCGCGGGCCGGACGAGAGTTTCACAAACCGCTGGTGAAGGAGGGCGGGGATCGACCCAGACACGTGTCCTTCCGCTGGAGCTGATGAACACCGTCACATCGCCCTCTCCACCACAAACACATCACATCTCTGTCCGCTCTGCTTAACAACCTTAGGAAAAGATGAATTGTTGAGTCTGCGTGCTCAAACGTTGCACTTTGGCACAAACAGTCAGTCGATGTTAACGCTTATCAGGATGTTGTGCTGTTAATCCGCTCATTTTCCTCTGTTTGATCAGTTTAGTGCTCCATATTGGTAACATTAGGCAGTGTGAGACTATATAGATATAATATATAAATTTACAAAAAGATCTATTTTTATTTGATATTTATCTATATGCATATAGGTAATACATTTTGAGTGTCAGACTTTTTAAAAGGCGCATGCACTTATTGTGGAAAAAATAGACGTTTTCCCCTGTAGAAAACAAAACAATAACATTTACCAAAGGTAAAGTAGGATAAATCATGTTGGGTGAGCCGTTCACAAACACCCGAGTTAACTGGATTCGCTCTCCGTGTTGAAATGGCTAGTAATACCTCACGCATGCATCTCCTTCTGTTCGCTTCGTTTTTTTAGGCTCATTTTTTTATACGAGTTTTTTAGTATTATCTACATGTAATGCTGCAATAGCTTTGCTGCTAAACCATAGTATGAATCTGTACCGTCATACGTTATTCAGGCACATTAGGGTTTGCGTCTCCACTCACTGCATGAACACGAGTCTGCGATGCATGCTGGGAAATCAGGCCTTTCGTTTCCTCACTTTGGACGAGCGACACGGAGCACAAACTGAGCAAAAACACCAGACCGACTAGATGACCGTATACACAGATAGCCCATGACAGGATGTGGCGATGAGGGGAAAAAGATTATGATTAGTGAATTATATTTCAGTACCTTTGCATTTACATTCACTCGCAAAAGCATTGAGTTTTCCCCACCCCAGCCCCCCTAAAATGTGTGTTTACTTCCGAAACATTCACCGAAGCATTGTATGAGGTTTTATTAAGAAAATCCTTAAGATTGCAAGCAAATCATTTATGCTTTCTTGGAAAAAATATTGACTTTCCTCCACTTATTAGTCCTTCATTGGCGTTCGCTCGTAAAAATTCACAAACCATAAACATTTTCTGTGAAAATATTCTATTTTGTCACTGAAGTGCTTTGTTTCCTCAGGACACTTTGCTCACAAATCATTCATTCTCAACTTTTTGTGAAAGATTGAACAAATCTTTGATCAAAAGTAAAAAAAAAAAAAACCATCTTTGCAAATACTTAAATACTTTGCATATATTTTACTTATTTTTACTATAGTTTAAATATTTTTGCTCGCAAAACGTGAATCTGTACCGTCATACATTATTCAGGCAAATGATTCTTAGAAAAGCATCGTTCCACCAAAAGCTTTGTGTTCGCTCATGAAACACCAGCATTTGTACACAAAAGTATTGTGCTTTTGTGAGGAATCCTCTGTTCTTATATTTCAAAATATTGGATTTCATTGATAAACTTACTCTTCCTTTACAGTACAAAACATTTGTTCACTCTCAAAAGCATTGCATCCGCCCCAGAAACATGTAGAAACACAAGAGATGTTTCCTTCTAGCACAAAATATTGCATTCTCTGGAAATAATCTATTTTTTCTCTCTCTCGAGTGGACAAAAAAATTATAATTTGCATGTGTTTCTTTGTAAATGCTCACAAATACAGGCAATTTTACTTCACAGAGAGTTTCTATTTGTATAGTATATTAGTCCTCCTTCACAGTACAAAACTTTATTCTTTCTCAAAAGAATAGTCCGAAGTAAATGTTTCTAAGGAGGAGTTTCAGTATGCACGCAAAACATTCGCATTCTCTTGGAAAAAACATCGCTCTCCCAAAACCTTTGTGTTCGCTGATAAAACATTGCCATTTTAAGTGTTGTGAAAGTATTTCATTTCCACAAGGAATAGTTCATTCTCTCGCAAAACGTTTGAGTTTTCTCTCTAAAGTACACGAGTAATTAGCATTGTCAAAAAAGCATTGTGTTTGCAGAATTTTTTTTTTTTTCTTTTCTTTCCCAAATAACAGAAACTCATAAAGTTTACGCAAAGACACTCGCTGTATCGCAACATTTGTGTTCTCTTAGAGAAATATTGCATTCCCCCACAAAAATTTGTATTTGCTCATGTTTGTTTACTCAAAAACTTTGCGCCTGCCAACCAATAGTTAGTGTTTTCCTCTTGGAAACGCAATGCATACCACCTTAAAACTGTGTTTGTTAGTAAAACATTTGTGTTGAGCTGGAAAATTATTGCTGTTCATAAAGAAATTTCACAATAGTTTTCCTCTCACATCATAATATTATCACAAACTTTTTGCAAACTATTAATGTTTAGCTTTTTTTGTGAATGAAAAGTATTTTTTTTACATAAACTAACAAACATTTTTACACAAAGTACTCGCTGTATCGCAACATTTGTGTTCTCCTGGAAAGGTTTTGCATTCCCCAACAAAAGAAAATTAGCATTTTCCCTCTGATGCATTTCCCCAAAAAACTTTGTCTGCCCACCTAAAATGAGCATTCTGCAAAACATTTTACCTAAAAATTGTGTTTGTTAGTAAAACACTTGTGTTGAGCTGGACAATTACTGCTGCTCATTAAGAAATGTCACAATAGTTTTCCTCTTGCGTCATAATATTACTATTAATGTTTAGTTTTTTTTTTTTTTGCGAGCGAAAACAAAGTGTTTTTTTAAGAACATAAACAAACAAACATTTTTACACAAAGACACTCGCTTTATCACAACATTTGTGTACTCTTAGAGAAGTATTGCATTCCCCCACAAAAAAATTCTGTTGCGTTTCCCCAAGAAACATTGCGTCTGCCCACCTAAAATTAACATTTTGCAAAGATTTTCGCCTAAAAATTGTGTTTGTTAGTAAAGCATTTGTGTTCAGCTGGAAAATTACTGCTATTCATAAGGAAATGTCATGATAGTCTTCCACTCACTTTCGCTTTTTGCAAACTATTAATGTTTAGCTTTATTTTTGAGCGAAAACAAAGTGTTTTTTTTATAGCAAACATTTTTACACAAAGACACTCGCTGTACCGCAACATTTGTGTTCTCTTAGAGAAATATTGCATTCCCCCACAAAATTAGCAGTTACTTATAGTTGTTTTCCCAACAAACCTCGAACCTGCCCACCAATAATTAGTGTTTTCCTCTTGGAAACGCAATGCATACCACCTTAAAATTATGTTTGTTAGTAAAACATTTGTGTTGAGCTGGAAAATGATTGCTGTTCACAAAGAAATATCACAATAGTTTTCCTCTCACATCATAATATTATCACAAACTTTTTGCAAACTATTAATGTTTAGCTTTTTTTTTTGCGAGCGAAATCAGTTTTTTTTTTATTACATAAACTAACAAACATTTTTACACAAAGACACTCGCTTTATTGCAATATTTGTGTTTTCTTGGAAAAGTATTGCATTTCCCCCCCCCAAAAAAAATCTGTAGCGTTTCCCCAAGAAACATTGCGTCTGCCCACCTAAAATTAACTTCTTGCAAATATTTTCGCCTAAAAATTGTGTTTGTTAGTAAAGCATTTGTGTTGAGCTGGAAAATTACTGCTATTCATAAAGAAATGTCACATTCTCGTGTGAAAACAGAAAGACCTTTCCTCCCACCTCGTAATATTTCCATCACAAAGGTTTTGCGAACAAACAGCGATGTTTGTTTGCGAGTGAAGTCAATGCACTGAAATCTAATTTTTCATTTCCCAACGCCATGTTCTTCAGGGGCTCTGTACAGAACCGCAACAGTGTGTTTAAAAGCAGTTCGATGTAGGATTTCTTCTAGCGAAATGTCTTTAACAGGTGAAGTATTTTTTATTTGATTATGTTTTTGCAGTGATTGTTCATAGAACTGTGCAATTTTGATACACTTGTGTAGTTTGGTTAGACTATGCCCAGAACTGTGATTCGCTTTAACTGTTATTGATGTCCGACATGGAACGTCCTGTGAAACGTATGTGAACACATTCGCACATTTACAGTATGCTACATCCTAAACCCACGACACAGAACCAAAGAGCAGGCCGAGTCAAAAACGACCAACAACAACACTACACAAATGCAGATTCACACACTGTGTCCGAGCGCTGACTCCGGGAGAGAAACACAAGCGAACACTGGCTCCAAGTTATACGATACGGCGGGCGCAATTAATTCACCGCTACGTTTATATCCAGATTATATCCTGCGAAGCTTGAAGTAGAATCATGACCTGCTAAAGTCAATGGTGGACATTTTAAAACTCGATTCAGATAGATAGAGGGGGTGGAGAGGAGAAGAGAAACGTTTAGTTCATCAAGGAAAAACGGCAAACGCGAACACTACTTTTGTACCAGACGGAAAAAAGAGGATGAGGTGAATTCTGGGTGTCGATTTTTAGTTCCCTGCCCAGATTTTTCTATGTTTGTTCCTTATGTAGTAGATACTATTTGTTATGCACTACTCTTTGTATCTGGATGGTTGAACAGTCAGCGTTTTATTTCTTTTCGTTTCATTTTTTAATAGACGAATACGTGTGCTTTCTGACTGACGTAATCTTTTGCAATACCTCAATTTTGAAATAGGAGAGAGATCGATATTTTCTAAGTAAGTTTATTCAGATAAAGACTATATATATATTAATTTAATTACGCTAGAGAGATAAAGAGATGATTTAACAGATGCTTAATTTTATTTTTGTCATGCTTGTTTGCTTTTAATTTTATTTTTGGAAGAAAAAAAAAACAAAAGAAAAACAAAAACATCTGAAGGAAGGAGTTTGAGCTGTATTCTTGTTATATTGTAGGAAGCTGAAGTACTACAGACAACATCACAGTGTTCCATCTGATCGCATTATTGTCAGAAAATATATATATATTACATTAGAGTATATATATATATTCTATAGCAGGGGTGTTCAAGATCGGTCCTGAAGGGCCGGTGTCCTGTATAGTTTAGCTCCAACTTTCTTCAACACACCTGTCTGGAGGTTTCTTGTATACCTAGAATGAGCTTGATCAGCTGGTTCAGGTGTGTAAATTGGTGTTGGAACTAAAAAATGCAGGACACCGGCCCTCCAGAACTGTGTTTGGACACCTCTGGTCTATAGGGTCAACAGGCCGTCAGGTGCTTATAAAGTCAACTGAACAGACTACTTACTTACGTTTTTATATATTTACAATCAGTCCAATATGCTGAGGAGAGTCGTGAAATCTTCTGTTCGTTGTTTTTTATGGTTTTCGTGAAATGACATGTTCCCCTTTGTTTTGTAAAGCGCACAAACACACACCCCAAATTGTAAATCTAATTTAGAGAAGAATCAGTTTTATTTTTTGGCAAGAGAAAAGCTCATTTCTACGGAGGACGAAACCTGCAAATACAATAAATAAATAATTGTGCAAATATATAAATAAATGAGTAAATAAATCCATCAATTCACGCACAAATAAAACAAAAAATAAATAAATATACAAGTAAAGGAATAAATAAGAAAATAAGTCCATAAATTCACGCATAAATAAAACAACAAATGAATAAACATGCAAATAAATAAATAAATCCACAAATTCACACATAAATAAAACAATAAATGAATACATATGCAAAAAAATTTATAAAATATATAACATTCCTACATAAATATATAATAAATAATAGTGCGGGCTGGTAAATAATTACATAAATTACACAAATGTGAATGTGAAGAAGAAAATGCTAAAATGAAAGTTGATATTTTTTTTCCCTTCTGTATTTACTTTTCTTCAGCTCAACATGCTACCCCTACCCCAACCCTCAACCCAACGGTCACAATAACATTAAAACAGTAGTTGAACAGTGAATTAAGTTATCTATTAAATTACCCAATACATTTTGTTTGAGTAACGTTTACCCCTACCCCAACCCTCAACCCGACCGTCATAATAACATAACAACAGTAGTTGTACGGACTATTATTAAGTTATCTATTAAATTACCCAATACATTTTATTTGATTAACGTCTACCCCTACCCTCAACCCGACCGTCATAATAACGTAACAACAGTAGTTGTATTGACTATTATTAAGTTATCTATTAAATTACCCAATATTTGTATTTTTTAACATTAAACCCCTACCCCAAACCTCAACCAAACCGTCACAGTAATGTCAAAACAGTAGTTGTACAGAGTATTATGTTATCTATTAAATTACCCAATAAATTTTGATTAACGTCTACCCCTCCCCAACCGTCACTATAACTGAACAACAGTAGTTGTATTGACTATTATTTATGTTATCTATTAAATTATCTAATAATTTTTTATTTAATTTTTTTTTTACATCTATACCCCACCCCAACCCTAAACCCAACCGTCACAGTAACATCAAAATATGAGTTATTGTGATACAGTATCATTAAAAATGCTGCTATATTGATGTGCATATCGCACTTCGGGCCGGCCGTGAATCTTATCTAGAAAAAAATAAACATTTAGTTTAGCACTTTGTTATTCCTCCAACATTTGTGTAATTTATGTAATTATTTACCAGCCCGCACTACTAACTATTTATATATTTATGCAGGAATGTTCTATATTTTTATACATTTATTTATTTATTTGCGTATTTATTTATTTAATGTTTTATTTCTGGATTTATTTACTCATTTATTTCTATATTTGCGTATTTATTTATTGTTTCTGCAGGTTTCGTCCTCCATTCATTTCGGGAAGTTAGAAATAAAGAAATGAAGCGTTTATTGTGGAGGCCTTTACTCAGCCGAGACTTGAATCAGTCCCTTTTTTTATTATTAAGAGTTTTGATTGTTTGTCGTAATGTGCAATACTGTTTGTACTGTTTGTAAAAAAGAAAAAGGAAAAAAACACACAGGCATAAATCTTTCCTGCAGATTTATTTTCATCGCGAGCATCACTCAAATCATTTTCTACTGTGTATTTACTCCACGTGCTAGTGTACCTTCCAGTAGTAATGTAGCCTTTGTACTGAGAACATTTTTTCATTATTTTTTAGAGATTTTTTGCAACGAATAATAAAAAAAAAGAAGATTAAAAGACGTTTTCCTTTTTTTAATTTTCATTTGTGTTTTCTTATTCCTCAACCGTTAATGTTAGTTAGCTGTTTCAGGGGGAGACTTTCATATCTGCTCGATGTTGCTATTATTTTGTATTTTTATTTGGAATAAATTAATTTTATGGCGCTTTTCTTTTTTTGAAGCTGAAAAAACTTTGTAATGTTGTTACTAAAATGTCTAGATTTTTGGAAAAATGCAAAGCTTGACTGCTTATCTTATTGGTGAGATCGGGAAATAAAAGTTACACACACACACATAAATGACTGGTAATATAATGTGATTAAACCAATAAATGGGCAATAAAACTAATGGCAGAATGGAGCAAAATGTGAGGTTGTGGTGAAACCCAGGCAAGATGGATTACTTAATAAGCTGAGATATTCAATTCATGTGTGTTTCTATAGCGCTTTTACAATGTGGATTGTGTCAAAGCAGCGTAACACAGAAGTTCTAGTAGATTTAAACCATTTCAGTCCAGTTTTTAGAGTTGAAGTTCAGTTCAGTTCAGTGTGGTTATCATCACTGCTGAAAGTCCAAACACTGAAGAGCAAATCATCGATGCGCAGCTCCACAAGTCCCAGTCCAAGCAAGCCATTGGTGACAGTGGTGAGGAACTTCAATTGACGAAAGTGAAGGAAAGGGAAAAAAAAAAAAAAATCTCGAGAGAAACCAGGCTCAGTTAGCATGACCATTTCTCCTACAACTACACGTTATCCTACAACAGATTGCATTTTATTTTTATTTCATGCAGAAGCCTCAAACATTAGTCCAGATTTTCCTCTCTTGGTCTTCAACAAGCTGAACTTCTTGATCATCGTCTCTGTTAGTCATTTGGGCTTGTGGTTTTCTTGGTCTTCCTCACTTTTAGCTCCATTTGTCACTTGGTTTGATTTTTACCCCCTTTTCATTTTTGCATCAGACGTCTGGTTCCACCTCCGCAAGGCTTTGAGATTGTTAACTTGGACCTCTGCTTGTCTGACTTTGCAGTAAAACTGTGATGAAATGATTTCTTTTGTTGTTGTTTTGGATCAAATAAGCAGTGCGGCTAACGCTTTTCTCACCTTCATGACTTTTAGTTTCTCTTTTCTGTACTAAACAGCAAATCTTATTAAATGTAATTGTACGACACTGTGAAACGCTCTCGTCTTTTGCAGAGTCTCCTTTTTTTTATTTTAATAATTATTTTTTCGGGGTTTTTCAATTTTATTGTATAGGACAGTAGAGACAGGAAAGCATGGGGGGGGGGGCAGAGAGAGGAAAGATCGGCTTAGGACCGTGAGGTGGAATCGAACTCGGGTCGCCTTGAGCACATGTGTCAACGCACTAACCACTACACCACTGGCACTGACACGCTCTTATCCTTTGTAGAGTCTCCTCTTCTTGTAAAGCTCTTCATTCAGTTTCCTTTGGCTTAGTCCCTTAATTAATCTGGGGTCACCACAGCAGAATGAACCGCCAATTGATTCAGCAAATGTTTTACACAGCAGATTCCCTTCCAGCTGCAACTCAGTACTGGGAAACATCCAAACACACTCTCACAGAGGCCAATCTAATTTCACCGATTTCTCCTATAGTGCATGTCTTTGGACTGTGGAGGAACCCCACACCAACATGGGGAGAACATGCAAACACAGAAATACCAGCTGGGACTCGAACCAGCGACCTTCATGCTGTGATGTGACAGTAATAACCACTGAGCCACCGTGTCACCCTAGATGTTGGACAAATGATCATAAATCATCATTAATATCTTGCGCTGCAGGTGAGGAGCGAGTCAGTAATATTCTCCAAACATGCGCCATCTGTGTCCCCCTGACATATTAAATAATTACTTCCAGAATGAACAGCTGATGCCAGCTTATAAAGCCTATATTCCACATCTAAATACAATAATGGATACAGTGTTCGCACCTGTTCCTAATCCTGCATCTTTTCGCTCAGCATTAATGAGTTCACCCCTCACAGAGCTCTCTTTTAAAATAATATCTTCTGTAAGATGCTTCACAGTCATATATTTGTGCAGATACACCAGATGAGTCCATCCCAAAGCACACACTGGGGTCTCTAACTCAGTTCCTGGAGGGCCGCAGCTCTGCATAGTTTAGCTTCAACCTCCTCCAACTCACACCTGCTTAATAGTCTCTAGTCTTGAACACCTTGATTAGTTTGATCAGCTGTGTTTGATTAGGGTTGGAGCAAAACTGCGTAGAGTCGCAGCCCTCCAGGAATCCAGTTTGAGGCCCATTATCTGATGCAGTGGTCTTAAAACTCAATTCCTGGAGGATCCACAGCTCTGCATAGTTTAGCTCCAACCACCTCCAACTCACACCTGCTTAACAGTCTCTAGTCTTAAACACCTTGATTAGTAGAATCAGCTATGCTTGATTAGGGTTGAAGCAAAACTGCAGAGTTGTGGTCCTCCAGGAATACGGTTTGTGGCCCACGTCATACTAGAACTAATCTATCCAACTCTTAGTACGGAACTACTAATATTAATACCATGTTAATGTGTTTGAGGAAATAATAAATACAACTTTTATAACAAGAAGAAACATTAGAAAACAGATTTGATTGAACATTTGGAATTTTTTTCATTTCCAATAACTCAGTGGAACTTTAAAGGTATCATCTTTGTTTTCCTAAAGATGTTATGAGACCAAACTCATATTTGTAAGGATATATCCGTGTAGTAAAACGCTTTTAAATGCACCAAAATATGTAGATTCTCTATATTGACTGAGAACAAGACACAAATATTCATGTCAAAAGGGGGTGTACTTCTGCTGAGCGCTGTATACATATGAACATACAGCAGTCCATATCTGAAGTGGGTCAAAACAATGTCATTATATCAATCACAAAGACAATAAATCCACACATTTTTCATGTAAAAATAATTTTTGAAGTATGTATCAGATGCATTACAACTTCAGCTTTAGCAAAATACAGTTTTTGATCTATAAATCTCTAGGCAGTTATATCATTTAATTATTCATATTCAAAATGTGTGAATAAATTATATGACTTAGACCTTTTATAAATCTGGGGTCGCCACAGCGGAATGAACCACCTATATGAATAATATTTTCTTGTATTATATATATATATATAGAGAGAGAGAGAGAGAGAGAAAAAGAGAGAGTAACCCTTTACAATAAGGTTGTATTAATGTTAGTTAATGAATTTACTGACATGACACAAATACTCTATTAAATGTATTGTTCAGGCGTCATGGTGGCATAGTGAGTAGCACGATTGCCTCACAGCAAGAAGCTTGCTGAATCGAGCCTCGACGGGGTCAGTGAGCCATTCTGTGTGGAGTTTGCATGTTCTTCCCGTGGTTGCGTGGGTTTCCTCCAGGTTCTCCAGTTTCCCCCACAAGTCCAATAATCCACATGAAGCTGCTTTGACAATCTACATTGTAAAAGCGCCACAGAAATAAAGATGAATTGAATTGAACAAGTCCAAAGACGTGGTGTAGGTGAATTGAATAAGCTAAACTGTCCGTAGTGTATGGATGTTTCCCAGTGATTGGTTACAGCTGGAAGGGCATCCGCTGTGTAAAACATATGCTGGATAAGTTGGCGGTTCATTCCGCTGTGACGACCCCAGATTAATAAAGGGATTAAGCCGAAAAGAAAATGAATGAATGAATGGTTTGTGTTAGTCAATGGAAATAAAGTTGTTCATTGTTAGAAACATCAGTAAACATGAACTGAGCATGTATTCGGATATTAATAACGCATTAATAAATGTTGAACTATGATTAATAAATGCAGCACCAGTATAGTTTGTAATTAGTTCACGTTAGTAAATACGTGAGCTAACATTAATAAAAGAACTGTTATTATAAAATGTAGAAAACAAATATATATATAAAAATACTTGAGAAATACAAGTGTGTGTGTGTATATAGTCACACAATAAGGTTAATGTGTTTACTAACATGCACTCATTGCAATATATATCATATATATACAATACAGGTAAACAACAATGGGTGTTGTTCAATAGTTTTAGGACAACTTTTATGAAAGGTTTTGATCCACTTCAAATGTTGACTACTCTGCGGGTAACACTATTATGATACTCCCTATTGCACATTTTGTTGACCAAAAGGACATGCCAATTACTTCTCATTTGAGTATTAGTAGACTGTCTGCTTAATATCTGCTGATTCTGCTCTTTCAACAGACATTTAACTGACTTTAAGAAACTGCAGGTACAACCCTACCCCAGTCTACTTATAATCGAATGAGAATTAGTTGGCATGTAGATGCAAATGTAACTCAAGTTCAACAAACAGACCATCAAAATAAAGTGATGAAAGTATACACTACAAAGTATACCCAAATAAGCGTTTGTATTATTTTAAATAAAACAGGTAACACTTTAGGTCACAATTCATGCTATGAACAAACCATTAACTAACACTACTAGCTCAATGAACTACTAATTAACTTTATTAATAGTCAGGTAGTAGTTGGGTTTAGGTTTTGGGTAGGATTAGCGATGTAGAATAAGATCATACTTCATAACTGCTAATGAACACTTCACATCTTAATAATAGGCAATAAGCCGGTTCATAACATGAACAGTGACCTAATCTGAAGTGTTACCATAAAATGCATAAACCACTAACAAAACAACATTGTTTTACCAGTTAAGTGAAGCCATAAAAACCTATCTTATGATATAAAATAAATATTAAATGTAGTAGTTTTGTTTTTAACATGTTCTTTATTTCAGCTGCAGGTCTCGCGGTCATTTAATTCATCTTCAGTCCTCTAAAATAACTGAAACTGAAGTAGAACTAAACAAACAATCGTTAAAAACACGTATAAAAAGCAATAAAAATATTAAAAACTACAAGTCTCATAACTATACTAAAAACAAGCTCATGAACGCAAACACAGACATGTTAAAGAGCTCATTAGAATTTATTAAAATTCTACCAGCTTATCCAAAAAGGCAAATAACAGAAATATTTACAGACCTACGTGTTTTCCTTTTAAAACTCTTCGTCCTGCCGTTCCTCCAGATCTCAGTCAGTGCACATGAGATTTTATTCCTGTCTGAACAGCAGCTGCGAGCCCTTCATAGTAAACCTAGAGTCAGCGAGCGCCCCCCGGTGGTCTGAAATGTCCATCAGAAGCGTTCATGTCTCCTCGATCAATACTGTCATCTCCAACAAGTCCTAGCAAACCCTGAGGTTCAAAAGTTGCATTGGTACAGGATTAGAGCTCGATCCTATGAGGTTAATAAGAGCTGTAAGACTGGAGTGTTTAAGGGCTGAAGCTCCAGTGTTTGTGCTGGTCTCTGAAGTCTTTCATTTGAGCGAGTGCATGAAGGTGCCCAGGTCGTACTCGTTCTCGTACTGCTGCTGGTCCCACAGGTCACCCAGTCCATCCAGAACAGACCTCATACTGGATTTAGCAGAGGACGAGGAGGATGCGTCACTCTTATCTGCTTTATTGTCCTGAAATCACAAACACACCAGCATCAAGCATATGGACTTTAATAGAAGATGAGCACTAAAGTAAAAGACCACATATTGAAGATTATAGCCCAGCAAGCATTTGTGTGTCTAAAGCTGGATTTATACTTTCGCCTGGCGCCGCATCGCACGCCTCCGCTGAGTGCGAAACGGAGGAGGCTTTTATACTGAAATGAAAAATGAATGAACGAACTGAAATGAATATATGAAACTGACCGTAAAGTCAGACAGATAAAGAGAGAAGTAGAAAGTTTCAGGAGCTACGTCATATCATTAATATTGTTGATGTTTATTAAACTTTTTTTTTTAAATAATTTTTATGAATTATTTTAATGAATGTAAAGATTTTTATAACAATTCAAGATTTTTTTTTAATCAAACTTTGATGCATAACTTGCTTTTGTTCATATCTCGGACAGGTTTACCTATTAAAGTGTATTAAAATATTAATGACAACAGAACATGGGTTCCTCAACAAATATATTTTTTATCATGGCAAGAATAAAAGCAAAAAGTACACTTACTAAATAATACAGATGTTTTTTTTTATTTATTTATTCAGCCGCTCCACAATTCACACATTACTGTCTGGTTAGTTTCTGTCCTCTTCTTATGCTAAAAAGGCAATAATAATCCAACATTCCTGACCATTATCACCATAAAGCCTAGAAAACCGGCATCATGTTGTAAACTGATTGGTTCAAATATTCCTGTCCAGTTATCAATGAAATAATTAATTATAGTTTTGTAACTATTAAATTGTTTTAAATTCAATAGTAATATATATATATATATATATATATATATATATATATATATATATATATATATATATAAATATGTATAGTTTGTTAAATTAAACTGTAGCGCATGTGTTTGGACTTTGGGGGAAACCGGAGCACCCAGAAAAAGCCCACACGAACATGGGGAGATCTGAACCTAAACACTAAACCTAGAACCCTAAACCTCTACCAAACTTCAGCAACACAGTCAGAAAAGCACTTTGCTGCTACAACTCTCACACCTCCACACTCTCAGTAGACAGGAGAGACTGACCTTGTCCAGTGTGAAGAGGTTGAGCAGTTGCTCTGTGCCCATGCTCTGCAGACTGGCGTTCTCCTGGCTGATTACTGTATTTGCGATGGTCATCTTGAATTTCTGCAGACCCATGATCTTCTCCTCCAGTGTGCCTCGTGTGATCAGACGATACACATTCACCACACGTTTCTGGGGGGGAAAAGTAAAAAGTACAAATAAAAATAATAAAAAAAAAAATTCTGTTAAATAATGATTTGTTCAGCTGTAGTTTAAAGCGTATGCTGAGGAAATGCTGTTTTTCTCCCCTAAGGACTTATTATTTATTATGCCATCTTGTGGCGCAACCATCTTTGCTCGCCTTAGTATGTCAGGCTGATGACCGCCACTGCACTGAATCTCCGAAATTATGAATATTTAAAATAGACACTGTCCTTATAAATAAACTGTATAGTTGCAATCTAACAAGTACCGTATTTTCCGCACTATAAGGCGCACCTAAGAGTCTTAAATTTTGTAAAAAAATGGCCGTGCGCCTTTTAATCCGGTGCGCCTAATGTGTGCACTGAGTTCCAAAATGCAGCGCCGGGCGAGTTACGCCACCATATGTGAATGGATTGTGGATGCCTGGGCTAAGGTATCTGCTTTAACTGTTGTTCGAGCTTTCGCGAAAGCCGGCATCATTGCTGAACAGGCACCTGGCGACGAGACTGACTCTGAGAATGATGAAACAGAACCCGGCATATTTAATGGCGAAACTGCCCAGCTGTTCAATACAGACACAGAAGATGAGGACTTTGATGGATTTGTGGGAGAAGACTGATTAAGATAAAGACATAAAAGACAACGTGAGTGTATTTCCATTATTTTCTTGTAGATTGTATGTTTTAGCGTGCGCCTTATAATATGGTGCGCCTTATGTATGGGTTAAGTACAGAAATAGACCCCGTAATTGAGACTGCGTCTTATAATCCGGTGCGCCTTATGGTGCGGAAAATACGGTATATTCTCGACTAAAAAAAAAAATTCATTATGGTGAATTTTTAAACAGTAGCAATATTTGTCAAACTGTAGCCCTCCTTGTCACTCGTGTGGGCGGAATAATATACAAGGGTAAAGAAGCTGTAAGAGTGCTGATATTATTTTAATATCGGCTATCGGCCAATCAGATTCGAGAACCAGACAAAACTGTAAATAAATAAATAAACAGAGTAGTAATAATAATAGTAATAATAGTAGTAATAACAATAATAATAATAATAATAATAATAAAAATAATAATAATAATATTAGTAGTAGTAATAATAGTAGTAGTAGCAACAACAACATGGTATATTGGAATTTCTTTTGGTGTGCTTGTTTTTTAATCATATCAGCCAGTATTAGCCTTTTTTTCCATCTGTATCAGCCAAAATTTTATTTAAAAAAAACAAACAAACAAAAAAACATTTTTACAATATATAAATATCAAATATAACATAAAGGTGATTTGGATCATTGATAAAAAAAAAAAATTAAAAAAAAAACTATACTGTACTGGCTGATACAAATTTTAATTTGATAACTATTGTAATTATTAGATATGAGTTATTGTGAAAGCCCCTAATAATAATGCTTTTTGGTAATGATTTAAATTATATATAATGTTGGTAGGTGGTAATCATCGAAAGCAAAAGCATGTTGGCTCAGCAAAAACAAGAATACTGGCTAAAATACTAACACTGATATCTGTTTTACATTTAAAAATCAAGAAGATATTGATGATTTAATTACTATTCATTTATTATTAATACATAATTATTTTTTTTTACTTTAAATAAATTGCATCAAAAATAAATTCTCAAAATAAAATAATGGATTTAAATCTTCCGTACCTGTCCTATTCTGTGTGCTCTGTCCATGGCCTGCAGGTCCCTCATGGGGTTCCAGTCGTGCTCCACAAACACCACAGTATCTGCACCGGTCAGATTTAAGCCCAGTCCACCCACATGTGTAGTAAGCAGCAGAACATCTATAGACGGGTCATTGTTGAACCTGCAGACAAACAAACAAACAAACAAACATCTCATATAGAGACCCAAATAGTGGACCCAAAGAGTTGTCAATGCTATAAAAAGGATAGTTCCCCCAAAATTGTCAACATTTGCTCACCCTTTACATGTTTCAAACCTTTATGAGTTTGTTTCTTTTGTTGAACACAAACAGAAGATATTCTGAAAAATGTTAGAAAACTGTAATCTATATACATAAAGAGTATCCATGGTTAACTAATATCTTAGAAATATGGTCTATAGTAATTAAAAAATATGAATTAAAAGACAAATCTAAAGATATTGAGGTGGTGTGCCTATGACAAAGATTTCACTCCAAATACTTTAGATGAATCCTATAAGAACTGGGTAAAGAAAGAAATCACATCATATTATTCCTTGACAAATAATAACATCATTTCTTACTTTTCAAGAATTTAAGAGTCAGTTCATGTTGAATAACAACGACATGTTTAGATACTTTCAAATAAGGCACTATTTTAATTCAGTAGTGCACAAGAGAGGGGATTGGACTCAAAATGCATTAGTGAAAATACTTCTGTCAGCAAATAGGGGTAACACTTTC
The DNA here is from genome assembly GCA_903798035.1 of Danio albolineatus. NCBI lineage: Eukaryota > Metazoa > Chordata > Actinopteri > Cypriniformes > Danionidae > Danio > Danio albolineatus. The sequence continues at coordinate 9,680,059 of CAIGQQ010040406.1, read as the reverse complement.
AATAAAGTAGTCTCTCAATTTCATCATTGTTTTCAAAACTACAGATCAGACTCTACCTCATATGTAAGAATTAAATGGGAGAAAGGAGGAAGTAGTAGTATAACAGAAGAGGATTGGTTAGAAACATGTAATTCCCAATGGCAAACTATAGGCTCAAACCAATGGAGACTATTTGCTTGGAAGAACATCATTCGTTTCTTTAAAACTCCTGCAGAAAAGTGCCACGATAAAGTGAAAACAGGGTGTTGGAGGCATTGTGGTTCGGAACTGGCTAATCATCATCATATATTCTGGGCATGTCCAATTTTACACCTGTTTTGGAAGGATATAAACAAGATATGGGAGGCCATACTGAAGATCGAGATCCAGTTACAATTTTCGGTTCTATACTTGGGAATTTTTGAGTTGCATGAGGCTAGAGACACGCATTTGCGGAGAATATTTCTGGTCGCTGCCAAGAAATGGCTTGTGTCTACCCCTCCCACTGTACAAGAATGGAAAGTAATTGTTGTAGAAATCTGGAAGATGGAAACTTTTACTTTTTCCCTAAAACTAAAAAAACAGAAAGGGGCTATGCTATGGAGCAAGTGGAAAGAATTTTAGGACTCAGAGATTAATCTGTGCTGATGAATGTATGCACGCACACGTGTATGTGTATACAGTATTGTATGTAACTATGCAAGATCACTCTTACAATGTTCTTTACCCTGCTGTTCTTGTTCAATATTTATATTTTATTTTATTATTGTTTTTTTTTTCTCGGATATTGTATGTTACAGTATTATATTCTGAAATAAAACATTTAATTAAAAAGAAAAAAAGAAACCTGTAATCATTGACTTCAATAGTATGTTTCTCCTAGTGTGGAAATCAATGGTTACAGGTTTTCAGCTTTCTTCAACACTATATTCCTAGTGTTCAAAGGAATACATTTTTAGCATTAATGTTTGGGTATCAGTGATCTCAGACCTGGAGACTATGGAGTGTCTGAGTCCGGCCTGAACACTGCCGTCCAGCCTGAGGTATGTGACGCCAGGCAGCTGCGGTTTGAGGAGGTCCTGCTCCACGATGTCCAGCATGCTCTTCAGCTGGCAGAAGATGAGCACACGGTGCTGAGCCACTACCGCTTCTGTGCCGCTGTCAGACGCTCCAGCAGAACCCAGACCACAGTCCAACAGCAGCTACAAGACAACACAACATACTTTCAGTTCTGGACTGTTCAAAAGACTTAATCACGTTTATTGAGGATGATTATTACTTGGACAAAAAAAAGAATATATTTCCAATTAACCTTCAGATTGACAATGCCATCAAATAAACTAAATTATATTAAAAACATTGGCTAATATAGATTAAAAGATTAAACCAGCAAATACTGATTGATCATGAAAACATGGTTGATACTGATCATTAAACCTCCTGGTTGATATGTATAATAAAACAAAAATAAATTGATCAAAACATTTTGGCTGACATTTGCTAATAAATAAATAAATAAATAAATAAATAAATAAATAAATAAATAAGCTAAACCAGTATTATTGACAGATATCGAATCATTTAAGTAAAAAAAAATAATAATAATAATAAAGATTTAATAAAAAAATTATGACAATTATTAATAATTTGAAAAAAGCTTTTTAAATATTTTTTTCCATTGTGTGGTTGCATAAATCTTACTTATTAATTTGAATCTCATTTAATTTTGCTGCTTTTTTAACTAACACTGACAAACATTGAAATAATAAAAAATAACTTGCTGATAACGTCAAAACTAATATTGACTGAAACTGGATAATAAAACTGATTAACTGGTCGGTGCCAGTGGTGTAGTGGTTAGTGCGTCAACACAAATGACATAAATGACAATTATTAATAATTTGTGGGGGAAAGCTATTTTGTGCAATATTGCATAAGCATATTGTGTGGTTGCATAAATCTTACTAATCAATTAGAATCTTATTTAATTTTGAGACAATTTTGACAAATATTGAAATAATTAAAAATAACTTGCTGATAACGTCAAAACTAATATTGACTGAAACTGGTTAATAAAACTGATGAACAGCATCTATTTAAATTAAGAAATTAATGCTTAATTTAAACCTTTAAGTGATTTTATTTGGCTTATGCTGACTAAAACAAAGCCCTAGTTTTAGCTAATATTTATACTTTTAAAATATTTAATAATAATAAAAACATACATGTAACTGACTAAAGAAAAACAAACACTGCTTCTATAACCATACCACCTGAAACTATTTTTCCAAGTAAAAACCCTAATATTAGTCATTCAGAGTTGTGACTTCCCTGAGCTTACAGTCAGAAACGAATCGACATAGAAGTCAGAATTAATTAATTAATTTATGTCATATTTCATATAACTTTATTTTTACATATTTATGAAATCATAAAAGGTTATTTATTATGTTAAGATCTTATAGTGTCTGTATAGTGATGCTTTTTATTTTCTTGTTGGGTCTGATGCAATGTATTTTCGTTCTACATTACAATTTACTGTGATGTTTTGAATGACAAAATAAAGGAAACTAAACTAACTAAACTAGAATAATGGGTATTTCCCCCTCGTGACAGCAGTGTTGTGTTTGTCACCTGTTTGAGGGCTGAGAGTTTGGGAGCGTGCTGGATGTCTCTGAGGCTGGAGTGCTGAGTGCTCAGCTGCTCTGTGATGTGCTTATATTCGGGGTGTTGAGGGGTCAGAACCAGTGCCGGATGATTACACAGCTTCCTAAGATACTGCAAAGCCTGAAACAACATCCAACACAACAGCATCACAGACCGCTTCACTAAAATGAAGGATATTCCTGCCCTTATTTAATGACTGCTCCCGGGACAAACCTGGAAGACGTGCCCGGTGGCCTTGAGTTTGGGCTTCTCTTCATCCTCTTGCGTAGATGCAGTAGAAATAACATCATCCACGTTCACCTTCGCACGAGATTTGGCAAAATCTTCATACAGTTGAACCTGAGCAGACACGGATGAGAGATTTAGGGTTACTGCTCTAAACCAAATTGCCTGACTTTTGCCTCAAACTGCCTGATTCTCCCTGGTTAAAATTTTGATTTCATATAATGAATAGAAAGCGCTTGAGTCTCCTCCAGAAATATAGTGATTCTATGATCACTGAATTATATGCCAAATTAAGCAGACACCACAACATTTAGAGGAAATCTTTTGAAATGCATACACTCAATACATCACATAGCGGTATGATGCATGAATGTGCTCCACGCATCTCGTTTATATACATTATGAACAGCAGCATCGATGGATTACTCTTCAGTGTTTGGACTATTAGTGAATATTAAACCACACTGAACTCCAACACTAAAAACCAGACTGACACTGTGCCAAAGTAGCTTCACATTGAAGGTTATAGTAAATTGAAACAATCTACATTGTAAAAGCGCTATACAAATAAAGGTGAATTGAATTGAAATGGTCATTGCTGGCCAAAGAATAACTGTGGCACTGTTCAACTTCCTAATGAGCCATTGCATTGTTTTATATTAAATAACATTGTGTTTGTGTATAGAAAGTGCTCATGAAGTGTACGATTACTCAATGTCAAAGACAGCACACATGACTCACATTAAACGTTATGTGACATTAACGTTTGTAGTTTTGAGCTGTGCATATTATGATAATGACATACAAGCCAACCGACCATATATCTCCTGAGACCCCGCCCATTGACTTGTGTCCTCTGTAGTGGACCTTGTGTTTTCATGAATTTTTTGAGATACTCTGTCTAGTCCTGTTGTACTGTGCAGAGGACATCCTGGGCTTTTTTTTAGTGATATGTCATTTGATTGGCTGGCATGCTAGGAACCACTTCTTACACTGCGTCCAAAATGACCAGCATACAAATGAGCACATTTTATGGGAAGGAGAGAGAGATGTAAAATTTTGCTTTTTAAATGTTTTTTTTTTTTTTACTATTATATTACATACATATTTGTTTATTAAAGTGTCAGGAACAATACATTTAGCTTTCAAAGCTGTTAAATTGTTTGTGTTTCAAAATATCATGCTTTTTTTTTTAAATGTCAACTATAGTGGACACCAGGACCGTCTTAATGTAATTAATGACTGCATGTTGTAGGAGGCAGAACTGAAGCAGAGAGGATTCTTTATAAGATAGTTGAGGAAGACTCTGACGGTCAGATGAGGATGAATTTGAAATGTAACATACAAGAAGCTGCTCAAGAAGAGGAAAAATTGCAAGAGTTTTAAATCGTTTTTATGTTGAGTTTGTTTTGGTTAAGTTCGCCTCCTTCAGACTAAACTGTTCCAGGAATTTCAATACAAAAGGAAAAAAATGCTTTTGTTTTGTTACGTTCATGTTGGATTAATAGCCATATCCTGTACAGTTTTGTTGGCTGTTGTTAAAATGGTCCTGTGGGGCACTAGAGTGGACATGCTGTAAAATTAAAAATAAACATGTAAAAACTCTAAATTGTAGATTTTTTTTTAAACCTAAATGATGTAGGAAACCACAAAAAAAATATATATATATTTGGGTCTCAGGAGGATATAAAGGTGAATCAGACTTAATCAATCGTCTATTAGGCATGGGCATCTATGCTTTACTGCAACGCTTCTGAGTGTTACTATGAAAGCCAGACATTATGAATTTCTAACTCTTGATTTCAAAGCACATGTGTGTTTTTGTACCTGTAGAGGACTGAGGTTGCAGTAGTAATCCTGTATAATCTTGGGTGGCAGATCTTGAAGCACGTCATCTTTCATTCTCCTCAGCAAGAAGGGCAGAACCTGTCTATGCAGTGCCTCCATTGCCAGCACACCTAAATAAACACAGCAACATGCATTATTACTCAAGACGACATTAGGAATGTAAATGTCATTTCATAAATAACTGGTCTACACAGTTTTCTGATGAGAGGAAGACCAGATCACCATGAAGCGCTTTGAAATAAAATTTTTTTAATGGCTGTTTGACGCAACCTCAACTGAAACACGAGAGGGCAGGACAGAGTAGCTCCTCCCCTTTTTAAAACTGCCTATAAAGTTGTTCATCACAGGTCTGCCAGTGAGCGTGCAAACAAGAAGCGTCTTGAAGGGGGCAGGGCATGTCAGATACTAGAGAGCATTTGAAAGGTTAAGTGCAAGAGGTCAGAAAAAAAGACAAATGTTTAAATTAGGATTATATCTTCCACATGCAAATTGTGTCACTGTTTTAGAGCACACTAGCTTGTAGATATCCTTAAAACTAACATCTAAAAAAATTAAAAATCATTTTACGAGACCTTTAATGGTGTAAATGCTTGTGTTCGTCACATAAAACCAACCACTTCACACCGGCAGACTGGTTACGTTTTTTTTGTAGTGCCAAAAAAAAAAAAAAGTGATTGAAACAGTTTTCATCCACATCATTTGTTTACTTTCCTGCTCAGACATAAGCAATGCAGCATGGGTTTATTGATTCAACCTTGTATATCACAGCTGAAGTGGTGAAAAAGGCATCAATACACCAGCGGCACCAAAAACAGACTGTTGATGCTTAGTGTTGGTTGCTTTTTGGTCCAAAACAAATTGAGCTTGAACACACCAAACAGATGCTGCTGTTAGCGCTTCACACATACAAACTACAAACAAAGCAGCAACTACCACAGTACCTCTCAATCACCACAGAGGGATTCACTCAATATGCTTGACAATACTCATTATTTGTAAAGACAGCTGGCTTCTTTGCGTTCACTCTTGACTCATTTGCTTCGATTTGCCACTTCAGTTTATGTTTATTGATTCGTAGCTGATTAGCCAGTCTGAGCACTCTTTTATTGACAACCAATGGTGATACTTCATGCTACATGTGAGCCTGACTAGAGGCAACTTGTGAAAAACATCAGATTGTCTGTCAGACTAGTTTGTTTGAAGGCCTTTTTCAGCCTTAATACAAGATGGAGACAGGGCCACCACAATAGCCTCAAACTCAAAAGCATGTAAAACTAGAATAAGGACACAGAAAGATGTAAAAATTCACACCTGCTTCCTGTTCGCGTGAGGAACTTTTAGCATCTCGACTGGCGAGGATGGGCTTCCCATAGCGAGCAGCAAACTGACGCTCAGTACCAAGAAAGCCTGGCATCAGGAAGTCAAAAAGAGACCACAACTCCAGAACATTGTTCTAAAGAGACAAAAACAAACAAAAAACTAAAACAAATAGTCATTAAATTGACAAAATTAACTCACTATACTAAAGTTTGATTCAGAGTTGATCAAAATGAACAGTAAGGCCACTTAATATTATAAAAGATTTCTTTTATTTTTAAATAAATGCTTTTCTTAATGACTTGTTCTTAGTGACTATTAAATATTACTCTTCAAATACAAATGCCAGAGGGGAAAAAAAAAAAGATATGTTTTATTGAGCAGCAAATCACTTTTGAATGTTTTCTGCAGATACATAACAACACTGGAATAATGATGCTAAAAATTCATTCATTCATTTTCTTTTCGGCTTAGTCCCTTTATTAATCCGGGGTCGCCACAGCGGAATGAACCGCCAACTTATCCAGCATTTGTTTCACGCAGCGGATGCCCTTCCAGCCACAACCCATCTCTGGGAAACACATCCATACATTCTCATTCACACACATACACTATGGACAATTTAGCTTACCCAATTCACCTGTACCGCATGTCTTTGGACTGTGGGGGAAACCGGAGCACCCGGAGGAAACCCACGCAACCACGGGGAGAACATGCAAACTCCACACAGAAATGCCAACTGGCCCAGCCGGGGATCGAACCAGCGACCTTCTTGCTGTGAGGCGAACGTGCTACTCACTACGCCACCGTGGCGCCGCTAAAAATTCAGCTTTGCATAATTTTAAAATGCATTAAAAAACTGAATTAAAAAAATTAATTAAATTAAATCTTTTTTTTTTTTTATTATTATTAAATCGAATATATAAACCCTTAGTGAGTGTAATGATACATTCACACCAGATGTGGATAAAGAATCAAAAGCGTGAGTGATTTACATGTTAATTTAATGCAAAGACATGAAAAAACATCCCACAGTGCTATTCAGCTCATCAAACAGGGACAGGCTCAGAAAGCACCGCTTAAAGCTTCCATCATCCAGGTATATTTTCTGGAAGAGTTGATGAACTCAGAGCTAGGTGCACCTCTTAGGGCGTACTCACACTATGTACAGTTCCCTTGAACTGGACCGAAGCACGCTTGCCCCCCCTCCTGTTTCCCCTGACGGCCCGCAATCACATTACATTCAGGCCTAAGCATGATTAACGTCATCGATGATGCGCTGTTCAGTTTAAGAGAAGTGCTCTCGCTCAGCACAGTGGACATGTCTTTACATGATTATATCGTTTTAGTCGTTTAATATGCAGTGACACACAGTCAAATATTACGCCGAACAGATCAGACACTTTTGACGCTCATAAACAATCATTAAGTTCTCGTGTTGCAGGAATTAAAAGGTTTGTTGAAGGTCCAGCTGTTGTGCAGTGAGGGGTTTGTGTCTTTAATAATCTACGACAGTTTACGTTCTTTAAACAGTAACAATGATTAATAAATCCATATGAAACAGTCACCAAAAGTCACATCTCCTCTTCAGTTTCGGGGCTCAGGCGCGCTTTGCACTCACACTACAAGTGTAGCGCACCAGCACAGGCACACCTCTGAGCGAGATTCAGCGCACTCACACTTCTCAAATGATCCGGGAAATGGGCCTGGGCATGGTTCAGATAGCATAGTGTGAGTACGCCCTTAAAGAATCTAGTGCACTCCGACACAGCGCTGAACGAATCTACGCTGTTTTTTTTGCCTTCCTAAAGCACAGCCAGTTGCTCAAAATCCATGTTAGCCATTTAAAACAATTAGAGTCACCAGGCAGACAGAAGCCTTGTCCATGACATGAATTGGCGTCTACTGCGAAGTGAATTTGACACACAAATGAAGCAAATAGCTTATTTATTCTCACAAAACGTGTCTGGTGTGAACGCCTTTTGAACTCTTTGAATAAGAGTTCAAAAGAGCAAAATCAGTTTAAAAGAAACAATTTTAGTGACCCCAAACTTATGAACAGCAGCACACCGAGGCTCAATCTCACCTGGATGGGCGTTCCTGAGAGAATTAATCTGTAGTTGGCAGTTAACTGCTTGATCGCTTTAGAGAGTTTGGTCTTCCCGTTCTTAATAACGTGACCCTCGTCAAGGACACAGTAATTAAATTTAATATCCCTGTACAGAAGAAACAGCATTAAAACATTAAATGCTTTACCATCCCTCCACTGTATATACATGAAGTCTATAAATGAGGAACACACAAATAACTTGTTACCTGAAAAATTCGACGTCATTCCTAACGACATCATACGAGGCAACAATAAGATTGTGTTTTTTCACCTGGTGCTGCAACCTGCACAGACACAGAACCAGAATCAGAATCAGATTTATTGCCAAGTGTGCTTTCACACACACAAGGAATTTGCTTTGGCTACAGAAGCTTCCAGTGTACATAAAGTGACAACACAGAATAAATATAAATTAAAAAAAAGAAGATGATAGACATTAAACAGAGATGCAGCCAGTCCAACGATCTGGATGTTGAAATGTACAGATTGTTATGCAATGTACCAGACATGCAGTTACCATCCATTTTTTTCCACAACATATTGATATATATTTTTAATGATACTTGCTTCAGATCTTACCGTGCTCGTTCAGTGGGAGGGCCAGTATAATGCAGAGGATTAAGAAACTCTTTAGAGCAGAACTTGCCGACCTCATCCACCCAGTGGCCCGTCAGGGTAGGCGGACACACCACTATGGAGGGCAAAGGGCAAGAGTCGGGGGCTTTTGTCCTGCTGTATTCCTGAGCTCTGCACACATCATTCAAGGTCAGAAATTAAGTTTATGGCCTATAATGCGCCATTAATGCAGCTGCTTTGTGATGTACCTGAGGAAATGATCACCAGCCAGAATACAGATGGACTGCAGGGTTTTACCCAGACCCATATCATCACACAAAATCCCATGGAGCTTGTACTTGTTCAAAAACGCAAGCCAGTTCACACCATCCTATAAAATACAGAGAACAAAAACTTCAGGATGACTCTTTTAAAGCTGCATGAAACAGAAGATATTCATGTAATAATGACATGCATCTGGAATCAAAAACAAAAAAACTGAAATAACTTGATTTTACTTATTGTATTAGTATTAGATCGCTTTAGTTTGCCATTGGTCGATATCATGTGAGTGACCTGTTGAACCGGCCCTTGTAGCAGCAAATATATTATCAAAGAACAGACATCTGACGTGCAATACAGTATGATTCGGTACAGGTCACTCAGATTAGGCTTGCATTTGGTAGGTTTGTTGTATGTCAGAAAGTTGCAATCAACGTCATTGTCGCTTAAAAAAGAAAGCTGTACGAGCCATTAACATATCCCATCTTTAGCGCACTCCAGTTCATTACTCAAAATGTAGAAGTGTGCATATATAAAGAAAGCAACACCCCTCGTGCTTTACACACATTAAGATGTAATGTGAACAATAGAAGTTTTACAGCAGATCCTGCTCTTATTTCTTGGCATGAGGCTGATTAAACAAGAATTAAGCTTTGTTTGTAATAATACAATGACAACGCACATCAATAAACTATTCTCAGTGTTGTGCAATTAAAAATGGCGCTTCCAATATTGTCTTTCCCCTAGCTTGTATCACACACAAGTGATATTTCTCTGTAAACTAATAACATTCAGTAGCGAGTTCAACTTCACCTGTTTCCTACTGTACTGGTTAAGTAAAATGGTTAAGTACAGTTCACAATTTAAGTACTTCTGACAGTGAAATTTAAAATAAATGCCGTGCCAAATCCAGGCTTTCCAATCCCCCCCCCCAAAAATACTATTATTACTTTAAAAATACTTTTATTATCATTAATAATTGATTAGATGGTTGCACTGTTTTTGGTTAATCTAATGTTAGTGACAAACTGATTCCACCCTTGCTGCAAACACACATTTATTATAAACTATATGCACATAAATAATTGTTTTGACTGTCATTAAAAAGCAAAAGATTTACTGACTCTCTCACAATCTTTCAGTTTAGCACCTGATTATAAGGGATCGGCACAGTGGAATGAACCACCAGCAAAGATTCAAAATCTTGCAATTCTTTCACATAACAGTATTTGACACTCAGGCTCATTTCGTTCATTAAAAGGATCTGGCAAAAACAAACACACTTCCCATAGATCATGAAAATCAAACACACCTGCTGGTATTTCCTGAGCTCTGCTTTGATGGGCACAGGAATCTTGTAATTTTCCAGCTTCCTTCCATCCAGCAGCTGCTCAAGAAAGTGTCGTTCTCTGGCCTTCTGCCGAATGAGATCTTCAGACATTGATGGCGGGTCTGGGATTCCAGCCTAAAATTACAGGGGTAAAAAATGTTGTGTAATGGCTGTGCTGGCAAGTATTGAGCTATATCTGCACCATAATAAGAACTGATATGCCTCAAACATCCAAAAATCTCTTTCTTCATTTGAAAACTATGAAAAGCAGGAATGTTGGATTATTATTACTGAATACTCACCTCAAGAGGAAGCAGTCGAATCAGAGTAGCAAAGCACTGTGTGGCCATGAAGCGTACGCTGTCACAGGGGTCACTCATACGACCCAACACTGGGACAACCAGCAGCACGATGTAGGGTACAATATCAACGTCCAACTGCTCCATTACACCTGGACTCTGAGCTCAGGGATAACACACACGTTTTGAAGACCAGAGTTCACCAGTCACAGGTTTATATAAATCTGAACAGATATTCAAAACATATAACGATTGAGGTCTTCGCTTTAAAAGACTAGATTTATTTGATGTGACATGATATAAAATGTAAAAATAAATGGTATATTGTAAAATATATACTTATATAATGGTGAAAATGATTATTATTGTGGAAAAAAGTGTTGCTGAATATTGTTTGTAAATAATAGTTTTATGTTTTTTCTATCAATAAATGTTTCCTTGCAGAACCAAAGTTATAATTTAAACAATTCTAGACAAACTGATAACCAGTTTAGTTTCTTTTCCATCTTTTCTTCTTTTTTAAAATTGAAATCAAGACTCACCCAAGACTGACAAGACAACTTAAAGTAACAAAATAAATAATTTTCTGACATTTACAACATATTATTTGGTACATTAAATATATTAGATTCTATATTATATAATAGAAACGTATTTATATAATGGCAATTCTGAAAAGTATTATTATTATGGAAAAAGGTGCTGCTGAATATTTTGTGAGTCACATTTTTGTAAATAATAGTTTGTATTTTTCTATCATTAAATGTTTCGTTGCAGAACCAAAAGTTATTTTGATGGTCCATTTGAGTATTAGTAGACTGTCTGCTTAATATCTGTTGATACTGCTGCCAAACAGACATTTAACTGACTATAAGAAACTTTGCAAGTACATGTCAGCTTACACTAACCCTACCCACAACCCCTACTTACAATCTAATGAGAATTAGTTGGCATGTAGATGCAATTAACCAAAATTCAACATACGGATAATCAAAATAAAGTGTAAACAAAAGTTATAATTTAAACAATTCCAACAACTAGTTTCAACCAGTTTCTTTTCCTTCTGTTTTTTTTTTTAATCGAAATCAAGACTAACCCATGACTGACAACTAAAAATAATAAAAAATAATAATAATAATAATAATTTGATGACATTTACAACGTTTTCTTTGGTACACTAAATGTATATCATACAATATATACTAAAAATGTAATTATATAATGGCAATGCAGAAAATTATTATTGTGGAAAACAGTGCTGCTGAATATTTCTTGCATCACATTATTTGTGAATAATAGTTCACTTCATAAGACTTACCGATGATTGACAACTTAAAATAATAAAAATTAAATAATTTGCTGACATTTACAACATATTGTTTAGTACAATAAATACATTATATAATATACGCATATATCATCCTCAAACTCAGCTTGAATATATGATTTTCTAACTAATTGAAAGGCATTATTAAAGAATCTCTTGAAGTATAAAGAATGATTTCTTGTCCTCGCATATTAGTATAATGTAATTGCTACAAGCTTCATTTGAGCTTTCAAAAGGTGATTATAATCTTTACCGCAAACATTAGTCTTTATATCCAAACTATAAATCCCTTATCACATCACATCTGTGACAATCTAAATGAAATAATAATACTGGTTGAAAAGACTTAAGACTCTTTCATTATTATTTCACATGTATTTCATATCAAAGGCAAGATATGAACAGACCACTGTGATCGATGAGTTTTAATAAACATCTTGAGCGTTTGACTTGAAATCATGATTTTTTTTTTTTTGGTAACACTTTAAAATAATGGTCCATTAGTTAATGCATTTACTAAGAAGAACAAACTACTAGTATGTATGACATTAGTATGACTATTAATCATTTATTATGTTATTTACTTATTAATTCGCAGTGCATTAATGTTTACAAGCGCAACTTGGGTTTTAGTCATGAATTATTTTATGTTGACCTATGATTAATAAATGCTTTAGAAGATTATTCGTGCTTAGTTAATGTTAGTAAATGCATGAACTAATGGTCCATTATTCTAAAGTGTTACCATTTTGTTTTAAATAACTGCTTGTGATTGACATTTTGTCTCAAGAAAACAATAATATTATCATGCAGAGGATACAGGCCAGGGCTTCGATGGCTCCCTCCTGCTTGGTGTTGTCATCAATGGCACCCAACCAGGGCAGCACATGCTCCAGAAACACATTCATTGTCTCCATAGTGGCGATCTTGCTGAGCACGCCAACACAGCGAGCGGCCATATGACGCACAGCGGTGTATGGATGCTGAAGACAGGTGCATAGCAGAGGCAGCTGCTCCATCAACTGCAGATACAAACACAACAGGAGACTGACTGTAAGAGTGCATTGAGTTTTATGTAAGCTGTTTTTGAGGGTTGGACGAGTGTTGCGCGTACTAAAGGGATGAGCTCTTGTGACATGGCTCCTGCTGTGACTTCAAGCACTTGGAGAGAGTTTACAAGATCCTGAGCCACAGAGTCGCCCTGCTTCAACAACTGGCTGGAATCTGAAAACACATACAGACATAAGATGAGAAGTTTGGAAAAGAGTTTAAAGGAATATTGCACTTACATAACAAACAATAATAACAAAGTAAGTGTATAAGTGGGTATACAAGTGATTCACTCAGTAAGTATGTAAGTATTTAAGTAAGTCAGTGACTCAGCAAGTATATAAGCGAGTATATAATTCAGTCACTCAGTAAGTATGAGTATATAAGTCAGTCAGTAAGTATATAAGTGTGCATAAGTCAGTCAGTAAGTACATAAATGAGTATATAAGTCTGTCAGTAAGTATATCAATGAGTATGTAAGTCAGTAAGTATAAGTGAGCATAAGTCAGTCAGTAAGTATATAGATGAGAATATAAGTCAGTCAGTAAGTATATATGTGAGCATAAGTCAGTCAGTAAGTACATAAATGAGTATAAAAGTCAGTCAGTAAGTATATAAGTGAGTATAAGTCAGTCAGTAAGTAAGTATATATGTGAGCATAAGTCAGTCAGTAAGTATATAAATGAGTATAAGTCAGTCAGTAAGTACATAATGACTGACTTATACACTCATTTATGTACTTACTGACTGACTTATGCTCACTTATATACTTACTGACTGACTTATATACTCATTTATATACTTACTGACTGACTTTTATACTCATTTATATACTTACTGACTGACTTATATACTCATTTATATACTTACTGACTGACTTATGCTCACGTATATACTTACTGACTGACTTATACTCATTTATATACTTACTGACTGACTTATGCTCACATATATATACACTTGCTGATTGACTTATATACTCATTTATATACTTACTGACTGACCCTGACTTATATACTCATTTATATACTTACTGACTGACTTATGCTCACATATATACTTAAATGAGTGTATAAGTCAGTCAGTAAGTATATGTGAGCATAAGTCAGTCAGTAAGTATATAAATGAGTATAAGTCAGTCAGTAAGTATATATGTAAGCATAAGTCAGTCAGTAAGTATATAAATGAGTATAAGTCAGTAAGTACATAATGACTGACTTATACACTCATTTATGTACTTACTGACTGACTTATGCTCACATATATACTTACTGACTGACTTATGCTCACATATATACTTACTGACTGACTTATATACTCATTTTTATACTTACTGACTGACTTATGCTCACTTATATACTTACTGACTGACTTATACACTCATTTATATACTTACTGACTGACCCTGACCTATATACTCATTTATATACTTACTGACTGACTTATGCTCACATATATACTTAAATGAGTGTATAAGTCAGTCAGTAAGTATATAAATGAGTATATAAGTCAGTCAGT
>CAIGQQ010040406.1:9651992-9665542 GCA_903798035.1 Danio albolineatus | reverse complement strand
TGAGTGTATAAGTCAGTCATTAAGTATATAAGTGAGCATAAGTCAGTAAGTAAGCATATAAATGAGTATATAAGTCAGTCAGCAAGTATATAGGTGAGCAAAAGTCAGTCAGTAAGTACATAAATGAGTATATAAGTCAGTCACTCAATAAGTATGAGAATATACTCATTTATATACTTACTGACTTATATGCTCGTATGCTTACTGAGTGACTTGCTGTACATTCACATCGAAGACTGTGAAAGTGTTCAAGTTCGCTCTGGCCGCCCTGGCAACAATGCTGTCTGCCTTCAGAGCTCCGGCGGCGAGAGCATCAACATTCGCTACAATGATCTTGTATTTAAAGGAGCTGTTGCAAAATGATCAGCAAAATTACTTACATTCCTGCACCTAAACATGCTTTCTAGGATGAAAATGTTGCACGCTTTTGATTCAAAAAGGAAGATCTAGTTGTTGCGTGTGCTGTGGCTTTGCTCCACATATCCAATGTGTCCATATGTCTGAAATAGTCTAAAGCAGCAATACTGATTTGTACTGTCACATGTAATTCCTGCTTTTTTAAAGAAAAAAAACAAACAAACCAATGCACATCAGTTACTTGCCAGTATCTTTAAAGCATGTCCCTGTAAGAAAACATTGTAAATAATTGGAAATCCGGCGACAACATTATTAAAACCCTTGGGAACAACTGAGGTCAGAAGCAAAGTTGTCAGTAACTGTGTTCTCTGCACTTCTCTCAAGCATTGGACTTCTACATTCTGATTGCTTGCCGCAGAACCGCGTCATAGCTCATTGCCATAAAGTTGACTTGATTTCAACTCTCCTTGACACCCACACCGGCAAAGACGCACTGCGCTGCTCCTCGTCGCCGGCTCCCATTGAAAATAAATGACTTCCGGCTACTTTGACGCTCTCACCGCTTTCGTTGTGAACGTACAGTTATGCTTACCTATATACTTACTGACTGACTTGTGTAAGTCCTAAAAATCTAGCAACCACAGATAGGAAAGTTTGCAATAAAATGGTGTAATATTTTGTCTTTAAAGGGATAGTTCACTCAAAAATAAATAATTTATCATCATTTACTCATTCTCCACATGTCTGAGTTTCTTCTGTTGAGGACAAAAGGAAGAATTTTCGAAAATATTTACTTTGAGTTGTCATAAACTTCCATAGAAGTTCTTGTTCCTGCTATGGTTGTCAAATGGCAGCTTATTTCCAATTTTCTTTAAGAAAATCTTATTTTATGTCCAACAGAAGAAAGAAATTGAAAGTTTAGGCAAATTTAGACTCACTGTTGGGTGAACTCTCTCTTTAAGAAAATATTTTAGTTAAATATTTTTCATTTTTAAATTTACAATGTTTTTCTTCCCCCTCAACAACATTGAAAGTGAATAAATGTACAGTTTAGTCTATGATGAAAGTGTCCTCTTGCCTGTTACAGGAAAAAAAAGGTTGTCAAACTAAGATTTTATTTTTTGCCTCAGTTTACATTCACAAAAAACAAACATCCACCACTATCAGGACCTACTCACACATTTCTCAAGCTACTTTCCTTGAATGTCAAAAGAAAGCTCAAGATGATGAGCAAAATTAATTAAAGCCAGCATACCAAATTCCTGAGCATCCAGTGCGTTCCTCAAAGGGCCTGTCATGGACTCCCACAGATACGGCAGAGTTTTCGTCAACTCTTTGCTGAAATGTCTGGCAACAGTCATGAGGCAGAATTCTGCTCCTCTCCTCTGGATAAGACATGGCTTCTTGCTCTGGTTTAATATTTAAAAAAAATATTGTTAAAATCATATACATGAAGAAAACACAGTAAAGCAGTGGATTACTTCTGTAAATACCTCGTCTGTTTCTGTGCTAATGCTGCCCCCGCCGGGCAGGTCATTGTTGGTGTTGCTTTTAGGGGTTTTGGGGGTTGGTCCTCTTTTACTGGTGATAGCAAACGCTGCTTTCTGATGCCTATACAGAGTGATGATGCCCTTTGTTTTGTTTACCATGTGATGCATTGCGTCCTTCTCTGCCACTGATGCTGCAAGAGTAAAGACACAGCACCTCTAAATCCCACGAAATGGTAGGGCACACAATATAAACTTAATGGTAACAAACTAAAAAGGATAGCACAATGTCTTTCAGGAAG
Organism: Danio albolineatus; assembly: GCA_903798035.1. Classification (NCBI taxonomy): domain Eukaryota; kingdom Metazoa; phylum Chordata; class Actinopteri; order Cypriniformes; family Danionidae; genus Danio; species Danio albolineatus. The sequence goes on along the minus strand of CAIGQQ010040406.1, from coordinate 9,663,396 downwards.
ATACCAATATGTTAAATAAATATATTTAACAATTATATTTGTTATAATATATTTTTATTTAGTTTTTGTACACCATCAACGAAGTTTAAAAATACAGTTTTCACATAATGTGCACAATATGCATTTTCATATAATATTTGGACACTGAACTACATTTTCAAGATATTTAATTATTTTATATTATCTTATTGTAATTATCATTATTCCTTATATGTACAACAATAACATGTAAAACACAAATGAACATGTTTTTTAATAAAACTATGTATTCTTGTTAGAGATTCTTGTTAGAAAAAAAAAAAGATCGCAATCTCGATTCGACCCCCTAGACAATCTTAATCCAGCATTTCTACGATTCATATTTCCAAGTTCAGGAGAGAAGCAAAGGCGAGTCTTTGTGAAACAAAGAAACAAGTCTTTGTGTTGTTTTACATACATTGCTCAGCAACGTGGACACCTCCAAATGGTGTTATAAGAGTCACATACTGTATTTATAAGGTGTAATTCAACCAAAAATGTCATTTCTGTCTGTGAATGATGTCTGCTGAACTGAACCTGCATAGGCTGTGAATAACAGGTAATAAAATTGTAAATAACATCCAGTTTGTGGCACAGAGTGTTTGTTTGGGAGCCGCGTGGGAAGTATGAACCGCACAGTAAAAATGAAACCGAAAGCGCACATCATTTAAATAATCATATCACATTTCAGAGTAATGATTACAACAAGCATTTATTATGTTTTTTTTCCATAGTGAACACAAGAGTGTTGTGCATGAGAATAAATGTTCAACAGTGTCAGTATAACAACTCTAGCCTATATAATGTTGAATATAATACGAGAGGGAATCTGATAATGACAAATGTTTGATTTTACCAATGACAGATTGCAAGCATATGTCTTAAACACAATAATTCAACATCAGAATACAACTATTCATAATTCTGATGTCTTCACTTTACTGTGCATTAATGACCAGGACAAATGTAATGTCTGTTCAAGTCCACTATTTTAAGTCTATTCAGAATTTTGCATCATAGCCAACAGTAGCACATAATATTATTATTGTTGTTTTACCATATGTTTGAGAAATAACAACAATAATAGCCTACTCATATTAACCTTTATTTTACATCTACAGAATTGTGAGAAAATCTTAGTTTTTTTTTTTTTGCTTTAAAATAAAGATCAATCGCAATTCTCATTTTTTGCCAGAATCATGCAGCTCTAATTCTTGTATTCTAAAACTTGTTACCTGTAGGCATGGGACGATAACTGTTTTCAAGGTATACAGTGGTTTGGAAAGTCAAGGTTTTCATACCGCCAAAATTTTCTGCTATACCGTTCCTAAGGTATGAGTACGATTTTTTAAATTGTAAACAGTGTTTTTGAAACTAATGAAGACAGCAGAAGTCAATGACTCACTTGAATAATTTAGCCTGACATGTTTACTGCCTCAAAATAGTTTAAATGTTTTCAAAATAAAATATATTGTGTTCAAAGGGAAAAAAGTTTTGTTTTTCAGCCAGACATTTAAAAAGAATATATTTTAGAGCAGTAAACACAATACCATCATACCGTGAAACCGTGATATTTTTATACAAGGTTATCATACGTCAGAATCTTATACCGGCCCATGCCTAGTTATGTGCACAAAAAAATTCACACTGTCTACATGACAGCCCATCTAAATTTAAATTGCACAGTAAAAAATAGTTTTTCCATTTAATTTGAGAAAAAAAGTTTAATTTTACAGGGCTCCAAAAATTTACTTTGATTAATTGTTGTTGCTAAATGCAATACGTTTCATGATTTTAATTATATGGGCATGCCTATGCATTACAAAAATAACTGTTAAATTGAAGCCCAGAAAAATTGCAAACAGAATTTTGTTTTTTTTTTTAATAAAAATTATGGATAACTAAAACAAAAATCAAATGAGTAATTAAATAAAACATGAAATGAATTCACAATGAATAACTTATTTAAATGTAAAAAAAATGTTTTAATTAAATGCAAAAAATAAAATGTAATAATTGGAGCTGAGGTCTGTCTTACCTTTACTGCTCTCCTGTATTGGAGTGTTGGCTGGCGGGACAGGACAGGCAGCACTAGGCGTGAGCATGGGGTCCACACACACTGAACTGCAGAGATTCTTCACGATCTTGGCATTAGGACAGGGTGATCTGGCGGCACACAGCTGCAGCAGATGTGCAATGTTGGATGCTGCACAACCCTGGACGAGGCTGTTCTCCTCCCGCCGGGCCGCCTCCATCAGGGGCCGCACCACAGGATTGAGTTTATCCGGCAACATCCCCAAACCCACCACAGAGCAGGCCGTGAAGGTGTGCACTCTGAGCTGCAGCTGCTGCCACTCAGCGCTGGTCTCACACACTGTGGACTGAGCCTGAATTCGCTTGCTGTCCAGCGGCTGGAACTGACGAGACTTTAGGTTCAGAGTGGAGGTGCTTTCAGAGAAGATGGTGGTCACCTGATATTTGAAAACAAATATAAATAATTTGTTATTTAGTCAGTCATCAACATAATTAATAAAAAGTAGTCATTTTAAATACTTTAAGAAACATTACAAAGTGGCATACTGAACATGTATAACACATATATTACATAACATTTTCATTCATTCATTTTCTTTTCGGCTTAGTCCCTTTATTAATCCGGGGTCGCCACAGCAGAATGAACCACCAACTTATCCAGCATTTGTTTTACGCAGCGGATGCCCTTCCAGCTGCAACCCATCTCTGGGAAACATCCATACACACTCATACGCTATGGACAATTTTAGCCAACCCAATTCACCTGTACCACGTCTTTGGACTGTGGGGGAAACCGGAGCACCCGGAGGAAACCCACACAACCACGGGGAGAACATGCAAACTCTGTACAGAAATGCCAACTGACCCAGCCGAGGCTCAAACCAGCGACCTTCTTGCTGTGAGGCGAACGTGCTACTCACTATGCCACCATGGCGCCCCATAACATTTTCAAATAGTACATAATACATTAATTATATAATTATTTAAACATATTATTGTTGTAATGAACCATGTAGTAGTAATATTAATAAATAAAAATTAATTAGTTTCTATTAATTAGCATATATTTAACTAATGAATTCATTATATTACATTAATTATAATTTTTATTACTTCTACAACATGGTTCATAAAGCATTATATCTAACTATTTATACACATTCTAAAATCAATCATTACAGCAATAATATTTATTAACATCTTAGATGTTACAGATATTTATTTCAAGTACAGTATCTTACTATAGTAACTTATTAGTAGGGCCAGACAGAATCCGCGAAATTTTTTGCCATTTCTGTGCAGATTTTTATTAAAAATCTGCAGATTTATGCGGAATGATTTTGGGAGTATCATAACTAAAACTTTAATGTATGAAATTAAAAGTAATACCTTCTTAACTTATTTAATGTTTACAATGCAAATCCACTTTATTTGGTAAACAAAGCAAGCCTCTCATATAAAATATCTACTAAAAGACAGAAAAATATTACTTTACAAACTGTATTGTAAATAAATCAGATGAATATTTTCATATTAGTCAATATTATTACTGAAATTAATTTAAAAACTGAAAAAATATAAAATTTACACAAGTAAATTAACAGAATCAATGACAGGCTAAAAATCTGCAGAATTCTGTGCGCACAGATTCTGTGTGGGCTTACTTATTACTATTATTATTAGTAGTAGTAATAGTAGTAGTACTAGTACTAGTAATAGTAGTAGTAGTATTAGTAGTAGTAGTACTACTACTACTACTACTACTACTACTACTATTACAACAACAACAACAACAACAACAATTATATTTTCTACATATGAAAGACAATATTTAAATTATTATAAACATCACCAATGATTATTAGCATAATTATAGTATAGTAATAATGGCACTTATTTTCAATAACTTTAGATATTACATATACTTGCATTATTAGAACTACTACAATACAGTAACATAACACTTTTGAATTTACATACAACATCTACACACTATATGCATTATATTTAAATGTTATTACATTACTATATTAATTAAGAATATTTTCAAAAACATAAATTATTATTCTTATTAGTTATTTTTATTACTGTGATCATCATCATCCTCATTAAGAGTTTGTGGTATTAACATTCTGTCATGTTAATAACCTTAGGACCTTAAAGGACCATGCTATAGACACGCATTTTCAAATAACCATATTTCACTAACCAGCTCATTGGCCTGATCAATGGTGAAGACTGTGGAGTTGATTCGTTCTCTCACGTCAATGTGGGCATCAGCCAGCAGCGCTATGAGCTGTTTGCATTCGTTCTGCATACGAGTAAAAGGAATGGCGATCTCGTCATAGTAGAGCTGCTCTGACAGGATGACTAGCAGTCGAGGCTGAACCACACTAGACAGCAGCTCACATTCCTGCGATACAGAACAGCACGTTATTAAAAGCAAAACATTCAGAATGTACTAATATTTATCATCATACTTCCCCAGTAGACGGACTATCCTATAAAATTTAGGAACTTTTTTGTACCAACCATTTTCCAAACTGTTATATTTAGATATGCAAAATAGGGCATTTTTTTATTGGACATGCATTACGAGAATACTTTTTAAATCACAAAAATGTGAGCACAAGATGAGGTTGGGCTTAATAATCTGGTTTCTTTTTCTTTCTTTTCTTTTCTTTTTTTACATAAGCAAAAGGTTTTTACAGAATGGATTGGGGGGGGGGATTATTTTAGATTAAAATGTTGTTTATAATTAGGCTACTGAGTTATTGATGAGTATGTTCTTCTGCAAAAACAAGAAAATACATAAGATAAGGTGCTGCTGAGGTACTGTATAAAATCTATGGCTCAGCGCAAGCCAAAAACATGAAAAACTATCCTTTAAAATTTGCACTGTAACTGAAACCTACATACAGACACACTAGGGCTGCATAATATTGGAAAAATGTGACATTGCAATATTTTATACTTCTGCGATATATATTCTACCCAATTCATTGAATATCACTATTTGGAAAAAATTTAGTCAAACTTCCTTTTTAGGTTCACTTTTCGCTATTAGCAATCCATTCACTATGACTTTTGCTTCAGTAAGCTCCCAATTTGCCCTTTACTAATTATTGTTAAGGTAGTTTAGGTATTGGATATGATATACATATTCTTATCTTCTTCTAGTTTAAAGGTACTAACAAGCAGCCAATATTTCAATAGAATACATGCTAATAAGCAACTAGTGAGAATTGGTCTCTAAAGTGTCAGCAGACGCATTTAATTTTGATGGATTGGGATGATTCAGTAGGGAAGTGAATCATGCATAAAATGTAATAAACAAATTACAAGCATAGATAAATACAATAAAAGCAAAGACAAAAGTGAAATAAGCAGTGTATGTTCTGTTGTTTTGTAAATGTCAAAATTACACTGCAAAGTCTTTATTGTAAAAATAATTAGACAATTATTCTTTATTAAACTTCCAATTGCTAAAATGTCTTGTGCCTCAATACTTTATTCTCTCTCAAGCCTCAAAAACACGCAAATTATAAAATTTCACTCCATTATAGTTAAACTCTGCATGATCTCTATATATCTCATGTTCACATTGGATATCATTGGATATCTATGTGATGTCTCTATTGCAGATACACACATTGCGATATCGATGCTGAAACGATATATTGTTTTATTCCTATTAGATGAAAAAAACACTATAATAAAATTTAAATTTAAAATTTTTTTTGTAATGTATAAAGTACTAACATAAAATAAAACAAATACAAAATATAACAGAATAATAATAAAATTTGATAAAAAATTAAACAGTATAAAATAAAATGGAATGAAAAGAAAAAAATTAATTAATTAATAGAATTGAAAACAAAAAAATAGAATACACCCTTTCCAGTTTTCACCTTTTGAAGGCCGGCCCACTCACAGATGACCATGGAAACTGCAATCCGCTGCAGGGCTGATTTGGAATTGAGGTGGAAGAGTAAAAGCTGAGCGAGGGACTCGGCAGGACGGAGCTCCAGAGAAGAGCTGTTCAACCGTGGGTCACATATACAACTGCACAGCGCCCCCAACAGCCTAGGATGACCAAAAAAAAAAAAAACAATTCACACTCAATTATGGCACTCAGAAACAGAGAGAAGTTAGTTTAAAGCTGCAGTCTGTACGTTCTGCCTCATTTTTTAATTGCAATCTCAGTTTGAACCAGTTACAAGCTAATGGATCAACTTTACGTGCATTGGAGCAGCTCCTGTGTGGATGAATCTAATGTTTATAGGAGTATTTGTGGATGTCAGTAACAGCAATGATGTGAATTCTGTACTTCACAATCCCAAAGTATATTTTAAGGGTATGACCCAAACAAAAAAATAACTTACTGGAAAATATCGTCTAAAAACGTAACTAACATGAGTCACAATTGTGATTAAACCGAATGATTGCTTAGCTTAACAAGAACACGAGTGACATTTAGCATGTTCTAATGTTACCCGATTTCAAATTTCTCTACATTCGTATCTCTAATTGTCCTTATGCATAGATGAATACAACAGAACAATGCTACAAATTAAATAGACTCCCTAGAAAACAATAAAAGCAAGCACTAACAGTATATGGGTACAGAAATTCTAAAAAATGACTAAATGAAAGTAATCTGTTAAAAGCTACTAACTTTAGCTTGTCTTGTGCCAATGGTTTAAGTCCCCTTTAAATCTTACACACATTTGCAAGCCTTAAAAACAAATCCAAATGAGAATTTTACTCTGTGGAGTCACTGCAAAAAGTTCAACCCCAATAAATCATGTGCTCTGGCTAGTACAATATATCATTTTAATATATCATTTTCACAGTTCAGAGTAGTTCTGTTTAAAGTGCATAGGATTGTTATGGTTTTGCAATTTTAAAATAGTTATTATTTTTATATTATTCGCCTCACAGCAAGAAGGTCGCTGGTTTGAGCCTCGGCTGGGTCAGTTCGCATTTCTGTGTGGAGTTTGCATGTTCTCCTTGTGTTCACGTGGGTTTCCTCCAGGTTCTCCGGGTGTCCAAAGACATGTGGTATAAATGAATTGGGTAAGCAAAATTGTCCATGGTGTATGTGTATCTGTGTGTGAATGTGTGTGTATAGATGAGGTGTAGCTGGTGTGATGGGTTGCAGCTGGAAGGGCATCATTCTGCTGTGGGGACCCCAGATTAATTAAGGGACTAAGCAAAATAAATAAATAAATTAATTAATTAATATTTTTACATTTGCTGTACATTTCAGTTTAGTTTTAGTTCATTACAATAATGGTTTTGATAGATTTAGTTTAGTTTTTATTTTGTGAACATTTCTCATTTTTATATATTTATAAAAATCCACCAAACCAACAATTCTTATGCAAACCTCTTAGTAATAGAAATTTTTAAAAAATTGTTTGAACAAATAATAAACTGACTGATGTCTGTTCCGTCTGTAAAAGCACATCTACAAGAGTTTCTTTAAACAATCGTAAACTCGAAGGCCAGATTTTCTAACACTGAATGAGTGCTTGTTAATTCTAAAAACTATTTTTTTTTCCTACTAATCATCTTATTTTCAGTAGCTGATGTTAGTTTCAGATTATATTTATTGTGAATTAATTTTATTTCAGCTAACGAAAAGTAGTTTGACGAACAGTTTTAGTCTTTGTTTACTAAAATAAACTTAATATAAAACTGATGCAATGATGCCAAGACACCACTCTAGAATAAAACATCTTTACAAGTATTACATTGTGAATCGGGCTGAGGTCAGGACTTAGAACACAGGCTGATTATGTAGCTGGCCTAAAATTGATTTGAACATTTATATCCAAAAGGAGTGTTACAGGCTGCAGCTTTAAAGCATTTTCCCTCCCACGCACTTCGCAGCCATTAGACGTGCACGTGTCACCACATAGTCTCGCGTGGCAGGCTCTTCTGTGATGGTCTCGGCTCCGCCAATGTATTCCTGGACCGTTTCCTTGACTGGAACAGATCCCTGCCGGGCCTTTCCAGAAGCTTTCTCCTGTGGATGAACAGAACGAGTCAGTGCGAATCTGTTTTTGGATGAGTGGGAAGTGTGAAGTTTGTAGGATGGATTAGTTTCTGCCTCAGACAACAAGCCTACAGACCATTCTCAGACACACTTCACAGAAAAACACCCAATCTGTGGAGCTCCAATCTAAGGTGCTAATGCTCTATTGTTATTTCGGAGTTATGTTGGTGGTTATTAATTTCAGACAAGCAGAAATTTTGTAGCACATGAACTAGGGGTGTGAATCTATGCTGGTCTCATGGTTTAACTTCCGATCATCATATGATAGATTCAGTTTGATTTGATAGCACTGCACCACAATGCATTAACAACACTTTATATTATTTTGAAGTAAACTTCAAAACTGTTTATAATTTAAGCAGAAAGAATATTTAAGCCTCTATTTCCTCACTAGAAATTAAATGGGGCCTTGGGGACAATTGCCAGTGAAAGACAGGTTTCCTGCAGGTTTCATCAAGGAAGATTTAAGACTTTGAGATATTTTTAAGACCATTATGAATGACATTTTAGACTTATACAGAGCTAAATGCTAAGGATGTTTTCGAAAATCTCAGTTAGAAAAGATTTTCACTTGCCCTATCAAAAAAGGTTTCAAAATTTATTAATTTTCTTTTCGGCTTAGTCCCTTTATTAATCCAGGGTCGCCACAGCGGAATGAACCACCAAATTATCCAGCTTATGTTTTACGCAGCGGATGCCCTTCCAGTTGCAAACCATCTCTAGGAAACATCCATACACACTCATTCACACTCATACACTATGGACAATTTAGCTTGCCCAATTCCCCTATACCACGTCTTTGGACTTGTGGGGGAAACCAGACCACCCGGAGGAAACCCACGTGACCACGGGGAGAACATGCAAACTCCACACAGAAATGCCAACCGACCCAGTCAGGGCTCGAACCAGCAACCTTCTTGCTGTGCTACCCACTACGCCACCGTTAATTTTCAAATATATCCACTCACAAACTCTACAACCCTTACCAAAACATAGCTGTCAATTACTTCAGTCTACAGCAATAAAAATAATTTTATAATAAAAAAAATATAGGTCAGTATGCTCAGCAGTAAATTAATGGAGATCTTAAGCAAATGTTACTGTAAGGAAAGTAATTAAATGCTATTTTTAAATAAAAGGCTAAAAGTTTAATTGAGATGGATTGTTGGTGATTGTATGGGTGTTGATGGCCAGATTGGGTAGATATACATGAACAAGAAAAATTAAGACCTGTAAAAAAAAAAGATTTAAGACCTACAACACAACATTTCAGTACATTTAAGACTAAGACCTAAAACTGAGCTTTTGAGATTTAAGACATTAAGACCCCGCGAATACTGTCCCAGCAAATGCACACACAGTGAATTGTGCAGTCTTCAGCTTTTTAAGCAGTTGGAGGTTTTTAATTACTCACTTAAAACTCTCGACTCTTTCCGTCCCTCCCATGATATGCTACCATGTTAAATGACATCAGTATGTTATAATTGGTTATGATCTATTACTGAACAGATTCCAAATCATCCACATTGTGATGCATCGTAGAAACAATTAATTTTGATACCACCAGCATGCACTATATAAAAAGTTTGGGATGGAAAAATTTGTAAAGCTTTTTATTTAGATTAGTACAATTTAAAATGTGGCAATGACAAAAAACAAACATTACTCTAGCCTTCAGCGTCACATAACCCTTCAGAAACCATTCTCTTACAGACAGCAAGTTTGTGATGCGATTTTATTGATTAAGTGGCTCAAATAGCACAGCATTCTGCTAGCAATGTCAAGGTTATGGGTTCAATTCCCAGGCAAACTAAGTGCTAAATATACCTTCAATGCAATGCAAATCACTCTGGATAAAAGCTTCTGCCAAATGAATAATTAGGAATGTAAATGTTCTTTTGATCTCCACCCTTACCTTAAAGCGGGCTTTCACTTCCAACAGCATGTTGGGGTCTATTGGAATGTGTGGCGCTTGCATCATCAAACAGAGCCACGCACCCATCCAGGGACAGCTGGCCGCCACTACATACTGCTGCGGGGCCTGACGCAACAACTCTCTCCACACCTTCAACATATTAATAAGCCATTTAACAGATCAATCAGATCAAATATTCAAAGAGAGGAAGAGAGAGAGAAAAAATTAATACCTTCTGTATCAGCTCTAGTATCTCCTGGTTGCTCTCCAGGATGCAGGACTGAAAGATGTGTCTCAACATGTCCTGCATGATGGGATTCAGCCACACTGCACAACTCTGGGGGGAAATCAGAGCAAGACATTAAATACGCAAACATCAAAAGCGGCATAAATAACTTTTCTGGATACCACATACTCTTATTTACGAATCTACTTTCATGTAGGGCTTTTTTTTTTTTTTCACGACTGCCAAATCAATACTGAACCAATGCCTAAACGGTGCTTGAACTTCTATTAAAAAAAAGATGCAGTATGATATATATTAAACTTTGAATATATTATTCAATCACAAGTTTAAAAGTATATGCAAACATTAAAAAAATAAACCTGCTTAATTTCAAAAATAGGACCATATAAAACACAAAGTTTCCTGACTAACTTAATGTCCTAACCTGCTACAAGCTAAACAATGGAAAAAATAATACTTTTCACAATAAATATAAGTTGACATTGTAAGTTCTATGTAAGTGCATTTACAGTTATCATTGGTTAAAAATGTCTTTGCGCTTCTTAAAATTCACTAATCAATCATTCATTACTGTCTTAACAGCGTTCAGTGCTGACATCTTGGGGACAAAGTACCACAAAAAAAAAAGATTCAAAGCACATATGCAAGCTGCTCATCCATTGTCAACAGTCAACAACAAATTATATGTTTATTGCATATGGGTTACTGATTTTAAAACATCTGCCTATTGATTACTTCAAATACAAAAAAAAAAAAAAACATGTCGCCGATCCTTTACTTCACAGGCACCAGGGTAGGTTTGCACCAGCTGTTCTCGTAAGTTCTAGAACGTAAAGTCCACACTAGGGGCTTAATAACTACTAGCTAGTTTGTAACTACATTTGTTCTTACTTGAGTTGCACCACATTCTTAAGACACTGTAGTTAGTAGGTTGCAAGCACTCAAAGTCATGCAAAATTGCATTAAAATTACATAATATCCAACAAGCACCATTTAAATCATTAAACTGCTTAAAAATTCTGCAACAAACGCATCTATATATATAGGCTGTATGTATGTATGTATGTATGTATGTATGTATGTATGTATATATATATATATATATATATATATACATACATAC
>CAIGQQ010040406.1:9629649-9651592 GCA_903798035.1 Danio albolineatus | reverse complement strand
ATATATCCGCCCTATGAAAATTAAATGACAAAGTACATTTTATAGTACATTACATTACAGTCAGTCACTATAGCAGACGACGCACATACCTGCATCATGAGTCGTGCATGCACACAAAATACACAAAGTTATCAAACCATTAAACTTCATTCTTTTTTTTTTGTATCCTACACATGAAAAAGAAAAGAGGAGGGAGAATAACTAAATATTTAGTAAACATTTAGTAATATTTACAAAATATTTAGTTTGGAATGTAGCATTACGTTTAAACTATGTTCAGTGGTGCAACACAAAAATATTAAGTAGTGTGTAAGTTATAGCTTAGTTTCCCCTTAAGTCACAACTAGGCATTTCACTTTTGCATTGCTGGTGCAACCGTCCCCAGATCTCAATCAACAGCTCAGTTATTCAAGTTCCAACAAAATCTATTCATATAAGATATAATTTAGACATTGGTACTCCACTCTACTTTTATATGTTGATCACTTTTACTTTCCTCCTTTGTGTAACTCAACAAACTGAGCAAGATGCTATAGGGTTTGATTTCTAGGCAGCTTTATTAAAAAAAAAAAAAAGAAGTATCACCAGATACATAATGCTTGCTACATGCTAATACTAAATAAATATGGGTGTCTTTGACTTCACACCGAATATCCAACCTGGTCAGCTTTGGAAAGCAGTGTAAAGAGGGTATCTAGTGCGGCACGACGAACAGAAGCGATGGTATGTCTCAGGAAAGGCCACACACGAGGAACCAGCACTGTCAGAGACTGTTGTGCGCTGGGAAACAAAAAAAAAAGGTATCAAGGTGTGATTTTTTTCCCCCCATGTATTAAGAGTTTATTGCCATATTAAAAACAAAAACAGGTTAAAACTTACAAACAGATCAAATTTGCAAATGTTTTTTAAATAACAGGTTTCTACAATAAAAAGGTTTTTAACAATAAAGACATCAACAACAATAAATACATAAAATAAAACAAATATAAAGCTTTTTAAGATGTCCTTTTCTTTTTTTTTTAAATGATTCTATCATTTTTAAAGAATTTACTTGTATTAGGAAATTTGGCCCTGTTATTAAAAATGCAATGAGTGCTCCTTTGAGTTTTGAATAGCGAGATCTCACCTGCACTGGCGGACCTGTGGGTAGGTGAGCAGGGAGGACAGGAGGGTCATGATGCTGTTAGTCGAGGCTGTGAGATCGTCCAGCTCCAACAGTGCATTCCACAGTGTGTCCACAATGAAGGGCACCTATTCAGTACACACGGAGGTTATTGAGAATATATGACGTATATGAGAATTACGTAGTATAGTATTTATTAAAATTTGATTTAAATTTTTTCCAATTAATGGTCAATTTTCTTTTTTTTCATACAGTTTTTAAATATGTCTTAAATTTCTTATGTTGTTTGTGGTTTTATTAATGTGTACCACTTAATTTAGATTTTATTCATTTTGGGGCTGCTTGAGTAGATACAAGAATTACTTTACAATAACGGTCCGTTAGTTACGGTTAATGTATTGACTAACATTAGCTTAGTATAAAATAATATTTTAAAAGTATTTATTAATCATAGTTCAACATTAATGCATTGTTAATCTAAAGCTGTGCTTGTTAACATTAATGCACTGCAAGTTAATATGAACTATTGTTATTTTAAGGTGCAGTAGGGGATTGTCTTCAGAAACATGTCTTGTTGTGCTCATTGAAAGTCTCTTCACTTTCTAATAGTAATGATTACAGTAAATTATCTAAATGTATTCATAAGTATTTTTATATTCAGAGTAAGGAATAAGACTAAGAAATGTTCATCAAAATTCAAATTTGTCAGTCCGATAATTCCCATAATTCTGATAAGTAGCCCAAACTGTCTGTCAGCAAATGTAAACGTTCACGCAGATTCGCCATTTGCACGTACACGCACCTGCATGTGTGTTTACCTGCAAATGAGAGAGAAAGCAAAACAAATGCTCAATCAAAACTTAAATATCCTGAATTGGAGTTTTTCACATGCCGGAGAAAGGATGACACCATGGCTGAGGTATTTCTGTTAGACAGGTAATGTTATGTTTAAAAACTATTTTAGTCGCGCAAAGCTGATGTAGGTCGTGTTGCTTTATGGACGGGTTATATGCACAAAAGTGTTGTTCAGCCACTGAAATCCCCCGGCAAAAGATTGAAGTGACCGTTTTGAATTTCATAAGTTATTTGTATTTTAGTTTAACAACAAAACATCATTAAATAGCGATATTCCGCCTAGTCTGCTTTTCTGAGGTGAAGCTGGTTTTATATTCACATTGGTTCATTTTTGAACACTGACAGCCAGCCACACGCTCCGTATATGGTTTACCATGCAACTTTGAATATTCGGTCTGAAATAGCATGCAAGTATGGCTTAGTAATAAGTGTAATTCCTGCACCCCGCCCGCCAAGCATACAGTAGTCGCTTTAGAACAAAGCGCATGAGTGTGTGAGTGCAAATATTGCACATTATGACAAGTTTTGCTTGCTACTCGGCTGAAAACGTGCTAGCCATAATACAGCTTTTCATTCAGAATTGCAGTATTATAAAGTACTATAAAAGTTTTCTAACTAGCGAATGACAGGATCTAGTGGGTCTCTGTCATCTTTGATGTGCGCTTTCGTGATTTCAGGAGCCGTGGCTTTGGACTGCAGGGGAGGGATTGTGCGTCATAGACATTATGCTAACCAGTTAGCATTTAGGCAGATCACCTACTGCACCTTTAACTTCATTAGTGTTAATGTTATTTAAGCTGAACAAATACAGTAATAGATGTATTACTAATTGTTTGTTAATGTTAGTAAATACATTAATAAGCAGACCATTATTTTAAAGTGTTAACGAATTAGGTCATAGCTACGAGGACACCAGGTCCAATATTCTATAATCAAAATTCCGCCAGATAATATTTCAGGTTGCATTTGCTCAATCTCTGTTTAATGCTGCAACTTTTTTTTTTTATTTACAAATCAACAACTGAAGGATGCCATTATCAAACATGCTTTCGGTGTGTTGTGCGCTTTCCTATAATAGAGATGGAATGCAGACGTACAAGTTGTGACTGAAAGAACAACAACAACAACAACAAAAAGACTAAATCATCTATGACAACTCGTAGAGCTACATATCACTGAGGCTGAGAAAAGAACACAAACCCAACAGGTAAATGCCATTAACATTAGATTTCAGGATGTTTATATTAATACTGTTCCAGTATTTCAAACGAAGTGCATTTCCTCAAAGTCAGAGTACATTTATGTTACTCTGGTTCATATTATTCTGCATTTGACCCTGCTCTGAAGCAGCTGCTTGTTTATTTCCCCATAATGGCATTCCTTAAATTTAAATAATTTCCAGTTCCTGCAGTGCAACCACCCTAAAAAGTGCAAGGGAGTATTTCTGCGAGTAATTCTAAGAACTGTGTAAAGTTCCTCTAATGCAAATTCCCCTATAGATATCCAGTAATTAAAAGAGAAATAGCTGCAACGTGAAAGCAAGCTCTTTTCTGTGATGGTTTTATAACTGTCTAGTCATTTCCTCCATAGGCAAATATATCAAAATTACTAAATGACAGAAATGGTCAAAAAAATAAAATAAATAAATAAATAAAAAATACACATCAAGCACCATAAAAAGCTGTTTCCAATGGAAGTCAATGAGACCACAAGTCTAAAGACAACAAGCTTCCTATGGCTGCACCCAGTCCTACAGGAAAGAATAAAGGCCCTGCTATAATTCGTTCTTGATTTAAGGGCAAAAAAAGTTCCACACCCCCACACTGAAGTAGATGGGGTTTTACAGGCATGGACAATATTGTTGGTATACTTCCACTGAAAAAATACAAAACTACATAACAGTAAAAGTAATGATTCATCAATAATGACTGAAAATAAATGTCATGAAACTCAGATATTGCTCTCAAATTGTAGTTCAAAAAAGCCTGTCTTGTCTGACTTAACTCTTTGGATACGAAGTACATCAAAGGAGTTCCAGAATCCACCCACCAACTGCATAATCATCAAGGACCAACGATAGCTCAAAGGTGTTTAGGAGCCATAACAAACTCCCCCAAAAAGTTCCCTTTGGTAAGCTGCCAAAATAAACTAAGAACTTCTTTTTAGGATGATTTTGATTAAATTTATGTCATTTCAGTTCTTTTTTCGGTTTCCTTTGAAGTATAGCAAGGCCTTAAGGTCAGTAAGACAGTGACAGATTAACTTTTAAGATTATGGTTAGGTATAAGTTGCTGACAGTATGATATTCTTGGAAAAAATACCATGATTTCACAAAATTTTGATGACAGCTCTAAAATATGTTCTTATTTTAAGAAACATTTAATATATTTTGGAACCGTAAACATGTCAGGCTAAAAAATTCAAATAAATCATTGACTTCTGCCATCTTCATATTATCAGATCCAGCTGGCAGATTTCTTTATTCGTTCCTTCTCTTTTCGGCTTAGTCCCTTTGTAAATTTTTATTAATTTTGGGGTCGCCACAGAGGAATGAACCGCCAACTTATCCAGCATATGCCCTTCCAGCCGCAACCCATCTTTGGGAAACATCCATACACAATCATACACTACGGACAATTTAGCCTACCCAATTCACTTAATCCACATGTCTTTGGACTTGTGGGGGAAACCGGAGCACCCGGAGGAAACCCACGCAATCAAGGGGAGAACATACAAACTCCACACAGAAATGCCAACTGACCCAGCTGAGGCTCGAACCAGCAACCTTCTTGCTGTGAGGTGAACATACGCCACCGCAGCGCCCAGATTTCTTTATTTAATGCAAATTTTTCTTTGGATATGAAGTAAGCCACTGCACTGTTCAGGTCTATAGCATGCTTGAATGTTGGTGCATGTTTTTAGATCTTTCCAGAATGGTGGGTTGATGGGGATACTGTTACCCTAAAAAAACTACATAAAACAGTTTCTCAAAAAAAAAAAAATAATAATAATAATTTTACAAAATAAATAAATAAAAAAAAACTTGCATATACCGTAAGAACGATATAACAGAAAATGTTTGCAGTTTTAAAACCTTGACTTTTCCTAACTACGGTAAATCTTGAAACCGATTATCATCCCATGCCTACAACACACAAAAATCTGCACTGGAACGAACAGATGAATTGTCAGCTCGTACCTTAGCCGGCTGCAACTGAACCAATCCATCCACGACTGGGATCAAAGCCGCTGCTGCCACCGCACGAACGTCATCATCCAGATCCCGCAGACCTTCTGTAATGGCAGGAAGAACTCGAGGAAGCAGCTCTGCGATCAAATCCTAAGGGTCAGCAGAATGTCAAACACTGATTAAACACATGGCCGGACGAGTGTCACTTTTACATTTCAGCCAATAATATTTTGAGACCGCTCCACCTGTCTGACAGCCAGAGCATATTTGATGCCCAACAGACCGCCGTGTCGAACTTCCCACTGGTCTTCGGTTAGCAGCTTGAGCAGAATGTCTACAGTCATTGCAACACCACTGTTTTCCATGTGCCTCAATGCTACGCCCAGAGTCTGAGCACACGTCTCTCTGACAGGTGCGACCACCTAGACAGTTAAGAAGGAGAGATGTTTCAACAAAAGCAGCAAAAATAAATAAAAATGTAATGCAACTATCAGAATTCTATAACTACTAGAAATACCACAGCAGTCATTGTGACAGCTCTCATACAAGACGTCACATATTGTCATATTAACATTGAATCTCCTATAGAGTTGTTAAAATTAAGCTTTGAATGTGATCATATTTAAGTCATCAACTTAAAAATGTAATAACTTTGATAATACAGCTTAAAATGTATAGTTGGGCTACGTTAGACCCCCATTTCACTTTCTCAAGCAGGGCAGAAGGCTTTTTTAGTGGCACTGAATATGCTGTTTAGAAAGACATTAAGTTATATTTTTTCGCAACAGAAAGTTACACTGAGAAAGAGACACTGAAACTCATGGGATCATTTTGACCGCTATGGTTGTTCTAGGTAGAAATAATCATAACTCTTTTGTGTTATGTCGTTTTAACAAATAAAAAATGTGAGAAGGAAACATGAATATTTAGTAAAAGTCAGGGAATTTTTGATGTGTGTGTTTTATTTCAACAAAATCATTCAATTACAATAATTAAAAACAGTCAAAATGACCACCTCTGTAGTTTTAGTGTTAAAACAACCACAAGTAAATAAAAGAAAACAAAGAAAAGAAAAAAGACATTTACTTTATGAAAGCAACATTCAGGATAAAAAAATAGGCATAAAATAAATAAATACTAATACTATTATCACGGTTACCACTTTAAAGCAACTGTCAAGTTCCCTGATTTCCTGACTAAAAAGCTGTATTTCCGTGATCTACAGTATTTACCTTATTCTTCCTGTACAAGCGGACGCAGCTATTGGATTGTTTTTGGCTCAAGACTTCTGGTCTCATTCACTTACATTTATTTTTTAGACGTTAAAAACAGCTCGTTGTGCTGCAAACTGATATTTCTTTATTACATTATTCTTCCATTTATGCTTAGTCATGAACATGCTTGTTTGTAGAGCAAGTAGTTTGACCCTTTTTCAGTTTATTTATTCCAAGTCACCACCCATTGGCAACTGAATCGGCAGTTCTAAAACACTGGCAAAAATGAGCGCACTTAAACATCGCAGAATAAGGTCAATAACTAACAGTGAAACAGGAAGTTGTGTTGAGCAGGAAAAAAAATGCAAACATTTACTTTGTTCTGAAACATTTTAGTCTATTTCAGTTGCTATCTCTAGTTCAAATCTAATTTAACTGACAAAACTGAAATTAATGCACACAACACTTGAGGTAAAATCAAATGACTTTGTATACTGCTCAAGACAATCTTAAAAATAATACATTGTATATAAATTGTAGCATTTATATGAGAGTGATGCGCAATATAAAAAATGCAGTGGAGCATTTTATTTACTTATTTACATGGATATTTACTTATTTTAAATGAAGTGATGAGCAGCTAGATTGGGATGGAAAGCAAATACTCCCTGATATTTCATCTCTAGAATAGTCTTTTTAAAATTCCATGATATTCCAGAAAATCCATGACCCATGGGAACCCTGAACTTGTACTACTGCTACTAGTAAAACAATTTAATACACAATCAATGACCAAACGCAACAAAATAGATGGTGGTTTCTCAATATGCGTTTTTCAGTAATCTTGCATCTTTGTATTCTCGTGTAACGTCATCATCAACTGCCAAAATTCAGTTGCAGTACTCAAGACCGCAAGAACGAAGGACACATGAAAGTTTCCGGATGTGTGCTTGATATAAAGGATGCATCGATGCAGGCCACATTTTATAGAAGTTATTATTAAAGTTCAGAGATATAATTTATTTCTTAGGAGATTCCCTAAATGAGACTGTGAAAGTAAACATTAATAAATGTAATATAACGTAATGTCTACTTATATAGCGCATTTATTGTGTGTGGCCATACACCCAAAGCGCTTCACAATCATGAGGGGGTCTCTCCACAACACCACCAGTGTGCAGCATCCATTTGGATGATGCGACGGCAGCCACAGGACAACAGCACCAGTGCGCTCACCACACACCAGCTATAGGTGGAGAGGAGAGATAGTTATGCAGCCAATTCAGTAGATGGGGATGATTGGGAGGCCATGATGGTTAAGGGCCGAGAAGGAATTTGGCCAGGACACCAGGGTTACACCCCTATTCTTTTACGAGAAGTGCCATGGGATTTCTAATGACCACAGAGAGTCAAGAAATCGGTATAACGTCTCATCCGAAAGACAGCGCCCACTGACAGTATAGCGTCTTCTTCACAATACTGGGGCATTAGGACTCACACAGACCGCAGGTTGAGCGCCCTCTGCTGGCCTCACTAACACCCCTTCCAACAGCAACCTAGTTTTCCCATGTGGCCTCCCATCCAGGTACTGACCAGGCTCAGCCTTGCTTGGCTTTATGCCGAGTTCAGACTGCATGATTTTCAAAGTAGTCGTGTCACAGATGTTTTCACACTGCATGATTATCTGGGCTAGCTTTTTGTCGCTGCTTTGTTTAAACCCATTTCACACTGCATGATTTGAGTTGCCGACAACTCCAGATATTCAGCACGCCAAATATCTCCCGGGCATCGGCGACTCATCGGCGATTCTCTCAGATCGCGTCTTTGATAGTTCACATTGTGTGACTGTCACTCGCGTGAACGAGCACCGATTTGCCTGTGATTTCAGGCATTTGTTGGCGATTTCTCAAAACCTGTCGGCGAGTCAAAATCGGGGCTAAAATCATGCAGTCTGAACTAGGCATTAGTGAGTAACTGGTTTTAGGCTGCAGGGTGATATGACTGTAATAAGGCATAAACACATTAAGGGTGTTCATTTGCTGAAATTTATATTAAAATCTGCTTTATTTGTATTGCGCAACGTATGTTTGTAAAGTTTTTATGCATGTTATATATATATTTAAAAGAGAAATGCAATAAATCGGTGTATGAAATGCAATAAATCGGTGTATGATTGCTGTAATGTTTAAATAATTTTCAGTTAGAAACGTGTGAAGGCCAAGTGATTATCTGGATAAACGCAGCATTTCATGTCTCAGAGGACATGTTCTCTGTTCTCACGGTCTCTCAAGTTCAATCTTGCGAGGCAACCTGGCAAGTCGACGTGAACGCAAGTCGGTTCTCCTCATTCTTAGAATTGAGAAACAGCCAATTGTGTCTTTTTAATAATTAATATACATTCAATTCAATTCACCTTTATTTGTATAGCGCTTTTACAATGTAGATTGTGTCAACATGCAAGTAAAAGTTCAAATGTCACTTTTGTTCAACCACTAACAGGCATCAAGGCTTCAGACATTGACAGAAGGATTCAAATATTAGAAATTGACAAACCTCATCTGACACAAAGTCTCCAAATCGGTCTAGAGCAAAAACGCATAGGAGTCTGATGACCAAATCCTCCAGCCACTCCTGATGTTGTCGCTCCATCTGTAAATGCCACACATAAAAGCATCAAACATCAGACACTCAACTTAAACTCTGACAGTGATGATGTCCACTGAGCTGGTAAACACCTGTTCTACTGTGCTGCCAACAGTCTTTCCTCCGCCAGCACCATGACACTTCAGCACTTCCCTCAGTCCTGTGCCGGCACCGTGACGAATCTTAACATGCCAAATAAAAGCTCAGTCACCAAATAATCAAATAAAATGCGTCACTGCTTAAGTCCACAAACAACTATATCATGCTTGAAAGAATAAGTCACCCAAACATTTTAATTCTGTCATCCTTAACTCAGTCTCGTCTTTGAGATTCAACACAAAGATATAGATGACAAATGTTGAAAAACAGCAGCCATTAACTTCCATACTATGTTCTGTTCCTTCTATGGATGTCAATGGCTGATACTTTCAACATTCTTCAGAGTATCTAATATTATATATTACAGAAAAAAGAAATTGATAAAAGTTTAAAAACAACTTGAGTGCGAGTAAATGGTGAGAATTTTCATTTTTGGGTGAAACATTTCTTAATGATAACTTTCTAACAAAATGCATCAGCTGGCATCAGTGTCAACTAGAAATAAAAATATTTCTAACAGCTGTAACAAAAGCGGAAATAGAATATATATCATAAATGGAAAAACTAAAGATCTAATCTAGGCAACCAAAACTTCTAAATAAATTTGACAAACATATTTTTAAAAACATTTACCTGAGAAAAATATATATATATATACAAAATGAAAATGGACCCTTTCTACAAGACTGTCATGAAGCATTTAGCAGTCATCATTATTTTAAATCCTTTAAAGTTTAATATTTCGATTTAAAAATATAAGTACATTTATATGCATTATGTTTGTACTATATCATCTTTTAATCAAATTACAAAAAACTAATTACTGCTTACTGTTTGTAAGAGGTGTTTCTAATGCAGCATTTAAGGGGAGGACCGTAAATTTGACACTCTCTTCCAGCTGCTGTTATTAATCTTACACAATTCTTTTTTCCTTTTTCTGAAAGTCTTGATAACACCATTGTGGAGTTTTCCTTTTATTATTTTTACAAATGGGATTGTAAACGTTTTTTTTCCTTTTATTTGCTTTACTCTGATTCACTGCGCTCTAAGTTTAACCAACTATGACGACTGCTGCCACTGGGAAACATACAAGAATGAAAAGGGTCCTCCAAGACAATGCCTAGGAAAAAACAAAATTCTAAATAAGACATTTAACATTTATATATACATAGACATTTATATATTTTTTTTTAATCAACTTGAAAAATTTAATCAACTTGAAATTTATAATTACATAAATAAATGTTTTTAAAAAACGTTAAGAAATGCACGTTAATAAATACTCTATTACTACAGAATTCTCAAATACAAACAGAAGATAAATCACTTCTCTGTTTGTGGTAAAGTACCATCTCAACTAAGGATTGGATATACGTTTAATATTAATGATGCATCTGCATTGATTTCAGGCAATTAATTTATGCTGCATTCTTAAAGCACTTTTTAATTCCTTACATTTATATAGTGCTTTTCTGGACACTCATCATCCACCAGTGTGCAGCATGCAACTGGATGACGCAACAGCAGCCAGCTGGCCAGCCAGCACCCAGACCGTACACCACACTAGCTGACTGATGGGAGGAGACAGAGTGATGAAGCCAATTAAGATATGGGAATGGTTGGGAAGCCATGATGGACAGGCCAATGGGTAGATCGGGCCAGGATGCCTGGTTTAAACCCCTACTCATTTTCGAAAGACATCCTGGGATTTAAGGACTACAGAGAGTCAGGACTTTGAATAACGTCTCATCCAAAACACGATGCTCATTGAGCAGTATAAAGTCCCCATGAATATACTAGGGTGTTAGGACTCACGCAGACCACAGGCTGAGTGCCCCCTGCTGGTCTCACTAACACCACCTCCAGCAGCAACCTAGGTTTCTCATGTGGTCTCCCATACAGTTACTGACCAGGCGCAGCCCTGCTTAGCTTCAGTGGGCGACCATGTGAGAGTTGCATGGCGCTAGCTGCCAACTTTTTGTTGGCCTATTACATTTCCAAAAGTACAGAGTCATTCGATTAGTTGTACAAACCTCCTTGGCCTCTTGCCATCACAGAGCAAACACATTTAGACAGAAACAGCACCTTTAACTTCTTAAAACAATTTTTAGCTATAACATCTTGGCTCTACTCTCTGTGTGGGTTTTTTTTTCCCAGTACCTCCCACGAGGGATTGAAGAGGTCATTGCACAGTTCATCGCAAAAGCTTTCCAGAGGCCATTCCTGAGTCTGCGAAGAAAAAAAGGCCAAAAATGATACACTGAATGAGAACAGCTCAAAGTAAAAGAAAAAGGCAAGCATGTGTCTCACACCTCCTCAAATAAACTGGAGTTATCAGGAACATTGTCAATTAAGACTTTGCTGTCATTCGCTGGCTGCTCAATGACTACATTTGTGGTTTTTCGTCGCTTCTCTTCTGGCTCTCCCTCGAAACTGTCATTGCTGTGGGAGAAGAACATATAATCAATGTTTAGATTGACCACCAGCATACACAGTCATCATCTTTAAAGTCAATTTCAAACACGTTATAGTCACTGGGAGTCTCCAGGCACACATAATATGCAGAGTACTTTCAATGCGTCGATCTATAAGATGCGAAGGAGGTTGTGCAAAGCATAGAACTGTACTAAAAAAACATCTGCTCTCACCCACCAATTCAATACAATTCAATTTGTATAGCGCTTTTAACAATAATTGTTTCAAAGCAGCCTTACAAAAGGTACACATTGCATTACAATCAAATTAAGTTAAAAGTTACCATCAAATAAATTATTATATACATAGTTAACCTGCAATTTTATAGTATACAGGTGATGTCTGTGTGCACATGTTTAATCAAGTCTATTTGTGTATTAATTAACTAAGAGAAACCGAAAAAAGTAGGTATGATAATGTTGTATCAAAAAGCCCTTTGTGCAAAACAATGCTGCAGAACACTCAGCCTACATTATTTTACTGAGGCTTTGCATAAAAATGATCAACTTTCAAGTGTTACACACTGCAACCTACAACTGTGATTCTAGTATGGACAGTATAGTTTAAATATGGATTTATTTAGATGCATGTTTAAGGTGTTACAAAATAAAGACATCAAATGTACAGTAAAACTACAGTACCCAATATTGATAATAAATACAGGATGAGTGTTACTAAATTGTAATTTAATAACATGCACCTTTTGATCAGTAATTACTGTGAAAAGCGATATACAAAAAACATCTTTAATTGAATTAAACTTATTTTGCTGACTTGAAATCAAGAAATAAAAGCGTTTGAAGGAAACGTACATTTTTGCATTCAGCATTGCTAGTTATAATGTTGTTAGTTCATGCATTCCCTGAGATTCCAACCCTTGACCTACTGCCTTCTAACAATTGATGTATATAAATGTTATAAAAATGACAACCACTTTTAATTCATAGAGCCAGAGCATCAGTTATAATACAAATCAGTTCAAGTATAAGTTCAAGTTTGTATAGTGCTTTTCACGGTAATTATTGTTATAAAGCAGCTTCACAAAAGGTGCACATTATTGGATTACAATCAAAATCAGAAACATTAAGGTTATAAGGTGGTGTATTAATGTATTAGTTAATAATAACTAACTAATTAACTATTAACTTTATATGTTGTCAACATAGTTAACCTGCAGCTATATAGTATATAGGTGATGTGTAGACGTTCAATGAAGTGTATTTGTGTATCAAGTCTATGTGTTGTCCTTAAAAGTTCTTGGATGGCTCACAATCTCTTCACAGGTCTTGAATCTGATCAAGTCAATTAGTAATTCATCAAGTGAGCAATTCATCTCTACCTCTTCTCATTAGAATCCACGTCTCTGGATCTCTGCTTTGCCACCAGCTTTGCCATTCTCTTTGCCTTGTTCTTCTGTCTATTGCTCATGCCTGGACGAAACTCTGAATCTATGAGCTCTGCAGCCGGCTGTAGGAAAGTACACAAAATAAAATCTAAAGAGGACCCCATTTACACCAAAATAAAACAATGACATGTATACTTGCAATGATATATGCGGTTTCTCCTTATACTCTTACATTAAAGCTTTACAAAGCAAGAGTCTTTCATGAAGCGTTTGTCATTTTTAAGACATTCTTACACAACTCACCAAATGGTTGCGTGAGAAGTGACAGCCCAGGCTTTTACCAGGCTGTGTTCTGTTGGTACTGGAGGCGCAAGCGTCCTCCAGGTCCTCATCATTAAAAAGCTCCTCAGTGTCCATGCCAATCGCCGCACCCATATCCAATCCCAGCTTCTTCTGTAACTGCTTTCTCTGCCGGGCCAAACGCTCTTTGGGATCTGTCTCACCTACAGAATAGAATCCAATCAAGAATCACAATGGCTTCTCTTAGACAAACTATAGATACATTTCATAAGAATGGTTTGAAATGGTTATGGCATACAGGAAAATGGATAGTGCAAACGTAACTGCAGTGAGAATGTTTTTGTTTCACTATATATATATATATATACTGGTAAACTCACAACCATTGTGTGCAAATGTAACCATGATTCATCATTCATGTGTATAGTGTATATGGTGTAAGAATAGTTCAAGTACATGCAATTTTGAATTCACTTAAGCAAAAAAAAATAATAAAATAAAATACTATTCAAATTTCTTCCACAGAGACATGCAAATAAAAGCACACTTATCCACTGCACCTCTTATCCAAGTACAGGAGAAAGTCAAATGGACTTCAGTCAAATTCAAAGCAATTCAATGGTATTCAATCATACTCTTTATACGGCAGACTTGTATCACCATTACAGAAGCGAATAAGGTCACAGTTGCATTTGAGGTAATTGATATCTGTGACACAAAATGTGTCAGGTAAACCAAAAGTATATTTTCCCCCATAAAACACAGACTTCCAAAAAAAGTATAATTAATTAATTGATAAACTTTAATTAATTACCTGCACAAAGAGCAGCACACTACAAAACAGTCATTCTTGTCCAGTCTAATTTATTGCTTGATATCATGACAAGATTACATCTTAATTATCTTTTAAACTTGAGTTGGGGGTATAGATTACTCTTCGGTGTGGGTCTCTATTGCTTTTGATGTTTGTTGATTTTCTTTTTCAGTTGCCTTCATTTTCTTTTGGACTGGGAATGCTGAGTATTTTGTTAAAAATCTGCAGATTTATGCGGAATGATTTTGAGAGTATCAAAACTAAAACCTTAATATATGAAATAAAAAGGAATACCTTTTAAAATTTTATTTAAGGTTTACAATGTGAATCCAATTGGTAAACAAAGCAAGCCTTTCATATAAAATCTCTACTAAAAGACAGAAAATATTACTTTACAAATTATATTGTAAATAAATCATATGAATATTTTCATATTAATCAATATTATTACTGAAATTGATTTAAAAACTGAATAAATATAAATTTACACACATTTACCCAAGTAAATAAACAGAATCAAAGATGGGCTAAAAATCTGCAGAAATCTGCGGAATTCTGCGCGTGCAGATTCCATGTGGCCCTACTGATGTGCAAGAATGACATCAAAACCCAGCAGAATGATTCGCTGTGTGCTCCCTCAAGATTCACCAATGGGATGTATCAGAAAAAATGTCTGTGGTAAACATGACACTGGAATACTTCAAATGTTATAAGTGGTTATTTTTTAATAAAATTAATAATTTAATAAAAATCTAATTGAAGAATATTGAAAAAAAAAAGTAAGTCTGTACAGTTTTTGCTATAAAACAAAACTTTCTAGTATCGTCAATTTACGTTAAACAAAGACCTTATATTACAAAAAATTTTAAAAAAAACATTTCCATTGTAAAACCCTGAAGAAAAATCTAGAGGAAACTCCCACTGAATTTACCTTTTGGGTGTTGACTTCATTACTGTACCTCCCAATTATTAAAAAAATTAATAAAAAATTTATTCCTGCACCCACTGCAGACAGACCCTTGAGTATGCATAAAAACAAAAATATTCTGCAATCTTCAGACTGCAAAGTTTAACACTAACGAATTTAACTACAATATCTATATTAAGGCTGCACGATATTTCAAAATGTTGACATTGCAATATTTTGTTTTTCTGCAATATATATTGTGATTTGAATATAATTTCCACTGAATTGGCTGTGAATTCCTGCAATGTGACTATTGCAGACACGCACATTGCGATATCGATGCTGAAACAATATATTGTGCAGCCCTAATCTATATAGTAATAACACCATGAATAATCAAAGCAAGAGTGTTCAAACATGACAGATCTAACCCTACCTGACTTGTCATCTTGCAGCTCAAACTCAGCACCAGCCGAGCCGAGCAGAGACGCTCCATGCTTCAGCAGACGAGAGATGTCAAACCTGTAGAAACTCAGCCTGTCTGCAGACACATCTTCAGGAGACATATCTTCTGCACACACCTCTGAGGAAAAAGACAAAAGCACACGCTTAAAGCAAGACACTCATTCGACCGAATTTTATCAACCTGTTGCAATCTAGTGTTGATTGCATTTGACAGCCTTGAAATAGCCACAAAATTAAATATAAACTACACTGAAAAAACCCTCATTAAATCAACATAAGTACATGACTTCAATTTCTTACACCTAAAAGAATGACATTTTTCCAACTTATTTATTGATGAAAACCATAATAAATTATGAGGAAACTATTTAATTCATGTGGTTGTATCAAACTGAAAGAATTGAAGTTCTCTTTTCACAGTGTCACTACCACAGCAACATGCAAAAAAACACAATATCCAATTGTCCAGTAATGCAGGCTAGGAATATTCACTTACCATCTTTTGACTTTAGAGATGGGTTCCATTCTGGAATATTCTTTACTATGGCTTCGACAGCTTGTCCAGCAGCAATTCGAGTATCCCAGTTTGGACTTCGCAAGTATGTTAAAACCTATTCAGATCACAGGAAAGAAAAACGGATCAATAAACAGAAAGGCAGGTTTGTTAGGACAATACCAACCCACCATCTTAATAGCAATGTTAAAAAAATAGCTTTGTTTCAACTTAATGGTCTTTTTTTGCCATTTAAAATTATTACCAATCACATTTAAGCTGCGTTTTCACTTGAAGGATCAAAAAAGATTTTCTAAATTGTCCTAAGACAAGAATGGGTGCTGCTGAACAGTTTTAGGACAACTTTGATGAAACGTTTTGATCCACTTGACTACAGTAGACCAGCAATGGAAATGTTAAATTAGTTCTCATTCACCAAACGTTCATGCTGTCATTTAAAAAAAATCATTCATTCATTCATTTTCCTTCGGCTTAGTCTCCATTTCAGTGGTCACCACAGCAGAATGAACCGTCAACTATTCGGCCGCAACCTAGTACTGGGAAACACCCATACACACTGACTTACATACACTAAAGCCAATTTAGTTAATTCAATTCACCTATAGCGCATGTATTTGGATTGGGGGAAACCCACACCAACACAGGGAGAACATGCAAACTCCACACAGAATAGCCAACTGGCCCACCTGGGCCTCGAACAAGCAACCTTCTTGTTGTAAGGCCACAGTGCTAACCACTGAGCCACCGTGTCATCCAAAAACAAACTTACAATGCATAAAAATAACAACATTATGCCTAAATTGAACTGCATTAGCTATGGAAAGGAAAAAAACGGATATTCTTGAGCATTAGGTGCTTTTCATTCTGTTTCTGGACTAGCTTTCGTATTGAAGTTAAATTGCACCAGAGTTAATTTAGATGGATAAAGCAGCCCAACTTTTCAAAGGTCTTGGCCTGCTTGATTTGTTAGGTTTACATGAAAACGTTCATACTTATGGAAATAAACTGCCCTTACAAAGCTATCGGCCTAGTTTTAAAATCAAACCAAACCATTTAAATGTGAACAACTTTATATAGAATCACTAAAAACACATGACTTATAGGATATAGCACAGAAAACCAAACACAAAAATAACACTTGTTTTATTTTTAACACAGCGCAAGTCCCTGAATAACATCATAACATTTTTAAAAATATTTTATTTAGATTTTATTATACATTATTTAAACCACCAAATGGTATTTTCTAAAAGGAATTGCCTGAAAGACATTTTTTCAGTTCTGCAAATCAAAAACTTGTTTTTCAAATCCAATTTAATTCAATCTATACTGCCATATTTTAAGTAATGAAATGAAACTCATTTGCACAGACAGATAGCCGGTATCTTCAATCGTTGCTGTAGTAATAATAAAAGACTTTCTCATGCAACCCTCATGTCAGTGTAGAGAGAAAGAGACAGAAAGAAAGCTGAACATTTTGCCTCTGCTCATGTTTATCATGCCACCTCATTGAGATGCTAATATTTAACAATACGAAGAAATACACACACACACGTGAACACACACACACAAAGGTGTTTTGTATATAGTTTTGTGCTTTTGTTTTACATTGAAGAGTCCAGAACTACTCACAAGTGTTTTTGCATCACATATGGGAGCTTTTGTGAACAACAGATGGCAAGCATGCAGTCGTGAACGCTGCGAACAAGAGCTAACTAGTACAACCAAGACATCATTATCATTTGCATATAAGAACCATTTTGGGTGGTTAAACGTGTTTTTCAACCATTCATATCACAAACCCCTGAAATGAGAGATCTGTCCAAAAAAAAAGATAAAAAACAAAGAAAAAAATAATCAGATTCTCACTGCTGGTCTGAACCGAGCCTCAACACTCACCTTTGATAGCAGGTTATTAAGCTCATGTGGGTGAAGCTTAACAACATCTCCCAACTGCTGAGCAGCCGCTTTACGGGTGACAGGAGTCGTTCCTGTATCCAATAAGATAAACAGACGTTCTAACCTGAAGACAGTGAGAAAGGACATTATAAATAGCACAATAAATATCTGACTGTCAGCACAATTCTACAATCATTGTAAAAAAAAATACTGGGTTCCACACAATCAATTTGTGCTGGGACAACATGGAGGAATTAAGTTACATTAGTTAACATGAGTGTACTGAACATAAAATAATAAGGTTGTTGTAAAAAAATAATAAATAAATAAAATCAATCGTGTTGTTTCAGCTTAGAGACAAGTAGATTGAACAAACATCTTTTTTTCTGAGTAATCTTTTAACTTATGTCCTCACTTTCAGTAACAGTCACAGCTTAACCTGTTCCTAAACATCCATAGTGTGGTCCAAAAATAGAGTCAAAGGGAAAGTGAAATTGTTTGGTTAACATCATTCCTCAAAATAACTTCTTATGTGTTCTGAATACAGTCATAAAATCTTAAAACAACATGAGGGTTTGTGATTTTCAGTGGACTACTTATTTAATCTATTAACACACAAATGTTTTATCTATTAACACTCAAATATTGCAAAAGGTCTTGATTTGAATGTTTTCAGCATATTAAATAAAAACAATTTATCATTTAACAACTAATAACAACATGGTATACACAGTAATAAGAGAGTAAAATTCAATACTTTTTAAGACCCTTTTTAAGACTTTCCATGCATTTTAAGACCTCATCGCCACCAAGTCTGAACCGGTAAGATTGGCAACATTTTAAATATATTCACCAAATACTGATTGTAAGAAACTAATCCTAAACTAAAACATTTATATACTTCATAAAACTGTTAATCCAGAAGGTGTCACCTATATAACAGCAGAAATAATGGTGCTGCCTTGGTTACTGCAGTAAACATGTGAAAACAGCAGGATTTAATCAATTTCAAAAACTGCACAGCGTCCCAAAATTTCAAACTTTAGCATTCAACTTTAATTATACAACTGTATAAACAAAAATAATGTAAAATTTAATACATTGTAACAGAGCAATTCCAGCGTTATGGATGTGACATTTACAGTAAAAACTCAAAACATAAACGCACAGATAAGGTATATGTTAATACTATACTGAAGCATCTGTTTATTTTTTCCAAAATAACTTTACAAAGGGTTATGGCATAAGAAAAATATCAATCTGTAAACAATTTTTATACTTTAAATAAGGGAAATAAACATGCGTTATGGATGTGACAAAAAAAAAAGTCTGGAAGTTTGCAGCAAACATACTTTGTAGAAACGGTGAATTAAACTGCACAACCCAAAAGACATAATGCTAATCTAAAGGATAAAAGTCAGCTCTCTATAGAACAAACATGATTGATTTTATTTTATTTTATTTTATTGCCGTTATGGATGTGACACTTTTCCGTTATGGATGTGACAGATGTGAAATTGCCACTTGTGCGACTTTGGTAAATGAAACATAGTTGTTTGAAAACACTCACCAAGACATTGAGTATTTCTACATTACTATAAAATACAAGAATACACAAAAATAATTAAAAGAGTTTCGCTATTTTGGTGACAACTTAAATTTTTTTATGGCAAGGTTGACATTTGCCTGGAATTGCTCAACAGTATTTAGGTTTTTTTAATTAATTACATTTTTTAACTTAAAAGTATTTAAGTTAGGTAACATTTATCTACATTAACACGTTAAGCATTAAATACAAAAAGTAAAAATAAAACTTTGACCAAAAGTCTTTAAGAAAGATGCCAAAACAGCAATTGTCCAAACTGGAGCTGCACAACATTTCATTTCTGCATCACTGTCTAGATAGCCTGCCGGGTACGGTGTAGGATTTTGGTTGCCCAGTTGAACAAAGCCCCGGGACTTCGCGCTACCAAATTTTGCGAGCCCACATCAATTTCACAATAGTCACATGGCAGGATTTGCAATGTTGAGTTGTGATTACAATTGACAGGGGTGACAGTTTTTGCAGAGTTCAACCGTAACAGAATAGTGAAAGTTTATCATCTACATGCGTTTTTGAGGTCTGACTGTATGATGATGTGTGAGGCAAAATTGGTTTTATATTTGCACAGTTTTTCAGTGACAACATGTGACATGCCCCCTTACCATTCTTCTGAAATCCCACATAACTTCAAAACAACACCATTTAGCTTATTTGACTATGAACAATGCAGTACTTTGACAGTCATTGGCTGCTAATATGATTTCACTATTTAGAATTTGCAAAGATTGGGCTACTTCTTTAGCCGATATTAGTAAGGAGAAAGTCTGAATGTGCGAATACAAAAATTATCTTAACCTCAATAACTGCATGAGCTCTTTAACAGCATTCATGCATAAGAAATTGAACAGTTTGTAACATTATTAACGCTTAATTTGATTGAAATATCTATGCAATGAACACAATGTAGTATTATTTTAAATTTGATTATTCAAATTATGTACCTGACAACGGTTTCACTAATCAGAACACCATAAAATACAGTTTATTCATTTGTATATTTGGCTCAGAGTGTTATGCATCCCCATAAAAGCAAGTAGATCTGTTCACACACACACACTGACATCTAAAGATCTGGACTGCATTATGTCTGTTTATTAGGCAACTATGCATTATTAGTCATAACTGATTTGTGATCAACATGGCGCCGCCCATGAGTGGACGACCCGATCTGTAAAGATACAGGCTTCCAGTATTAATTAATCCCTTAACGTGTACGACTTTAATTACTTAAAAATAAATAAATGATAAAAATATTCATATCCCAGCAGATTTTCTCACACCGTCCTGTCAGAAGCGTTACATAACGGCACATTAATCTACCGCATCAACTGAAGAGATGGATTAGGAGAAATGAGAGCTGCCTTAATTCAGTCTGTGTCTTTAGCTCACTGACAAGAGCCCAACCCGGACAGGGATGACACTGTAGGGTTAGCCCACTAATCACCCGTGGATTTACACATTAACCGGAGATTTACCAGGATAAAGCGGAACCATTATGACAGACCACAAACTGTTGGATTCATAACGCACACCCCGAAAATGTATCCCACAATGACATATAGCACTAAATTAACACGTTATGTTATTAAAGTGTCAATTTACAGGCTGTTTCTGCAGTGTTTGCCTGGGATATCACTTATTATTATGGTTATCTGTTTTAAATGTTGGCCGAGCTCAACTGCCAGACGTTTTTACTTAGGATGTACATGTAAAGTGTTAGGAATGGCCAAATTGAACTGTGGAGACGCCTTTGGCTGCTGAAGGTGAAGTATTATGCACAGACTCACCTTGAAACGGCCATATGTGAGCTGTTCGGGGGTCCGGGTTTGTGTCCGGCCGCGGGGTTCGGGTTTAGGTTCGGGTTTGGCTGCTGCTGACCGTCGCGTGCGCGGACAGGCCCGAAATCTCGCGCACTGCCTCAAAATCCGACTGCTCGCTTGTTAAATATTTCCCACAGCGCCCGAAGACGCCGAGTAACTCCACGCCAGTGTACAGTTTGATTCAGCCCTCCGCACTTCCCCGAAAACGGTATTTTAATCGAACAAACGGGGAGAAATAATTTTGTTGATCACAAAAGAGAAGCCAGGCGGCTGGTTTTATATGAGGAGCCATCTTGCATTTATTCCTTCCTCCATGGTAGGCGCGCCGTGATTGGTTACATGGGCTCCCGCCGGCCAATCGCAAGGCAGTTTTCAAAAGGAAGCACACTGTAGGAGAAAAAAATATATGCTCCGGAAACATGTTTTTGATTAATCTTTCTTTGAGTAAAATATATTTATATAAATGTATGTATATGCTGAATAGAAAACTGTTTTTGTCCCTGTTCTACATTCGCATATAACTTCAACCAATGTCATCCTCTATAAACGGAGAGCAGTCGAAGGTTCTATAAGACAGATATCAACTTGATGCTTACTGACTGACTATTTAGTCAGATACGTATAATAAAATGTGTGTGTGTGTGTGTGTGTGTGTGTGTGTGTGTGTGTGTGTGTGT
>CAIGQQ010040406.1:9616445-9627961 GCA_903798035.1 Danio albolineatus | reverse complement strand
ATATATATTTCATGGTATTTATTTTGTATCACATTTGATACATCAGGTGTTTGTGTAACTTTTTGCTCCCAACAAGTCAATTTTAATGACAAAAATAATTTTGCCCCTGACATTTTGCCAGCAGAGAACATTTCAGGCAGTTTTTCAATTAGTTTTTACCTGTTACCTGTTCTCAAATCATATACAACTGGTTTTTAAACTAGTTTTTGATCAGGTTGATATTTGATAGGTCTTATTAGAAACTCGTGTATCAAATATGATACATGCGGCTCCATAGATCTCTAAATTATATCAGTGATATATGTTTGACTATACTAGCAGGCAACCAGATCTGCCTCCTGTCACCTGATATCAACTTTGGGTCAGTACACAAAGCTCCTCCCACCTCTGCCAGTGGAACCATGGGTGGACACATGCAGAAATGCCTTATGAGTGGAACAGTGTGATCTGCTGTGTTGGTTGTTGGCAGTGGCGGATTTAGGCTTTTGGGTGATCGCCCAGGGCAGCATCTTGGTAGGGACAGCATGGATCCAAGCGTGGATCCAATTTTAACGTCATGAAATTTAAAAAAAGAGACTTGTTGTGTTTACAGTATATCACTGCAATATGACTGTAAACACACTATACCTGTACACAGTTCAGTCCAAACAGCTTCCAAAAGTTGATTTTACATTAGAGCTGTCCTTTAAAGCTTGAACCGGAGGTTGTTGACACTTTTATTCCATTATGCTGATGTACTTTCAACTGAAACTGAACATTGAGTAGGCGGCAGGTCTTTCTTTACACCATCAACTTGCGGTAATGCGCATGGCTACGAATACTGTGGCTGAAGCCGTCAAACTGATATCAGGGAAGGACCGGAACTCTAACAAAATAAACATTGTAAATTTGCATTTCACAAGGACTTAAATATCAAATCCTGAACCATTCTGTCTTTCAAACTAAATTGTGATTGGCCAAATTGAAATACTTTTTAGTAGTCCATATCCTTAATATCTTTTCACAAAAGTCTCCTCATCTTTTCCTAAAATGAATTTACCATGCTACAAATTGTTTTGGTCCAAATACCCTGTTGTCATGACAACAAACCATTTTCTTGATTTTTATGAAAGCATTTTAAGACCCTGTTTCCAATTCAGTGCTAACTATATCATCTGATCAGAACTTTTTTTCACTTTTCTTTCTAAAAAGAATAAAAAAACAAAGGACATGGGTAAACAATTGTTAGACATCACAGTCAAAACAAAAAATAACTCGACTTTTAATGTTTTTATGTAATTTTCTTTAAATGCTTTTTCCAGTCTAACAAGAAAAATAAAACATCCAAAATAATTTTAAACGTGTCTTTTGTTTTGTATCTATATTTCACTTATGATTTATTTTAAAGCTTTTATCTAAATAGGTATTATTTTCTCCTGTAGCCAATACACTGTGGAACACAACAGTTGACTTTATCAAATGAAATGAGTGTAGTTAACTCAACATTTACAGAAAGTTAATTCTACTCATTTGAAAAGAGTTTTGAACTAATTAAGTAAGTTGAACTAGTTAATTTAATACTTCATTACTGGGCCCTCACGGAATCTGCACACGCAGAATTCCACAGATTTCAACAGATTTTTAGCCCATCATTGATTTTGTTTATTTACTTAAATGTGTGTAAATGGATATTTATTCAGTTTTTTAATCAATTTCAGTAATGATATTGACTAATATGAAAATATTCATATCATTTATTTACAATACAGTTTGTAGAGTAATATTTTCTGTCTTTTAGTAGATATTTTACACGAGAGACTTGCTTTGTTTACCAAATAAAGTGGATCTAATTGGATTTGCATTGGAAGCATTCAATAAAAGTTAAAAGGATATAACTTTGTATTTCATATATTAAGGTTTTAATTATGATACTCCCAAAATCGGCGCCACGGTGGCCGAGTGGTTAGCACGTTCGCCTCACAGCAAGAAGGTCGCTGGTTCGATCCCCGGCTAGGCCAGTTGGCATTTCTGTGTGGAGTTTGCATGTTCTCCCCGTGGTTGCGTGGGTTTCCTCCGGGTGCTCCGGTTTCCCCCACAGTCCAAAGACATGCGGTACAGGTGAATTGGGTAAGCTAAATTGTCCGTAGTGTATGTGTGTGAATGAGAATGTATGAATGTGTTTCCCAGAGATGGGTTGTGGCTGGAAGGGCATCCGCTGCGTAAAACAAATGCTGGATAAGTTGTCGGTTCATTCCGCTGTGGCGACCCCGGATTAATAAAGGGACTAAGCCGAAAAGAAAATGAATGAATGAATGAATACTCCCAAAATCATTCCACATAAATCCGCAGATTTTTACCAAAATTCTGTGCAGATATAGCAAAAAATGTCCGCAGATTCCGTCTGGCCCTACTCATTACTTCAACTTAAATGAAGTAAGTACACAGTTATCATATAGATTGTAGT
The DNA here is from genome assembly GCA_903798035.1 of Danio albolineatus. Taxonomy (NCBI): domain Eukaryota; kingdom Metazoa; phylum Chordata; class Actinopteri; order Cypriniformes; family Danionidae; genus Danio; species Danio albolineatus. The sequence goes on along the minus strand of CAIGQQ010040406.1, from coordinate 9,625,518 downwards.
TTTAAACTTGAATGGTTTGTATTAATCGGTTTCCTCAAACAGTTTGAGTTGTCTTAACTTATTAGGTTTTATAGTACTCAGTTGGTTTTAGTTCTGTTCAATTATTGGGTTTTACTGTGCTCAAATTGCTTCGTTTACTCAAATGGATTAAGCTCAAAGTACTCATTAGGATTAGTTCTTGAACTTAAACGGTTTGTTGCAATCGGATTTCTCAAATAGTTTGAGTTACCTTAACGTATTGAGTTTTACAATGTATAAATCTCCATTTCAGCAGGCTTCACATGCATCAAACTTCACACTTGTATTCATTTCTATATTCTGAAGTTTTTTTTAAATTGAGAAACCTGTTCATATTTATCTGATTGTATCTACTTTATTCTACAAACAAACTGCAATTTTTTCCCTTGCATATAGAGCGGCATAATTTTCTCTTGACGTCAGTTTCTGATGAGGGTTTCAGCAACAGTATTCTTAACCACACCCCTCTTACCTTTAGTTTGCTACAAGGGCAAGAAAAACAGCGTACAAAGTGCAAACTGCCCATGCCAGAAATGTTGTCCAGATAGACAACTGAGGCAAACGTGTTCAGTTACAAACCACAGACAGCATTAAGTTGTTGTGTGGTATTTATTTGGTGTTGTGCAAATATCTGCATGACAATAATCCTTTAATCGTCAATACTGTTTCCCTGTAAATATCATGGTAACACTTTATTTTGATGGTCCATTTGAATATTAGTAGACAGTCTGCTTAATATCTGTTGATACTGACATTCAACAGACAACTTACACGAACCCCAACCCTCTCCAAAACCTAACAGTGTACTTATAGTCTAATGAGAATTAGTTGGCATGCAGATGCTATGTAGCGTAAATTCAGCAAACGGACCATCAAAATAAAGACCAATATCATTAGTGTGAAAATGAACTAAAGTTATTGGCGTCGTACTGCCCCCTAGCGGACATTTTACACAGAAACTGCAGTCAAACCGACAGTATATTGAACTTTTACGTCAAAAATGTAGGCTGCAAGCACATTTTTCTAATGTAATTTTTTCCCGTTGCGGCATAGTTCTCTATGTTCTCTAAATTCTGTAATTTTTAGAGCGGCATAGTTCTCTGTTGACATCAGTTTCTAATGAGGGTTTCAGCAACTCTTAACCACACCCCTCTTACCTTTAGTTGCTACAAGGGAATGATACGCAAAAAGAAAGCCACGCCCCCTACTCAATATTTCTTTTCAGTTGGAAGTACATTAACATACTGAAATAAAAGTCTCAGGAACTTCCCGTTCACGCAGATGCTCAAAACCAGAGATGCCCAAACTAGGGCCCGCGGGCCAAAATTGGCACTTGGTAATCTTTAATTTGGCCCACCATCCAGTCTAGTTTTTCTGGTGGTTTGTTTTATTATTGAGCTACAAACAGCTAACTGAAATTAAATGTTCCCACTAAATATTGTAAATGAATCAGATTTCCACGAATAAAACACCGTCACTGATGGATAGAAGACAAAGCAGAAGACATTAGCAGAGGAAAGTGCAACTTTACTAGTGTATTCGCCATTGATCTCCACTGTGTTCAAAAATTTATTCTGTTTTTTATTGTAAGCAGTAAGTAAGAAAATCTGTTGCATTGTTTAATATGATTAAATCTATATATTAACAATGTTAAATAGAAAAGAAATTACCGATGGGAACTTAATGTAATAAAGACTCAAATCATTTTGCTGTTTGTTCAACTTACTTAAGCAAAATGTGCTTAACACAATTCTTGAGATTTCTTTGGGACAACTTAATTGTTTTATGTTTTATCCACTTAAACGTGTTAACTTCATTGATTTGGTTTGGGACAACCTGAACGGATTGCGTGGAACCCTGCTTTTTTCACACTGCAGTTTGGTATGTTTACCTTCGCCCCATGGCCCTCAATTAACTTTGGATTTTGACCCTTCATAACAAAAAGTTTGGGCCCCCCTGCTCGAAACGAGATAGGAAAAATACAAAAACCATGTTTGTTTGCACTCCATATGTGATGATTAAATTCCATTCTAAACAAAAGCTTTAGTCAGAAGCAAAACATGCTTACAGACTGACACCATTGGAAAATTATATTAGTCAGACTAAGAATGATTATTTTTAAGACAAAACCACCGTGTTCAAGTGTTTTAGTGCTGTATTTGCTGATCTGAAGAACCTATAGAGTCAACTCAAGAACTCAAGGATGATAAAAAGTCGATTTCTTTAAATGTTGTGTACATCACCTCTCAATGTTTTTCCTCACACGAATGTAAACCTACGACACTTATGACATGCTATGACCTCTGATGAAACCTTTACGGGCTAAAAGAAATGCATGGGGTCTAATTGTTCTTAAAACAACGTCACTGATCCAGCATTGTGACAGAACTGTGCGAGTTTCCAGCTGTCAGTGTGTTGATATGCTGTTAAACCTGTACGTCTGGTTCAGTTCATCAGCTTTTCTCATAACCACAGCTCTGAGCAGAAACAAACACACAGGAGTGGAGCACACACACAGAGAAGCCACAATGCTGTATATTTTGGGGGTGAGTTTACCAGTTCACAGCTTAGTTTTTTGTTTGTTTCATTAAGACTTTTAATTATGATTTTGCATGAGTTTTTAGTGTTGGTGTACATAAAGTATTCATTAAATATGCAAAGCCTCAAATGGCATAGTAGTCAAAGGTTTAACTGTTGGTATAATATATAAAATGAAAGATGGTAGCTTCAACTACCAGCTTCAGAAATGTAATAATCTTTTAAAATAGCGTCTAATTGTTGTGAAAATAGCATTGTTCTTCATAATTTGGATACATTTTTAAACACAAACACATACAGGATACATTTTTAGACAACACTTTTTGTAAATTGTATTAAAATGTAATAATATTACTGTTTTACTGCATTTCTGAACAAAGAAATGCTGCATTTTAAACTTTACTTAAGTATTAGTATCCATATTAGTTCACATCAGATAATTTACTTACTAACATGGACAAACAATGAACAATACATTGACTGCAGTATTAATTTATCTTTGTTCATTTCAGTTCTTGTTAACTCGCAGTGCAATAACTAACATTAATCACAACTTCAGATTTTAATAACGCATTATAAATGCTGTATGAGTATTGTTCATTCTTAGTTCATGTTAATAAGTACATTAACAAATGGAAGCTTGTTGTAAAGTGTGACCAAAATGTGTATTAAAAAACTGGATTCTCATATCAAAGGCTTTATTTGCATTTAATTATAGTCAAGTTGTGACCGCGATGCCTTAATTGGGGACTATAGCTTGTGTTTGTCAACAGGGTAAAAGTTCGATTCTGTACAGAGATAATGTATTCTATTCTGTATATCACTTAATCAATACAACATACAAAAATTGATTCCCTTAAAACTGTAATATGTCAAATGTTCCAATTAATAATATATAGTGACAGAATTATTTGTACTTTTGTAAACATTTCTAATGATTGTTAAAGTGTTGGCCTATTGGTGTGTTGGACAGATTGTTTTGGGGCTGATTGGCATCATCAAGTGCATGTCACGTGGCCTGAGTCAGGTGAGAGGAACTGTTTAATTATAACTGGTTCATCTGGATTTAAAAGTCAGTAACAATCATATGGTACATTATCTCGCATTACATCTCATGTTGGAATTTGTCAAAACACATCACAGTTTCTTAAGGCCCAAGCTGTTTTTTTACATGCATTTGGGCTTATTGGAACTTAGAATAAAACCTGAGTATTTTCTTTTGATATTATGTACTTTTAGAGAAAAATGATGTCCATATATGTGGACTCGTGGCCACCTTTGTGTCATAAAATTAAAATTATTAACTCACTTATGAAAATGAAAATATTTCAGCCTTGAACACAGCAGTTTTTTTCCTGACTGTTATTTTAATGCATTAATAACACATACACACATATTTTTTGAACATGTTTTGACTATCAGTAAAAACATTTTTTTTTTCATTTTGGAGTTAAAACAGTGTTTAGGACATTTCACATGCTGCAAAACAGTTGCAGGAGGACACTGTATGTCTGTAACAAAATCTAAAACATAAGACATACAGTTAGACATAAGAGCTCAAATGTGCTGTCCACTAAGCCCGATAGAAGAAGAATATGACAGAAGCAGGTGGATAATTTGTAAATAAAAATGTAAATTTATGTTTTTTTTTAGTAAAGATTTGAGTAAAAAAATAAAAAATATAATATACAAAATTAAAAAAAATATATTAAATATATTAAAAAATATATTAAAAATATGTAATATATATATATATATATATATATATATATATATATATACTGTATAGGCAAAGGAGTGTTTAAACCCTGCTGTTTTGTCTGGGGAAACTTCAACCAAAATATTCAAGTTGTGTCATCATTTGCTCACCTTATGTTCAAAACCTTTTTAAGTTTTTTCACACAAAACAGGATATTTTAAAAAATGTTGGAAACCAGTAGCCATTGAGATCCATGGTATTTCTGCTCCATATGAATATAATTTCAATACAATACTTTTTATTTCCATAAATAAATAAAAAAATACATTACTCTCGTTCGTTTCATTGCACGTTTCAGATGAAAAATCCACCAGAGGGCGCTGTCTACATTTATGCGAATTCTGAAATACTTTACTTAGGTATATTTTGTAGTATGATTCATGCAGCCATGTAGTTTTACCTTGATTTTACATTGCTTCAATCTCCGCGCTTCACTGGACCCGAGCGCTCTAAATGACAAGAAAAACAGCGTATAAAGTGCAAACTGCCCATGCCAGAAATCTTGTCCATATGGAGATAGACAGTTGAGGCAAACGTGTTCGGTTACAAACCACAGACAGCATTAAGTTGTTGTGTGGTATTTATTTGGTGTTGTGGAAAGATCTGCATGACAATAATCCTATAATCGTCAATACTGTGTCCCTGTAAATATCATTAGTGTGAAAATGAACTAGTTATTGGCGTCGTACTGCCCCCTAGCGGACATTTTACATAAAAACTGCAGTCAAAGCAACAGTATATTTAACATTTACGTCAAAAATGCAGGCTGCAATCACATATTTCTAATGAGCCGGTGTGTTTTACATGGATGTCAATGGCTACCAGTTACAACATTGCTTAAAGCTTTAGACACCACTTCAGGGTGAGTAAATGTTGAGTGAATTTTCTTTTTTTTCACATGAAGACTGTCTGAAATCGGTCTTATTTGTTTACTGTATCGTCTCCAACAGATTCAAGCCAAAGGCGGAAATGCCTCTCAAGACAAAAACTTCATTTACAAAAATAAGGTAGGCTACAGGCTGTGTACTGTATGTGGAAATACCAGTTTTCCTGACTGAGCGAGAGACTGAAGTGTGTATTGTGCTTTTATTCTGCTGCAGAGGATGAATGATCAGGAGGTTTACCTCATCATTAAACTCCTGACCGCGGGGCTGGTGGACGCAGACCCAAACACCCTCCACCACATTAAAGAATACAGAGATCTGAGAGGAAGCTCAACCTGAGGGAGGAAATGACAGCAGGATGATTATACGAGAGGGAAACCCAAGAGCAGGGGTTTACCTTTTTTAGGAGGAAGAAGGAAGTCTGTTAAATGATCACGAAATGTTTTTTACTAATAAGTTTGAAACATCTGGATCATCTGTTCTGAAAGACTCCGGTGAAATGAATAGAAAAGACTGATCGTTTTTCATCAGGCATTCAAATAATCTGTTCGTTCAGTTTTATGGCAGCTAAAGAAAGAATTAGAGCATTAAATTATACTTTATTTTACTTTATTTAGTCATTTTATTACTTTGACTGAATGAAAAAGAGTTATGGTAACTTATAAACTGATTATATTAAGCAGAACTCTAATCGAATAAGTTATAACTGAATTCATTATATTTTGTGTGTTAACTCTAATGCTAAAAGGAATATCAAACCATTGAGCAGCTATAGTTGTTTTGGACTAATTAGTTGAAGTTAATTGAACTAACAATGATCTGATACCTGAACTTAAAATGTTTAAGTTACTAATACTGTAAAAGTTGGATATCAACACAAATGATATATGTAGAAACCAGGGGCTGTGCCATTTACTTCCAGAAGGAAGTTGAAATTGGCAAGTAATCAGTAATTTGGGGTATTTCAATGTAATAAACCTTTGAGGGTTAACAATATAGCAAATATAACAATAGTGTTATAATAAATCACTTTTAAGTAAGTGTCTTGGTAAAAATGTATGAGATATATTATTAGTCAGAAAAGTATGTACAGTAGGAATCAGGAGGTGTGCGATTTACAGTACTTCCAGAAGGAAGTTGAAATTGGGGGCATGTAATTAGAGTTGTAAAGCTTAACCTTTCAGTTTCAGGTGAAAAATCGTATCTGTTGGAGACGTCCAATAGATTAATAGGTACCAAAAAAGTCACCAGGGGGTGATCACCAGAATGGGGAAGTCCCAGAGTAAAATGAGAAAATATGATACACTGGTGTTTTGGAACATTGAAAAACTTTTTCTGAACTTGTCTCTACGCTGTTTTCATCTGTTTTTTAAATTATTTGTTTCTACTTTATTTGTATTTTATTATATCTCTTTTATTTCTGTTTAGGTAAAGCACTGAATTGCCACTGTGTTTGAAATGTGCTATAGAAATAAACTTGTTTACAGTACAGTAAAGTTTACAGTACTTAAATGGTTTGCTGAAATCGGTTTCCTCAAACAGTCTGAGTCAACTTATCCGGTTTTACAGTGTAAGTGTATATACAGTGCTCAGTGTAAGTACACCCCATTTTGAAAATGAATATTTTTATTCATTTCTCAGTGAATAGTCAGTGTGTTTTAAACAAAATATTTAATACGAGTTTAAACAAACCAGATTTATTAAACAGATATATTTATTAAAATAATATTTTATTCACCAAACATATTTAGAAATTGAAAGATAATGCAATTACATTCAACCAAATTTGCAAAAATGCAAACTACAAAATTTCAACAAAATGTTTACATTTTTGGAATTTTTTAAAGTTATTTTGTTATATAAGCTCCAGATTTGGCTTCAGTACTGACAAATCTAATGTTTATGCACAAATACAATATTGTATAGCTTCCCATTAAAAAAAATATGAATTTAAAAGATAGATTTGTGAGGTATTTACTCTCGGAAATAAAAGTACAGAATCAGTCACTGGGGCAGCACCCTCAAAAGCCAGCTTACATTTTTGTTCCTAACTGGTAATAAAAGGTAAATATCAATCCCTTAAAAAGTACAGATGTGTACTTCACTATATTGCACTATATATATATATTTCTCAGCTTTTATTAAAATTTGAACAAAAACTTGAAGTCAGAAATGATTTATACATACATGGAACTATTAAACAGACGTGTTTATGGAATTTGTCAATGACTTCATTTTTAATAAAACATCAAAATATTTGGAGAAAACGTCCAATATTCACTTAGCTGAACATATTTTTATGTACAAATTCATCAACCGTACTTATTCTGATTAATTATTAATATTTATAAAAGAATATGTGATGATACTAAATGTTATTTTATTTTAAATAATTAAACTACTTTCTGGCAAATGGTAAAAACCTAATGGTCTGAAGGATATTGGCAAAGTATAAAAATCTAAATTGGCAAGTAATTAGTCATTTGGGGTATTTTAATGTCATTAACAATATAACAAATATAACAATTGTGTTATAATAAATCACCTTTAAGTGAGTGTCTTCTGTAAATCCTGGCACAAATGTATGATAGACATTATTAGTAGGCAGAAAAATATGAAACAGATTATTTTGATAGCATTAAATAACTAGTTCAATAAATGAACATCAGCTTTATTATCAGTTGCAAAGATGCAGAGTTGAATGGTTTACAATAAAAATACCAAAAAAAATGTGTATAAATAATATGTATTATATATGCATTATTCAGATCATATGAATGTGTATACAGTATAAACACTCAATAAAGGATATTTGCTTGTTCAAACTACTTAATTCAAATGAGCTGAAACAACACAATTCAGTTTTTTGGGACAACTTAATAGACTTGTAAAAATTCATAAGTTAACATATTCCTTCATGTTGTCCCAACACAAATCTATTGTGTGAAGCCCAGTGTTTTTAACATTGTATAAATGCATTACTGAGATCACCTGAAACTGGTCCACATCAGATATTCACATCAGACATTCACCTGAAGACATTTACAGTATAACAGGTGTCAAGTTTGATCTCTAAAGCACTTCCTCCTGACTCATCGTGAGCTTGTAAATTTCAGATGTCTTTTCCCTGTGAGAGTAAAAGGAAATAAAGATGTGGGATTTTTGGCAAGTATTTATATAAAGCAGCAGCATCATCATTCTCAGATATGCCAAACGATAAACATACATTATTATGAAAATAAGACTCACCCCAAACTTTATTGTTCAAAGCTTGCCCCAGTAAAAACAGCAGTGACACAACAAGCATGTTATGAAAGAAGAAGACGGCCAACCCTGAGTGGCTGAAGAGCCCCAGTAAAGGATAAACCCAGATTCCCACTGTACAATACACCCAGATTACCCTGAAGAAGAAGAAATGTGCAATACTTTAATCTAGCGGCCTGGAATTTTTCATTAGATGAGTATAAATCAGTCCCTCTAGGATTTTGCAGAAATATTTTTATTATAGTTGTGGCCAAAAATGATGTAATGATATTGATGCAACATAGACTCTTTATTGTATTTAAATTATATATTGATGCTTTAAATCTGTAGTATCTGTTGAATTTCTTTTTTCCCTGTGTCTCCACAACTTCTCTTACATTAAAATAAATTGTAAAAATAAATAATTATATATGTATGTATGTATGCATGTATGTATGTACTGAATGTATGTGTGTGTGTGTATGTGTCAGAATTATTAAGCCCCCTTTGACATTTTTTGTCTTTTTAAAATATTTCCCAAATTATGTTAAACAGATCAAGGAAATTTTCACAGTATGTCTGATAATATTTTTTCTTCTGGAGAAAGTCTTATTTGTTTTATTTTGGCTAG
>CAIGQQ010040406.1:9558453-9616045 GCA_903798035.1 Danio albolineatus | reverse complement strand
TATATGTATATATGTGTGTGTGTATGTGTGTGTGTGTGTGTGTGTGTGTGTGTGTGTGTGTGTGTGTATTGTTTTATTTTAATGTACCTCTTGCTCAAAAATCTGTTAGATTGTTTTTGTTGTCTGTTCACAAAACAATTATACTGAATAAAAAAATATTAGCTATTATTATTCCTTTTAACTGTATTAATAGGCCTATTTAATTTATATAGACGTTTTAAATGTGTGCGTTTTATTTATTTTTCCCTGTGTCTCCACAACTTCTCTTACAATAAAATAAACAGTAAAATAAATAAATAAATAATTAATTATATATGTGTGTTTTTTCATTCATTTATTTTTATATAATTTATTTTAACGTACACAGCAAAAAAATCTGAATACATTTAACTCAATTTGAGTTTAACTTAACACTCCTTGGGTGTACATATGACTCCCTCCATTTTAGAGTTAAAGTAACACTTTCTAAAGTCACTCACATAGTTCATTTAAACACAGTAAGAGTTTATTCTTACATCAAACTGGAGTGTCAAAGTGTTAATATAATTAATGTGTACATTACTCAGAGTTCATGTGTATATAAGCTAATGAGTGCGTATACTGCTTCTGATGAAAATTAATTTATTATATCTTATAATTTATTATATCATCAAGACTCGTAAAACATACTGGTTTTTCACTGTTTGTCCGAAAGAAAAAATGGATTTTCCAACAGTGTGAAAAACACTGCATTTTGGGTTAAAAGTTTACCACTAAAAAAACTCTTAAATATTCACATTCATAAATTAAAATGTACTACGGGTTATAACACTGAACAACACCCAAAAAAAATAAAAATAAAAATAAAAATCACACTGTGCATTTAACACCGGATTTTTTGCTGTAGCTCCAGAATCAGTTACATTGTTTTTGTGGTCTGTTTACAAAACAATTATAACGAATAATAATTATTATTTATATTTAAATCAATAAAAAATATGAATAAAACAAATGATACTCACCATCCTAAATAAGCGAGACCCACCACTCCTAAAGCCGCTAAACCGTTTTTAGTTTTGGGGAAGACATGAGGCTCCAGCAGGATCTCACCAAACAAGATCGGGAGAACAACTGTGTGCTGTGAATCAAACATGTACAGTGTGACTGGTTCTCAATACAGACCCAAAAATCGATCTATTTAATCATGTACCATACAAAACTATCATAGAGCATAGAGAACAAACCATAGCATGATTCAACCATGGAGGGAAGAAGTTGTCTAGTGAAGCCGGATAGACCAGCTGTCGGTCATAGGCGAAAATCAGCCAAAACAGCAGAACTACAAACTTAAGACAAAAACAACAACTTGATTGTTAAGGTGTATACTATTTATAATGTCAAACATATATTGTAATAATTTTTTATTTAAAAATTGAAGATAACACGATGTTCAAGTATTTAAAATTGTCATTACCGGTAATAACCAATAGATGGCGCACAATCATTATTTAAAAATACCATTGCCTTTCAGCCCATTCTGTTGAAAGTAAACATTGTGCAATACATAGGCGTTTATCAGTAAGTAATAAATGCATTTTTATTCAAAACTTTGTTATTCATAATTAAAATATATATCTGTTCATATGCGGCTCACAGCAAGAAGGTCGCTGGTTCGAGCCTCGGCTGGGTCAGTTGGCATTTCTGTGTGGAGTTTGCATGTTCTCCCCGTGTTCGTGTGGGTTTCCAAAGACATGCGGTATAGGTGAATTAGGTGAGCTGAATTGTCCGTAGTGCATGTGTGTGAATGAGTGTGTATGGATGTTTCCTAGTGAAGTGTTGACTCGAGACTGCTTATGTGGATTCAAGGTAACGCTGTTGTAGCACAGATTGTTTCACTTTAAAAGACGTGTGTGAATGAGTGAGTACACAGCAAAAAATTCCAGTGTTATATATACAGTGTGATTTTTTCGGAGTTGTTCAGTGTTAAAACTATACTCTAGTTTTAATCCACGAGTGTTAAAGAGTGTATATTTAAGAGTTTTTTTTTTTCAGTGTTAAACTTTTAGCCCAATATGCAGTGTATTTCCCACTAGTGATGGGAGGTCCAGTGTTTTTACTTAGACCGGTTCTTTCGGACAAACAGTGATCAAACCAGTATGTTTTACTTAAACCTAAAACATGTCTTGTTGCATTTTAAAATGCAAAGAGTTGAATGCATTGAACTTATTTCTGAAAAGATTAATGAACATTTAATAAATTAAAACTTAAAAGTTGATCACTGCTATCTGTCACACACACCAATTGATAATATAGGAAAAAAGGTAATATATTAACACTTTGAAGGGTAACACACACTCCAGTTTGAAGTAAGAATAAACTCTTACTGTGTTAAAATAAACTCTGGGAGTAATGTACAAATTTTACACTTTAGAAAGTGTTATTTTAACTCCAAAAATGGAGGGAGTCATATGTACACCCAAAGAGTGTTAAGATAAACTCAAATTGAGTTAAATGTACACTGATGTACATATGTGGATGTTCATTCCGCTGTGGTGACCCCAGATTAATAAAGGAACTAACCCTGAAAAGAAAATGATTGAATGAATGTTCATATGCTGTTCTCCTTTATAAAACATTTGTTCTTTGTAGATATAATGCATTTGACTTATTGGGACTAGACACATATTCGATTACTTCTATTTTTGATTGATTTGTTTTCATTTCTACTGTTGATCTTTATTAATATTGATCATGTCTCTTCCTCTCTCTCTCTCTCTATATATATATAAGGGTTGTTAAAATTAATAAAATGTGTTACACACTAAACAAAAATAACGAAATTGATTTTTACGGAAATGTTCATTATGAATCCCACAATAAAAACCCATGTTAAACCTATTTTGAGTGTTTGAAAGATTTTCAAGAACATGCCACATGTACAGTGTACAAACTTTAAATCCTCAAAGCAGTCATGATCCTAAACATATTTGAGTTTCAGCAATTGTACAGACACATGAAGTATACATCAAATAAACAAAAGTTCAGCCTTGTCCTATGGCACCCGATTGCCGTTTCTTTTTTATTTTTTGCAATTAAATATTTTGATAGTAAACACCCACACTCACCATTCCCACTGGAAACACAAAGACTGAGAAGAGCAAGTCCTTGCAGAGGCAGAGAAGAGACGTTTTTGAACCTTTCCCCACAGGCTGAAGGTCATTCACAGACGCCAGTCCAAAAAACACCATCTGTAAGACCTGACAAACCAGAGTTTACAAAGCAAGCTGTCTATTACAATAATGTTCAACAGAACACGAACATGGATAGCATCTTACCAGGTTTAAAAAAGTGAGGTATTTCCAAGGTCCGCCGTAAACAAAAATCCCAGAGGGCAGATCTGAAACATCTTTCGCATAAATACACTGGATGATAAAGACATACCAGCTAAAAGCCACTATGTGGTAAAACGTCTTCATTAGACCGGGCATGTTTGCAGTCAAAGTCTGTTGCTGAAATACTACTTTCATTATTGAGATCTCCACTGTTATATCTGCTGTGGGAGACTTTAGGACAAGCCACGGGAACTAATTCTGATTTATGAAAAAGAAAAGCTTATATTGAGAGATTAGCCTAAACTGACGGGCGAATTTGACATGCTGTTACAAAAGTACAAATCCACACAAAGGGCTCTGTGTTTTTCAAGTGACGTCACATATATACTTCATTTTGTAACACGGGCTTACATATCACAGGCTAAAAAAGTGTTCTGTAATTTGGTTTGGCAAAGATGAATTTAGGCTTAACTGCATAGTTGACATTTTTTGCAGCATGAGCTAATTAAAGATCAGTCACGTCACAAAGTTAGGTAAGCACACTCAAAAACAAGTAACTAAAAAGGGAAAGCAACTACTATAAGAATAGATCATTTAAATATAACAATTATGTCAAAATTTACCATGTTTCAACAGTTTTTTCCACATACAATAAAAAGCAACAGGCTACATAACAAGACTGGTCCCAACTCGTTTTGACAAAATAAAAATAAACTCTTTCCTCTTTAAATATAAACAGAAAAAATATATATATTTCAAAATCTTCATACAATTTTTGTATAAGAATAATTAATGACACACTTTTGTTATATAAATATCTATACTGATACCAATAGGAATGATTACACATTTAAAACTCTCTCTTTTTCTCTTTCCCTGTCAGCAGATAACACACAATGCAGAGTTAGATGTTTCAAACTTGTTCTTTCAGTTTTATTTTCGTGTCAGTGTAATAGACCTCATATTACTTAAACATGATTTAGATTTACAACCTTTGGAATGGGTGGCAACATGTAACAGGCATTTCAACACAGGTAAATAACGGGAACCATCAACAGATGCGGTCTCACTACAATGACAATAGTTTACAAACATTACATTGCACAGTTTAAATAAATCAACATCAGTACATCTTCCCAATATTCACAATATTGCACGTCTCATTCAACACAGCAAAAACATAATCCCACAATTCTGTACTTTGTTGTCACACATTCTATTGCATGTACGTATATATATATATATATATATATATATATATATATATATATATATATAAATCTACTGATGGATAAACATCTAGAGGATTGTTCATTCCTGTTTTCTGCATTTGTGACTGATTAATTTCCCTTTTCCTAGTCCATCTTCTAGTCATTCTTCTCCGCTTTGTTCCATTGCTATTTTCTGCTGTTCTCTCTTTGCTTAAAGGGCACCTATTTTACACTTTTTAAAAAGATTTAAGATAAGTCTTTTGTGTTTCCAGAATGTGTTTGTAAAGTTTCAACTCAAAACATCCATCAGATTATTTATTATACCTTTCAGAATATTGACTTTCAGCTCTGAACATTATGTAGCTGTTTTTGTGGCCTGTGCCTTAAATGCTGGTTCTCCCCGCCTATCATTCCCACGTGCCTGTCAGAGTGCCTCAATCTCCGACAGTGTCAGATAAACAGCACAGTGACAGACATGATGGAAGCAGATCTCACATATAACGTTTGTGATAAATACTACAGCAAAAACTCTCCCAATGATTATTTGATGTATTTGTTGTGGAGTTAACTCAAGTCTTTCTGCAATGATAGGTCACATGCAATGTCGTTACAAAGTTCACGCACACACACACTGCATGGTTAACTTTGCACTGTTTTTGCACGCAAATGTGACAGGACACACGTTAATATCCACTGCTGTATGGATATCCGTTTTAACGTCCACAAACCAGAATTGAAGCGTCTTCTTTTATAATTGTACTGACATGCTGCTGTGGTGATAAAGACGGTAAAATTGCTGTAATTAATTACAAACATGCCCTTTAAAAAAAATGTTTTAAACTTGTTAAACTCATATTCTTGATCACATTTGATGATGACTGATGATCACAGCAAGCTGAACAGATCTTTTAATCTGAGTTGATTTGCGCACATCCTGTCTTGTTGATATGATTATACACGTTACTACGCAAACATGTTAATACACAGCTGTCAACCGCACTCCTACATCACGTTGGGCATCAAAACGGGAGGGATTTGGATCCTATTTTAATGTCCGGAAATTTAAAAAAGAGAGACTTACTGTATTTGTATCACCCCAATATGACTGAGGACACAATATACCTACACACAGTTCTGTACAAACAGCTTACAAAAGATGATTTACATCATAGGTCCCCTTTAAAGTTGACTTCTTTGAGTTCTTTACAAATATTATAAACATTTGGGCACAAAATAATTGCAATTATTAATGAAAAAGTATAATGTTTGGAGATAAGTTTCTGTTGTAGCTATATTGACTCTGATAACTTGTTAGCCTGCTGGAACATTAAATGGTCTTAAAGACTTTCAAAACAATCTGCTCCTTGCTCCTGGCAGTTTCACATATTTACCCTCGGTCCACATTATTCACATGCTTTGTCACTGGCAAGTTCACTTTTTAGTTACTGTACCTCTTTGTTTTTGTTTGGTAAACAACACTTTATTTATCATATTTCTACCAACTTCTAATAATTATGATAGTTTCAGAAATGAGTTTCACAGCTATATATACACACAATAGATAATATCCTGCCTGATCGAAAGCTTATTCCATCTGGTAAGGGTTGTGTTCCTGTTTAAGTTTTTTTTGGCACACAGTTCATCTGCTTAGCATTGTAAGTCTTTCAGGGATTTCCACTATCTCAGCATAGGCAGCACTCTTTGGTATAATCAGACATCATGAGACACTTTATCCCAAGTTTATGCAGGTTCACAGTTATGAGGTAAGATTGGAGGAAAGAGAAAAAATAGGAAAAATTGTTTCCCTATTTTTCCCTACTGTCTACTCCTAGAGCCACTTTTTCAAGGAGTTTAATTCATGAGGCCTGTGAAAACATCAAATGCAAACAATTAACCAAGTTGAAACAAAGTACATGAGCACGTACACAATCTAGTAAAACAGCACTAAGAATGTTGAATTTATGTAAACAAATCCTACAGCATACCTCAAAACGGCTGTAGACCTTTCTCTCTTTCCGCATTTTATCCATCTTCTGTAGCAACATCTCCCGTTCTTCTGCTGTAGCCTTTTCGGACCAGGGCCTTCCTGAATATTTTGAGAGTGGTTTATATGCAGATTTAACCTCACCCTCTTTAGCTTCATTGGGTGAAGAAAGAGTCTGTTTGGACTGGGTTGATCTGCTTTGGTTCTTTGCTGAAATTTGCTCTAGAAGAACTTTAGTGTCATCTCTAAGGTTGCTGCACGAGATAACATTCGCTGTAGATGACTGATGGGCAGACAAAATCAATTTTGGACTGTCTACAACAGTAGACTGATTTTCTGAATTATGGGGTACAGTCAAATTGGTCTTTTCTGAAACTTCTGAAAAGTTAGAGACAGAGTTTTCCTTTTCTGATGATGTTTGTTTGATTTCATCAACCTCATTACTGTCTATGACTGTAGAAACGTCTGTGTGAGGTATCTCAGTCCCTGGAGCTATAGCCGAGGTGTCATTCTTCTGAGGTTGCATTGTAATGATTTCATTCTTCTGGCACTCATCTGTTTTCTCAGGTTTTGAGTCATTTGGACAGCTAGATTCCATAAAATTTGATGTTAAGTTTGATGGGAATTCTGTGCTTCCTTGATTTGGGTTAATTTCATTTGAGGACAGGCAAGGCTCTGGCAAAGCTTGAGGCTGGGTTGAGCTCACATCCACTGCAACAAGACCAGTCAATTCACCAGTACTGACATGTGAAAGGGGTAACACTTTGCTCAAGTGTGTAGATACAATAATGTCTTTTTTCTCGTCTACACAGTCAGAACTTGTTGCCGTGATGATTTGATGGGATTCGTTTTCTGTTTCAATAGGATGTTTGGAAGTATCTTCTCCTTTTTTAGAAAGACTTAGAGAAGATACATGTTCTGTTACAGTGAGCTGCTTTGTTGAGTCAACCTCTACTGCTACGGGCTTCTGGAAGGAGTCTGTGACTACTACAGTGGGCTTCAGGGAAGTGTTTGCATCTGTTAGAATGGTCTGCTGGAAAGAGACTGTCTCTGTTAGAGTGGTCTGTTGGGAAGAATCTGCTTCTTTTGCAGTGGACTTTTCAGACGAGTCTGCTTCTGTTGCAGCAGACTGCTGGGAGACTTCTATTAGAGTGGTCTGCTGTGAAGAGTCGGTTTCTGTTGCAGTAGACTTTTCAGGTGATTTTATTTCTGTTGCAGCAGGCTGCTGTGAAGAGTCTGCATCAGTTAGAGCGGTCTGTTGGGAAGAGTCCATTTCTGTTGCAGTGGACCTTTCAGATGAGTCTATTTCCGTTGCTGTAGGCTGGTGGTAAGAGTCTGCATCCATTAGAGTGGTCTGCTGGGAAGAGTCAGTTTCTGTTGCAGTGGACCTTTCAGATGAGTCTATTTCTGTTGCAGCAGGCCGCTGGGAAATTTCTGCTTCTATAAGTGTGTTCTGCTGAGAAGAGCCTGTCTCCAGTGCAGTGGTCTGAAAGGAAGCGTCTGCTTCTACTAGAGTAATCTGTTGAGAAGACTTTGTGTCAGTTGCAGTGGCCTGCTGGAAAGAGTGTGTTTCTGTTGCAGTGGGTTGATGGGTAGAGTCTGCTTCTACTGGAGCAGACTGATGAGAAGTCTTTGTTTCAGTTGCAGAGGGCTGCTGTGAAGAGTCTCTATCTGTTGCACTGGGGTATTGGGAAGACTCTGCTTCTACTGGAGCGGACAAGTGGGAAGACTTTGTTTCAGTTGCAGTGGGTCGCTTGGAAGAGTCTGCTTCTATTAAAGTAGGCTGCTGGGAAGAGTTTGCTTCTATTACAGTGGTCTGTTGGGAAGAGTCTGTTTTAGTTGCAGTGGTCTGCTGGAAAGAATTTACTTTTATTACAGTGGTCTGTTGGAAAGAGTCTGTTTCAGTTGCAGTGGACTGCTGGGAAGAGTTTGCTTCTAATACAGTGGTCTGCTGTAAACAGTTTGCTTCAATTAAAGTGGGCTGCTGGGAAGAGTCTTCTTCTATTTTGTCTGTCACTGTTGGAGTGGTCTGCTCTGAAGAGTCTCCCTCAGATGGAGCAGGTTGCTGAGAAGTGTTTGTCCCTGGTGGAGCAGGATGCTGGCAAGAATCTGCAACTGTAGCATGGGGTTTCTGGAGACAGTTTGGTTCAGTTGTGGAGGGTTGCTGGGGAGAGAAGGCCTCTGTTGGAGTGGAATGCTGCAAGCAGTCTGTCTCTCTTGCAGCAGGCTGCTGGAATGACTCAATCTCGGTTGCAACAGACGTAACTGAAGAGACATTCTGTGTTGCACTGGGCTTCTGGGAAGAAACTGTGCCTGGTGTCGTGAATTTCAAGGCATTGTCTACCTCTGTTTCAGCAGGCTGATGGGGAGAGTCTAGCTCTTTTGAAGCCCCCTCCTGTAAAGACTGTGCCTCTTTTGGAGGAGGCTGCTGGAAATAGTTTGTGACCACTGCAGTGAGCTGCTCTGAGGAGTCTGTGATTGGCGCAGTATACGTCTGGGAATCGACTGCTTCTGTTGCAGCATGCAGAATCTGTTGGGGAGAGTCTACTTCTGCTTCAATAGGCAGCTGTGCAGAATCTGCCTCTATCGAAGTTAATGGGTGGAAGCAATTTGTGCCTGTTACAGTAGAGTTTTGAGAAGATTCTGTGAATTTTGCAGTGGACTGACTGGAAGTGGCAGGGGTGTGCTGAGAAGATTCTGTGGCTGTTGCAGTTAGTGGATGGGAAGAGGTTGTGGTTAATGCAATGGAGTGCTGAGAAGACTCTGTGGCTGTTGCAGTGAGTTGCAGGGAAGAGTCTGTTGTTGATATAGTGGAGTTTTGTGAAGAGTCTGTCTCAGTTGCATTCAGATGTTGTGAAGGGGCTTCCACAGATAGATTTGACTGTATGAAAGATTGTGCATCTACTGTGGTAGGATCCAGAGAAAAGTCACTTTCTTTTGCAGTGTGCTGTAGGGGAAATTCTAAAGTGGACGACTCAATAGAGTCCATTTCAGCTGAGGTGGGTTGTTCGAAAGAGTTTTTCCACATTGCAGGGGGATGTTTAGCGGAGTCAGAAGCAGTACATTGTTGAGAAAGTTTATTGCTGGTTCTCACTGCAGAGGTATCTGTCCCCATTGCAGTGGCTGGTTTGGTGGGTTTACCTTGTGCCTCAGTAGAGTCAGTCTCAGTTTCAGCAGGTGATTGAAAAGAACATTCCTCTGTTACTGGCTGTGGAGAAGATGATATTTTAATTGCAGTGGAGGTTAGTGATAATTCATTTTCTGGGTGCTGTACAGAGTCAGTTGTTTTTGTTGCGATGGGGACATTTTGTGAGGTTTTAATTTCTGTAGAAATGGTAAGCTTAGTGGAGCCTTCATTCGATGCAGTAGGCTGTTGAGGACATTCAGTCTCTAGGGCAAGAGGTGGTTGGGAGGAGCCTGTTTTTAATGATATTGATTTTTGGAAAGCTTCACCTTCTATAATTACGTGCTGAGTTTGCTTTGAAATATGTTGTTGAGAAGGGTTTTCATTTATTTCAGTTTCATTAGAAGGGTTTTCATTTATTTCAGTTTCATTTAGGTTTTGAGAGGAGCCTATATTTGTTGCAGTGAGGTCTGGTGCAGAACTAACTTCAGTTGTAGAAAATGCTGGGAAAGGACTTGAAACTCTGTGGTCAGATTTTGATGGTAGGCAGTTATCTACAATTGCAAGGTTTGATGCGGAGCTAGAATCCAGAGGTACATTATTTGAGCATGTGCTAGAAATGCAGAGTGAGCTCTGTGCAAGAGTTTGGGAGTCATTTGCAGATAGACAGCCCTTATTTGGAATTGTGCTTATTGGTGATATTGACTTTGTCTGTGTTAACTTTACAGGCAGACCACTCTCTTTCAGAACTCCATGGCAGGGTTCTGTTTCTTTTTCAATGTGATATTGAGTGGGGGCGGTATGTGTTGAGGTAGTACTGAATGCAACAGAATTGACTTGATTTGGAGAGGAAGTGGTCTGATTTTTAATTGTAGACACCGTTTTGGCCTCTTCAACAGGTTTTAGAGCTGAATCTGTGATTTCCTGGAAAAACTGTTTTGAGCCAGACTCTTCTGCAAGTTTTTTCTTAAATCTAATTTTTTCTGCATCTGTGGCTCTCTGAAGGATGTCTTTACTTGATTCTTCACATTTAGGATCTTTGGTAATTTTTGACTTGAGGGGAGTGTCTGGAGTTTTGAAAACAGCTTTTTTATCTGTGTCTTTATTTACAGGTTTCTCCGGTAGAGCAAATTTTTGGGTGGCTTTTACTGGATTGTTCTGAGAAACCTTTGCTGCTTCTGCAAGTTTGCGTTTGGCTGCCATCTCTTTAAAAAACATCAGTCTACAGTCTGGGTCACTCATATCTATGAGAGACGATGATCTTTGCAATGCATTAGATGGAGATTCCATCCTCTTGCAATTACCTTCAGGGACTATGGTTTGAGGCAGGTCTTTTTCTTGCTGAGCACCCTCTAGTAGATCCATTGGAATATTTTCTGAGCTTTCAACCTTTTTTAACTCAGACTTTTCACTTGTTTTGCTTAGTTCATTATCAGGTTTTGCAGACTCTGTGGCAGAGTTATCAAATGTGGCTGACTTAGTAAAATTGCTCCACTGAAATAGCTGAAATGGAGAACCAGTCTTCCTCTTATCCAAAATATGTGACACACGAGCTGAAAGTTTTGAAGCTTCATCCCCATCTTTTTCTACTGTTGTATCTTTCATCTCTTCTGGTGTATTCAATTCTAAATTTGAACTGAATATCAATGAGTGTCTCAGTCTGGAACCCCTCTGAACAGGCCTACTAGGTTTTCTCTTAAGGAACTCTTCACTAATCCGGTTAGTCTCTTTAGGTTCTCTAGTCTGTGTCTCCTCTGCTTTGTCACCCTCAGTGATGCAAGAAGACTCTAAGGTTGATGTTGGTGCTGATTTGGTATTGATTTGTGATAAGTCTATTGGATGGCTAAGTGAACGAACCGGAGCAACAGAATCATTCTGTATCTGAACAGGCATCAGATTTTCCCTTGGTGAAGGTATCCTGTTTAACTCTCGATTTCCTGGTCTAGTTTCAGGGTGTATGGGGCCACAAGAAACTTCCTGTGTAAAACATGGGACCTCATCACATGCACTTGATCCTTCAAGTTCAGCAAAATCCAATTCTCCTGCATCCTCACATGTACTAAGGTATGAGCTAATCCTCCAGTCCCGCATGCCTTGCTTTTGACTCAGATCCTGGGGTTTGCGGTTTACGCTAAAGAAACGTTTCTGTTCTGGCTGGTTTGGTTGTGATGGGGAGGTCTGACATGTATAAGAATGTCCCATGCTATGTCTCTTAAGGCCTGACTGCACAGGTGGCAATAAGTGTCTTGGAGCATTTCCTTCCTCCATAGCAGAATGAGACTGCAGGTATCTTTGAACATGGTCATAACCTGCAGCTGGTTCAGCTTCATCTACCTCAGGAGGATAGCCAGAGCATGATAATGGATCAATGTGGTGGCCTTGCCCTCTAAACTTCCCATAAATGTCATAACCAGTTTGTACTCCAGGTCCCTGGTAAATATGTGGCTCCCTTGCAAAGTGACCACCATGGGACATTGCTTCCTCCATGTACTGATTTCCTCTTATTGGATGGTTTTGAGGGGGCATATATTCAAAATCAGGAAGATTTCCATAGCTATGCCTTTTAAATCCAATCATTTCAGTTGGTCCTCTCATTGGCCTTCCATGCTCTATGAATTGATGATCTCCTCTATATTGTTGAGGAGCATGGATATTTAAATGCCTCGGAACAGGGGGGTTTGCTTCTGGTGCACTGTGCATTGATTCACTCCTATATGGCAACATTTTGTGACCCACGTTCATGTGAACAGCTGCAGTACCTTCAGGCCAGTCCATGCCTACAGTTGGATATTGTTTGTTAAACATGACGGTCTTCTCTGTGTTATAGTAGTTTTCAGGTTCACTACTGTAGTTTGGCATATTGGCCAAAACATTTTCAACAACCAGTGGCTCCGAATGGGCAAACAGAATCCGAAACTCTTCATCAAAGGTGGACACAAGCTGTCCCAGAAACAGATGAGCTAGACAGCGATGTATCTTCTCAAAAGACCACATGAAGCTGCAACACAAAGTGAGAAAAAAAATTAACCAACATATTTTTTTTGATAAGAGACTGGAAAAACATGTTTAAAACATTATAAGGTTACATTTCTTGTAAGTGTTATGTCATAATGTAAAATGCACTCACCTATAGTTGCCACTTAAAACAGCTCTGCAGTCTACAAGTATAAACCGATCCATCATTTGACCTTTAAAAGTATTTCCTGTGCGGCAGTGATAGGTACTACCAGAGACGGTTCTAACCCGCATACACTGCAAGAAAAAATATATTACTGCATTTTTACTGATTTGTAACAAACATATTTTATTGTCTTTTAAGGTGCACCATCTAATAATAAAGAATGACAACCGAGTCTTTATTACACTTAAGGCTCGTACACACCGGGATGCTTTTCGTTTGCACTTATTGTCAGTGTTTTTCGAGACATTTTTCCGAATTCAAGCGCAATCGATTTTCTCTGGCGTTGAGCACGAGAGTATGCAAATCACTCCTTAATGTTGGATGGTGCACAGGGTGGCACCAAGCTTCTGACACCCGCTTGTAGCACAGAAGAAGAAGATAGAAAGTTGACAGCAGCTCTAGCAATGAAGAAATGATTATTGTTCACCAGTGCAATAAGCAGCTCCAAGTTCATATCGCATCTGGGCATCTTGTTCAATGTGCGCTCGAATTGACAGTTTGCACTTGAGCGCCTCTAAGTGCTGATTACTTTAACTTCAGCAGCTCTGTGTACGTGAACAAAAGTGGCAATCTGATTGGTGGAGAAGGTTTGATGCGGCACGTCAAAACAAATAAACGAGCATGAGGCATTTCTTTAAAAATGACGATTTGGCGTTCGCACGTTGGTGTGCACCATCCCATTAGCGCCCTTTATTTATTCACGAGGCGTTAAACGTCCACCGAAAACACGAGCAAAAAGTGTCCCTGTGTAAACGGGCCTTTACATGCATTGTTAATACAAAATACTGCAATAAAAAAAGAACATACAGTACCAGTAATTATATTTCTTTTCCATTTTTTAAAGGAACATGAAAGCCAATCAATTTTAAAGGGGCTGTTCATTTAAAAATGAAAATTTACTCAGTATTTACTCATCTTCAAATGGTTCTAAACCTTAATACATAATTTTTCTGCTAAACCTACTGTAAAAAAGATATTTAGAAGAAAGCTGGAAACCTGTAACCATTACCTTCCACAGTAGGAAAAACAAACACTATGTAAGTCAATGTTTACTTGGTTCAAGCGGTCTTCAGAATATTTATATATTTTATTGTTCAACAGAACAAAGAAACTTAAACAGGTTTGTGACAAACGAAGAGTGCATAAATAATGACTGAATTTTCAGTTTTGGGTGATCTTTCCTTTTAATAATATGCTAACAAAACACACTTTCTGACAATTTTGCGCCAAACCTCACTTTTAAAAAAGCACTTACTTTTATCTCATCCAGATTAACCCTACAGTTGTTCACCATTGCAACAAAATGGTGAGCATTTAGTTCATCAAGAAGAACATAAACAGCCACACCACGTGCTGCTGCACCAAGGATATCAGCAAAGATGTCGACATCTGTAAACATATCCATTACCACAGCAATAACCTAGAACAAAAAGTACAAACATATTACAAAAGAAACCAGCGATTGTGTTGCAATGATGATAGAATGAGCTTCAGTTTTTATAGCTTTAGAACTTTTTCCCAGTAATAAGTGGTTTTATTCATACATTCATTCATTTTCTTTTCGGCTTAGTCCCTTTATTAATCCGGGGTCGCCACAGCGGAATGAACCGCAGTATGTAGTTTTATTACATTATAAAATATTTTCCACAATGTTTTTTTCTACAGCCATTCTACAGGCATATCTGTAAGTACGCAACAGAATTTGATTACTAAATGGGCTTATGAGGCATCACTATATAATGTCTGCAGCAGCAGAACAAACAAAATAATGACAAAGAAGTGGATATCAGATGCAGATAGGTGAAGGGCAAGGAACACTGTCTACGTTTATGTTTACTTAAACTGGGCCATCACTGTTGACAATGTGGTAACCAGTCTGTTTTACACTAGGCAAAAGATCAGACATAAAAGGCTCCCAAAAGCAAATGAATCCAAACTGAAACTCAAATGACCACAACTGTAAAAAAAAACACATTGGAGTGTAAACAAGTCTGCAGGATATGGATGATACTATGACAAGATTAAAGGAATACTTCACCCAAAAAAAGTGCTATTCACTAACCCTCAAGTGGTTATAAACCTTTATGAGTTTCTTTCTTCAAGCACTAAAGATGATATTTTGAGGAAAGCTGAAAATCATTGAGATCCATAGTAGGAAAATCAAATACTATGAAAGGTAATGGTTATAGGTTTTCAGCTTTCTTCAAAATATCTTACTCAAACAGGTTATGAACAAATAAAAGATAGGTAAATTTTATTTTTTAGTGAACTATCCCTTTAAGATGGCATTGAAGTACAGATACTTGCAAGTTAGAAATTACTTTAATAAAAAATGAAAAATGAATGTAAGGATGATTGTAATTTAATCACAGTATTTTCGGATGCATACATAAAATAAGAAAGACAAAAAGAAACGGTTCTCTAATTTATTTAAATGCATACAAAACAGTAAGACTCATTCATCAAATTATATGAAACAAAAATGGGAGAAAGAGTCAGACCAACAAATAACAGAGGAAGACTGGACAGATATGTGTGCCACACATGCACACAACCACAAACTCAAGAGCTTGGAGAGAGTTTGGATGGAAAAACCTGATGAGTTTCTTTATAACACCTAAACTGTCTGCATTTTGTACAGGTAAAAGTTTGGGCTCTTGTTGGAGACAATGTGGAACTTCAATGGCTGACCATTTTCACATTAATACAGCCCATCTGGTATGAAGCAGCAACGGAAATAAAAAGATAACTTGAGAAGAATTGGACTACTCATTTATTACATTACTATATGGGAAAATACCAGAAATTGTTCCAACTATTGACAGATACTTATTTACTCCCAGGGCCATTTATATCGAAGTTGATATTTAGCTGCACCATATTGGTGTTTTGTAACATCTAGTTTTTATGAGGCGAGTTGTTAGCCCAAGCTCAACCCCCAATCTGGAGGACCAGGACATGTATATACACTATGCACAATTTAGCTTACCCAGTTCACCTATAGCGCATGTCTTTGGACTATGGGGGAAACTGGAGCACCCAGAGGAAACCCACGCAGACACGGGGAGAACATGCAAACACAGAAATGCCAACTGACCCAACTGGGGCTCAAACCAGCTTCTTGCTGTGAGGCGACAGCGCTACCCACTGCGCCACTGTGTCACGACTATGGACAAATACTTAATTCAAATACTTTTGGTAAGTAGTAGAAAAGCCATAACTAGAAAATGGTTTCAGGTTGATTCTCCAACAAGAGCTCAATGGATAGAAATAGTAAAGGAAATACACTGTATGGAGAGGCTGACTTTTAACCTAAGACTTAATTGAAAAAAGTGCAACAAGTATTGGCAAAAATGGACTATGTAATTGTAAATAATATATGATAATGTCCTTCAAATGTACTGTGACTTGATTTTGTAACCCTTATGTCAACCGCTTTCTTTGTTCTTTTTTTTTAATCCTCCTTCTCTCCTTTTTTTCATTCATTCATTTTCCTTCGGCTTAGTCCCTTTATACATTGGGGGTCGCCACAGCGGAATGAACCACCAACTTATCCAGCATATGTTTTACACAGCAAATGCCTATCCAGCTGCAACCCAGTAGTGGTGAAAGTGTCCTTTTATTCTAAATAAAATGTAACAAAATATAATCATGAATAAATAAATAAAAATAAACTGTGCATTGGGGCGCAACGGTGGCGTAGTGAGTAGCTTGTTCGCCTCACAGTAAGAAGGTCGCTGGTTCGAGCCTCGGCTGGGTCAGTTGGCATTTCTGTGTGGAGTTTGCATTTTCTCCCAGTGGTTGCGTGGGTTTCCTCCGGGTGCTTTGGTTTCCTCCACATGTCCAAAAACATGGGGTACAGGTGAATTGAGTTAGCTAAATTGTTCGTAGTGTGTGAGTGCGAATGAGTGTGTATGAATGTTTTCCAGAGATGGGTTGCAGCTGGAAAGGGAATCCGCTGCGTAAAACAAATGCTGTATAAGTTGTTGGTTCATTCCGCTGTGGCGACCCCGGATTAATAAAGGGACTAAGCCGAAAAGAAAATGAATGAATGAATGAAACTGTGCATTGCGTACAGGTATTGAAAGTGATAATGTGCTTCAAATGTATTGTGACTTGTTTTTCTAACCCTTATGACAAACGCTTTGTTCTTTGTTTTGTTTTTTTCTCCCCCTTCTGTAAATAAAATTTTTTAAAAGTTAAAAAAAAAGGCATTGAAGCCATTTCATGCCTTAACTAATCACACACTTTTATTTTGATATCTTATTACCTTTGGGCGATTAGTAAGAAAAATCTTATACTGTTTGCAATTGAATTAACTCTTAGTTAAATAAAAGAAGATTAATAGTGTGTCCTAAAGAGTGCATAATAGCTGTCATTGTGTCAAGTTTAGAATGAAAGACCAGCTGTAAAACTAGTGTTACCAGTTTGACTTTTTGTGCTAACCTTTTAGTAAGCAGTACTTAAGAAAACAGTACAAAGCCATTTAAAACAACAAAGTGACAAAGGAAAACTGTTTATATTCACTGCCCTTTTTGATGCATTAATAAAATATTACTTAGTGCACTTGAACTCACTTGCTGTGCATGCTTGATCATTCTGCGGACTTGCACCTTGATACTGGGCATCTCAGGTTCGGGCGGGTTCACCAAGGTAGTGACCTCAGTCGGTCCAACAAATCTGAGTTGTTGTGGCCAGCCTAAGTCCAAACACGGAGCATCATGGTCTGAATGTACTGGCCAATAAGTGTCAGAGGAGCCATCGCCATCTTCAGCCATGTATCTCCTCTCTGGCTGGGCAGTCTGATTAGGAGCCCGTATAGTGCATTTGATATACTCAATCTCTCTTTGGGACAAGAAATCAACCACGTTTGCTTCCCGAAGAAACCCATAGTAGCCTTCGAGGTCAGCTTCAACAAGGGCATCAATGGCAATGCGATATTCCTCACGGTAATGAGGAGGCAGGTAGTTTGGATCCAGGGGATTGTCCCCAGCAGAGGAACACTGGGAACGATGGGCCATGTTTACACCTAAATCAAGAGAGAATTTGATTAATCAAAGTAAAAAAGTATGTCATGCACATTGTTTCCACATGAGGGCAACAATTGTATTTATAAATATGAATTTTTGATTTTGAATACTGAATATGAAAAGCAAACGTGCATACAGTACAGTACATTACACTTAAGAATCTTATACAGACATTGATGTATAAAACCAATAATACTCTAGATATAATCAAAATCTGATATAATTTTAGAGATTCAAATGAACTTAAATATGAACAGTAAGAGGCCTTTAAACTTTATTTAGCCTTTACATTTATCTTGAATTAATTTTTTTGTCACTTAAATCACTAAGCATGGATGACACTAACTTTACGTATGAAAATTTCCAAAAAAACAACAAGAAATTGAGCAGTATTCATGCTTTAAAACTTTCTAACTGATAGCAAGGCAAGTCATAATATCATGCTATGAAACCCATCAACAAAATTCGTCCTTTCTACCTTTAATTTAAAAGGAAATACGATATATCACAAATAAATGAAACAATACATTAGATTGAAATGTAAAATGTATTGAAATGTATTGAAATGGCATTGATTTAACCTATTAAAATGAATTTGTCATGAATCAACATTTTCTTTTTCCTTGATTATTATGTATTCTGAGTTGAAATAAGGAATGGTCATATATTAATTTGTCCTTGTAACAATTTATGTGTGAAAGGGTTAAATACAAAATGGATACTAAAACAAAAAATAAAAGAACACGGCGTCCATTTGTAAAAATGAACTAAAAACTTGTAACATTAAGTGAAGTAGGGGTCTCTGGACTTTAAATTGTATTGTCTACCAAATATCAGTGCTTAACATTGCAAATAATATATCTTATCGATACGTTATCAGTTTTTCATTCAAAATCATAATCTTTGATCGAGTGAAGATCTCACATCTGTCTCACAACCTCTGGGTGTGTCGCAGAGAGCCCACCATTTAGGGACTAAACTCGCCACACATTTCTCTTGTGTTCGTGTGTTAACAAATCACTTCTGTAAAATTATTCACAGGCATGTTTCGTTTCCCCTGAGAATCGACGCATGCCAGTTACATTCAGACGGAACGGAGTCGCTATAATGTCTTTAAAAGTATCGCAAACTTACTGCCAAGTACAGATTATTAAAAATAATGTGTTCATCTTTCCTGACATAAATATAACGTCGACTTACCACTCTAAAGTGCAGTTTGATTCCCTGTGTAAAATCCCTTCATCGATGTAACAGCGTCATGACGAACGACAGACGCTTTAACTTTCGCTCTAGTTGAAGAAAACACACACACACACACATCTCTCTCTCTTTCTCTCTCTCACATACACATACAGCCGCACACACATACACACAGGCAAAACCTGTTTGTGTTCGCGCGCAATCTAGCTATCTAGTCTATAGTTATCTTCTCAAAACAAGCGTCGTCCCATAAATAGTGCATTTTACTTGCATGAGTTCCTGAGTGAAGTTGTTAATGCGTTTATTTCTTACAGCACTGTTCCATAATAACAGTAAGTTCCATAGGAGTATTAGATTTTATGTAAAGTTAATAGGCTAATTTTCAACCCTGGTCAATCTTTAACTCTGAACACATGGACCTGATGATAACAAAGAGTTGATCGGGAACTCAATTGCATATATGAGAATGTGTTTTGGCTGAATAGGCTATACAGTCAGTCAGGGGTCACTGGGAAATGACAACTCCCCCCAGCAAAAACAGCCATTGGATTCATTTAATACTTTTAATTTAACACAATTATTGCTTTAAAAGAAAACATTCCTGTACATGTTTCAGTTTATTAACAGTGAGTAAGGGAATTGTGCTTTAACTGGACTTTATAATGTAACAAAATTAGCTTGCTACAATTACAATCTGTATATTTTATAAATGCAAAACTAGTCAATGATTTCTCATGTTGTAAATGACATTTTTTGTGCATGACAAGTGCATGATACATGGCGTCATATGAGCCTGTGAACTTGTTTGACTGGAACAAAGTAACTTCTGACTACAGGGTTGGAGAAAAGTAGACAAAACATGCACATTTGAAAGTTTTTTTACTTAAAAGAATGAGCTACACACACTGAAAAAAGATGCAAAAAAGACATTGTCAGTAAAATTGATGTATGCTACTTTAAAACAGTTAAATGCAATCATAAATTATGTTAAGTTACTGTTTCCTATTTATTAACAGTACATTGGCCCGTTATCTGACTGATCTGCAGTTATATTTTCAAAGTATTTGTGCTCAAATGTTTTATATATACAGTGTAACAAACCGAACATAACTCGATCACTATTATTTAGTCTTATACATAAAAAGTGACTCAAGTTAAGAGCGATAACACGGGCATGCAGATGATGACATTTTAAACACAATCTCACAGCAATTGTAACTAATTTAATTAGTGGCTAAATCATATACATGTTAATGTCATTTTTACATTTTAGTAGAAATTGCTCAACCCACAATAACAGCTAGTTTAATGAGTGTGGTTTGGGGGCACGCCTGCTTTACAAACTCAAGTTTTCATTCAAATTATTCATTCATTTGGTCACACTTTATTTTGATGGTCCGTTTGTTGAATTTAAGTTACATTGCAACTAATTCTCATTAGACTATAAGTAGACTGTTAGGTTGGGGTTGGGGTTAGTGTAGGTTGACATGTACTTGCAAAGTCAGTTAAATGTCTGTTGAATGTCAATAAATCATATGAATTAGTACGAATTAGTCTCTTATTTGCCAATATATAAAATATTTGTTGTGAGATCAGGCTGGAATTTTGAGTTTAAGGAAACAATCCGCTTTCTTTGAAAATAGTTATTATGACATTACACAGCCATTGAATATTGTCTAACTTCCATCAATATGCGTGCACAGGTATCATGCCTTGCAACAATTGGGACATTTTTGAAAGAAGATTCAGAATATATTTACTTTGGTGCAGATCCTGAACTGTATCTATCTGAACCAGAACACACAAAATTTGACCAGATTTTCAATATTATTGCGTCTGCTGCAGGCATAGTATGGCGGCAAAGATCCTGGATTATTACACCATAATGAGACTATGGTTCCTAGAAATACCAGCCAATAGCAACTTTTAATTTACCACAAGGTTTTAGTACACAATGAACAGAACAGTCAAGATTTATAGGCCATATGAAAACTATGCTAATGGTCTAATCCGATTCAATGATCTATGCTGAGCTAAAAGTGTTTCTGCCAGAACTGAAAATCTGGATTAAATGGATTAAAAAATGGTAAAATTCAACTGTTTACCTCTAGGGAAGATGTAAAATGAGCACATTTCCCCCCGTTTTAAAAAAAAGGATCTGTGAAAGGGATGAATCTGTTGGTCTGACCAAATTTAGACACATGAATGCACAACTTTTTCCACCTAATTTAACAACAAAAACTTTAAAAACTTTACGCCAACTGCACAACACAATAAACTAGTACTTTAGGAAGTTGCATTCAAAATCTGTAAGGGGAACATATGCTGAATGAGTGTACCGTCTGAGTGTGTTTGACATATACATCCGAAAGTACAATAGCCTAAAATAACACAATGCTATTGTTATCATACTGTTTGCAGGGTGTGACCACTATGTACATGCCAACGTCGCCGAGGGCAGCACAGATGACACCTGAAATCACATGTGGAAATCACTGGGTGTTTCTACACCTGAAGGTCTGCACTGTGGTTTTCTATCTGGAAGTGATTAACCTTAGTCACAGAAGTACTAATAGTTCCACTCCCTGAAGCAGAACTACTTTTTGCAAACCTCATTGTCAAAACTTGATATAATAGCTATATTTCTGACAGCTCATCAAACTTTAATCAGGCTATGATTTACGGTCTCGCCTCAAGCTTATATTTATCAACCAGTATGTGTTATTGATCCAATATTTGCACCGCAGCTTTGTGTTCTCTGATGCTGTTGCATATAAACTCAAGCTTCCTTTCCAAGGAAAAAAGGAAACTTGGCGGCGAAAGGGCTACAGGATATGATGTCATTTCTCAAGTGCATGCCTGAACAATCCTGCATTGTTTCAACAGACACCGCCTAAAGCACATATTGCCAGCAGTGTCGAGGGTGAAGATGAACGTGACCTCATACCTAAAAACATTCCAAGTGCAGGAGCCACGCTTTCACAGCTATCTCTTCATAGCTAATCAGTATGTGTTTATACCTGTTATGCTCCTTCAGAATCTTTAATGTGTTATGAAATGTCCTGACAAGTGGTATTCGTTTTGTGCTGATAAATGAAAAGCACATATCAAATGCATCATCCCTTTTATTGTTAAATAATAGCCATTAGTTGAGTCACAGTTGATGCTACTTGCTGTTGCAAGTCTTTAAAAGAAGTGAGGGAGGGGGATTTTATCTTAAGGATAAGAAGATATGGTGCACCATTTTAGACAATCAACATAAAGCTACAAATCATTATGCTGTGTGTTTTACTAGAGACCAGATTAGGGCTGCACGATATTGGAAAAATCTGACATTGCGATATTTAGTTTTGCTGTGATATATATTGCGATATGAATGCGATTTCACCAGATGGATTGAATAGCTATCTTTGTGAAACCTTTTGTAAGGGTGTGAATCATGTATAATAAATAAAATTGCAAGAATAATTGCAATACAGTAAGAAAAAAGTCAAATAAACAGTTATTTATAGCTTTCCGGAGAGTTAAACTGTATTCAGATACAGAAATGAAATAATGTAATGTCAAATAACACTGTATAGTCTTTATTGTATTAATAAATCAGTCAAATTTGTTTTCATTAAAGTCACAAGTGCTTTACATTATTGTTCCTGAATGCTTTAAACTTTCTTGAAATGCCTTTGAAACACATGCAAATGATAAAGTTACAATCTGTTATGATTATTAGTTGCAGCGACTCCATAAATCTCATGTATTCTCAATTGATGATCGACTATAACATGCAACTTAACATTGCACATCCTGCGATGTGACTATTATGGACACACACAATGTGATATCTATGCTGAAACTATATATATTGTGCAGCCCTAGCCCAGATTATTTTAGAATGGCTAATTCAAGGGTTCACACTAAGCTGATGATTGATTATTAAGCTTGTTTGGCATGCTGTCCCGGGAGAGCCCTGAGCTCATAAGATCCTCGAGCCCGGGGCTCCCTCCCGTTTGCAGGGCGAGAGGGGAGTTTGAGCTCAGGTAGATCTCGAGAACCCCCCGTCCTCCTGCCGCTTAAAAATTGCTATGAGGGTATGCTGCTGGTGGAATTTGGGTATGGTGCTGATTTGTTTTAGTCGATTTACTTATGTCTCATGTTTTGGACTGTGGGAGGAAAAAAGAAGACCTGGGGAAAACCCACGCGAGCACGGGGAGAATATGAACTCTGCACAGAAATGTCAACTGGCTGGGTAGAGGCCCAAACCAAAGTCATTCTTGCTGTGACGCAACAGTGCCAGCCACTGGGCCTCCGTGCTGCCCTATAGAGGAAAAGGGAGGAGAGGGTGTGGAAGGGGGGATTCTTCAAGACGAAGATGACTAAGGTAAGATGCTTTGGTTATTTATACTAAGCTGGGAATCGTCTGATTGGTGGATTGTGCATTGGCTTGACTCTGGGCCAGCCGTTTCAATCATAAGCACACGCTCCTCTCGAAATTAGTTTATAAATAAACTTCATTAAAAACAAAATTATAATATAAATATAAAATACTGTATTTAATTTGCATATCTGAACTTACAGTGGTCAAAATTTGTTATTGTATCAAATTTTTCAAACCTGTCTGCTCATGGTTGTACATCTTCAAATGGATCTACAACACATGCTGCAACCCTTTGCACTCAAATGATATGAAAATAATGTTTTGGTCAGCAGCCAGATCCACGCAAATAAGAGCACTTCAGCAGGATCCAGTTGAATATTATTTGCATGTATCGAAAAAATGGCGGGATTGTTTTTTAGTAGCACAAATACTAATGAATTCCATATGGGACAAAAATCATATTGACATCATATATCAATCATATATAGGAGTGTTTTTTTTTTTTACATTCAATCCAATATATACACGTTTGAATTGTTTGGAAATGTAAAAGTCTTTATCTAATAAAGGTTTGCCAAAACCTCTTGATTTTTGATGAATATGTATTGCCTTTTTTAATGTCTTCTTCTTACATCTTACTGAAAGACAACAATTAGTGTGGTAATTGTGGCAAAATTGTTGATAATGTTGGAAAAAAAATGGTGTACGGTTATTATAATTAACTACAACTAAAACATCCACCACATCCCAAAGGTGCTCTATTGGATGGAGTTCTGGTGACTGTGGGGGCCATTTGAGTACAGTGAACTCACTGTCATGTTCAAGAAACCAGTCAGAGATGATTCGAGCTTTATGACATGGCACGTTATACTGCTGAAAGAAGCCATCAGAAGATGAATACCACCACCAACAGCCTGAACTGTTGACACAAGGCAGAATGGATCCATGCTTTCATGTTGTTGATGCCAAATTCTGACCCTACCATACGAGTGTCAAAGCAGAAATCAGGCTTATCATGCAAGACAAAGTTTTTCCGATGTTTGGTGAGCCTGTGTGAGTTGCAGCTTCAGTTTCCTGTTCTTAGCTGACAGGAGTGGCAACCACTGTTGTCTTCTGCTGCTGTAGCCCATCCACCTCAAGGTTGGATGTGTTGTGCATTCAGATATGCTCTTCTGCATACCTCAGTTGTAACGAGTGAATATTTGAGTTAATGTTGCCTTTCCATCAGCTCGAACCAGTTTGCCCATTCTCCTCTTATCTCTGGCATCAACAAGACATTCGTGCCCACAGAACTACCGCTCACTGGATATTTTCACTTTTTCTGACCATTCTCTGTAAACCCTAGAGATGGTTGTGTGTTAAACCATCCACCAACAACCATGCCACGTTCAGTCACTTAAATCACCCCATTCTGATGCTCGGTTGGAACTGCAGCAGATCAGCTTGACCATGTCTAGATGCCTAAATGCATTGAGTTGCTGTCATGTGATGGCTCATTAGAAATTTGCATTAACAAGCAGTTGTACCTAATAAAGTGACCGTTGAGTGCATGTGTGTGTGTGTGTGTAAAGCAAGAAGATAAAAGTTAATTAAAATATGATTTAATTATTTAAAAACTACAATAGTCACCATCACTCTTACACATGAGAAATGAACTAAATTAACACCACAACCACTCTCTCAAGGTAGAACACTGCAGGAAATTACACAGGATTTATAGGACAGTAATACATGTTCACATCTGGTTTATAATTTGATTTCTGACCTTGTTAAGGGATGTGAATTGTATCAAGAGTCTGCTGTATCTTATAAAATTACTGTATAATATACATCCTCATAAGATTTTGCAAAACAAAACAGCTAATTATTGTTACTGACAAGAAGGGGAGAGTTGTAACTTTCCAAAACACTCTGACATCACAAAGATTGCACAGACGGTGTATTTGCCACAATCACCATAGTGATCAACACATAAACCGTTGTGTCGTGTTCTTGAAGTTGCTAGGCTACAGTTTGTGTTTTGGTTCAATATTTCTAATTTGTCTGCACTTATGCACTTATGAGAAAGTTCATTTATCAATTAAAGTGGGTAAAATAACACGAACAGTGAGGTAGAGGAGTTACAACAGCACTTTATATACTTACAATCAATTTACTGAGTAGGATTTTTTTTAAGTACTTCAATTGTACACTCTCTTATTCTCTTTTACCTGAACTTGAGTTCTTGCTTGAGGGCAGATCTTTCAAGAGTTTCAGAAGAAGAGTCACTGAGTGCTTCAGGGTTCAGTGCACAACCTGCTGCTTTTCTCAGCTTACCAGCCTTCTCCATTTTTAAAGTGTGTGTGTCTTCTCCACAGCTTCTTCACTTGGGGGTCTGATGGCATGACAAGCAGATGACGGTTCAGATTAAATCTAAAATGGTTCATTAAGAAATGTTGTTTTCTCACAAGGTTAAAGGAAACACTCTCGACCCAGATTCAAGTGTAACAGCAGGTTCTGACTAGCCAAGTGTGACAGGTTTGGTGCCAAGTTTGAAAAGAAAAAAAACTGTGTGAATATCAGTGAAGATACTTTCCCCCCGTTTTCTTCCTTCAACTCATCTCTTTATTTTCCAAGTACTGTACATGTGTATGCGTGTGAAGGAATAAAGCAAACACTGTGCCACACCTGACTAAGAATTTACCAGCTGTAGATAATTTTTGTAATTTGCTCATTATTTTATAAAAATACAGGTAAAACTCATTCATTTTCTTTTCGCTTAGTCCCTTTATTAATCCGGGGTCGCCACAGCGGAATGAACCGCCAACTTATCCGGCATTTTGTTTTACGCAGCGGATGCCCTTCCAGCCACAACCCATCTATGAAACACATTCATACATTCTCATTCACACACATACACTATGGACAATTTAGCTTACCCAATTCACCTGTACCGCATGTCTTTGGACTGTGGGGGAAACCGGAGCACCCGGAGGAAGCCCACGCAACCATGCAAACTCCACACAGAAATGCCAACTGGCCCAGCCGGGGATCAAACCAGCGACCTTCTTGCTGTGAGGCGAACGTGCTACCCACTAGGCCACCATGGCGCCACAGGTAAAACTATTGCATTTAATTATAATTATTGCTAGTATTATTTATTGGCGGTGCCTTTGCTTTACTTTCATACGTTAAACCATATCATTTTTTTTCATGCAGAAAACCACAGTAAATCATCACTTTTGTTGACAAACGTCTTTAAAGGTACCTATGATGCAAAATCAACTTTTGAACGCTGTTTGGACAGAATTGTTCGTAAGTATAGAATGTCATATAAAGTATATAATGCGATATAAAGTCTATTTTTTTTTATTTCCTGACATTAAAATAGGGTCAAAATTCCAGCATTTTCGAGGCCCACCGCAACGTAACAGTTTACCCAAACCACCGAATTGATTGACAGGAGCTTATTAACATGTCTCCAAAGTAATGCGTATAAACATGTCCACAGAACAGGATTCACAAAGAAACTGAGATTAAAAGATCTGTTCCAACTCTCTGTGATCAGCTGCACCTCAAGCATGAGTTTAAAAAAAATTGATGTTTATAATAAAAGCAGTAAAAATGCTACGCGAAATCACCACCGCCGCATAGTGTTAGTACAATAATATACAAGTACACTTCAAACACAATACAGGAGTCCCAGTTTGTGGACGTTAAATCTGATTTATTTTATACAGTAGCATAATGGTAGCAGTTTATATTAACTTGTATTCTGTCACATTTGCCGCAAATAGATATGCAAAAACAGTGCAATGTTAAACCTGTGTTTGTGTGCATGTGTGTGTACTGCAAATGTTGTAAATACATTTGTGTGTGACTCATTGTTGCAGAAAGGCTTGAATAAACTCCACCACAAATACATCATATAATCTTACTTGGCACTTTTGACTAATAGGCTGGATCTCCAGCCAGATCTTACGAGAAAACATAAGCATTTTACGTTTTTCCAGTTTAGTGGCTAATTACTAAGAATTTGTATGCGTTCAGTCGTATGAAAATGTACGATTTAAAAAAGGAGGCGTGGCACCAAACCCCACCCCTAAACCCAACATCATTGGGTGATGAGCAAATCGTACTAAATTGTACGAATTCATACGAATTAGTCACTAAATCAAAAGTTACGAATTGCCGTGAGATAGCGTTGGGATCTCTGCTTCATTTATGTCTGTCTCTATCACTGACTGCTGTTTATCTGAAATGATACAGGAGAAGCAGGTGGGAAAGGTGGGCAAGGAGGACCCATACCATTTGCATTTAAAGGCAAAAACTACAAAAACAACTACAATATTCTTTTACTCCAAAATTGGCAATTTCAGCAGGCTATAATAAATGACACATTCTACAGACACCAAAGACTTATCTTACATCTTGTAAAAGGAGTCAACAGGAGCCCTTTAAGTTGCCTTTTCAAATACATGTTTAAAATGACTGAAAGTTAAAGCACTTGCAGAGATTGAGTTTGTTTGTGCAGATCATTTACTGTGAACTGAGAAGCTCAGGAACTGCACACTGTCATCATGAGCTGCTCGTGTGAAAAAAAAATCAGTGCGCATCAGATTGCACATTTAAAGAACTACAATGCAACTGGTTAACTGTGCCAAACAATATTACTGACTTAGAAAGTGTTCGAGTCAATAAAAAAAAAAAAAAAGTACTCGCCTGCACTTTCATTTGGCACTTACAAGGTGTTCATTTTTAGCCTTGTGTGTTTGTCATCCTGCAAACAATGATAATATAGTACACTCATGTTTGTGTACATTTCCCTTTGTACAGTGTCATTCATTTATTCATTTTCCTTTGGCTTAGTCCCTTTATTTATCAGGGGTCACCACAGCGGAGTTAACCGCCAACTTACCCATCATACTGTATGTTTTACGCAGCGGATGCCCTACGAGCTGTAATCCAGTACTGGGAAACATTCATACACACTCATTCACACACATACACTGTGGCCAATTTAGTTTATTCAATTCACCTATACCCGCATGTCTTTGCACAGTGGGGGAAGCCGGAGCACTGGAGGAAACCCACACCAACACAGGGAGAACATGCAAACTCCTTACAGAAATGCCAGCTGACCCAGCCGAGGCTCGAACCAGCGAGCTTCTTGCTGTGAGGCAACAGTGCAAACCACTGAGCCAACTGTGTTGCCCTCTGTACAGTGTATTAACAATATTTAGCTATCCAAAATGGTGCTGTGTGAAGAGCTAAGCCATTCACAATCTTTCAATGCAATGACAGTGACAAATCATCACAAAGTGCACACACACACATGCTGTATACCAACCTCACAAGACATGTCTTTATCAGGTTTCTTCATCAGGTCAGACCTACAAAAGTGTGAAAGCAGAAAGACACACAGACTGACAGATGAGAAAGGCTTCAGCTTCACAGAACACACCTCATCTAATAATGTGACACGGTATTCCCCTTCTCAAGTTTTATGTCTTCATCAGTCTTCATACTGTGCGTGTAAACAAATCTAGGTTGCTTGAAGCACCGGTTATAGAAATATGTTTGTGCGATTCGTCTTAACAAGTGAGTTCTGAAAATGAACAGGCTGGAACTAAACTAAAAAGGACAATATGTACCGTAAAACAAAACTGTGAAATTAAAAAGATAATTGGCCCAAAAATGAACATTTAGTCTCCCTCAAGTGATTCAAAACCTTTAGGACTTTCCTTCTTCTGTTGAACACCAAAGAAGATATTTTGAAGAATGTTGGAAACCTGTAACCATTGACTTCCATACTATGGAATTTCACATTCATGTTTAAATACAAAAGTCAGTGGTTACAGGATCCAACTAGGCATGGGCCGGTATAAGATTCTGACGGTATGATAACCTTGGATAAAATAATCACGGTTTTACATTATTGTGTTTACTGCCCTAAAATATATTCTTTTTAAATGTCTGGCTAAAAAACAAAACCTTTTTCCCATTTGAACACAATATATTTTATTTTGAGAAATATTTAAGATATTTTGGAGCAGTAAACAGGCTGAATAATTCAAGTGAATCATTGACTTCTGCTGTTTTCATTTGTTTCTAAAACACAGATGTCGTTCCAATTTACACCTAAAAAACAAACAAAAAATGTTTAAAAAAAAAAATCTTACTCATACCTTAGGAACGGTATAGCAGAAAATTTTGGTGGTATGAAAACCTTGACTTTTCCAAACCGCGGTATACCTTGAAAACTGTTATTGTCCCATGCCTATATCCAACATCTTTGAAAATAACTTATTTTGTGTACAACAAAAAAAAGAATTGCAAACAGGTCTGTAACAAGTCAAGGGTGAGTAAATAATGACAGAATTTTCAGTTTTGGGTGAACTATCCCTTTATTTAAATGAAAGAAACTAATTTCACCTAAAATATCTAATTTTCACTGCATCTACTAGAAACAAGTTGTGCAGGATTATGTTAATATATTTTTGGGAATGTCCCAAAATACAAGTATATTGGCGGGAGGTTAAAAGAGACATTAGTAAAATTTTAAGATAGGACATACCAATGCACCCAGATTTATTTATTTTTTTTGCTTGATGGCTTCCCCCGATCAGTTCAGTAAGTCTCAGCTATTTTGCTACGTATATTATTAATAACAGCTAACAATAAACTGGATGAAGACCCGCAGACCTACTGTACTTTTACAGAAAGGACAGAGACTGAATCAGATATGTATATTTGAGAAAATGACAGTTGAAATCAGACATTTTCCAACAGCCCTGGACATTAATTAAAACATTTTTACTTGATCTTTGAAATGTTGTCAGGGGCTCTGTTGTAGTTATTGTGTTCATATTACGGTTTTATTTATATACCTTTTTAACATATTATTTTGTTTTAAGTTGTCATTGTTATTATTATTATTATTTTTTTAAATTTATAATAATAATATATAATAATACATTTTTATTTATATAGCGCCTTTCCAGAGCTCAAGGGCACTTTACAAAGAATGTAACAAAAAGAGATAGAACAACAGACAACAAGTAACAGTAAACAAGTAGAGACAACATTAGGGTCACAAACACACAGGGAATCAAAAATAACAAACTGGAAATACAAAACAAGACCTAAGAGACAAATATGTAGAGTAGAGGTGGGTCAAACAAAGGAGGTCGGTTTATCAAATCCGAAGTGTAGCATTCAGAAAACAAGAAGTATTTATTTGTTTATTTTGTGAATGTAAACATTTTAAATGTTATGTGTATACAATATTTATAAAAGATTTCATAAAAAACACAGTTAAAAAAGAAACAAGTTAAGCCAACTCGGAATTTGTATTTATTATGGTGAACTTAAATTGACATAACAGTAGATTTATAGTTCCCAGATGGTTTACGTCAGATTGTATAAGGAAAATATGCATTTAAATGTAGATGTTATTCTGTGTATTTTTGCGCAACGTAAACAAGGAGCCATAAATTGGTATTTAATGCTGTGCTATGTTAGAATTTACAGAGGTTTTTCTGTTATGTTGAAATTATACAATTATTTACCAGTGGTGAAAATTAGAGCCTGTAGTTTTTAAGATTGAGAGTTTTAAGTTATGGTTTACAACTACAGTATATTCATGCAAGTGTATAAAATAATCTTTTTGATAGATGTATGGGCGACATGGTGGCGCAGTGCACAGCAGTGATGAATAAAGGGACTAGGCAGAGGAAAATTAATAAATAAATGAATGATAGATGTATTAAGAGATTAGTTCATCCAAAAAAGACAATTCTGTTATTAATTACTTCTTATCTTTATGTTCAGAACACAAATTTAGATATTTTAGAGGTTTCTGATCCTCAATATACAGCAAGGGTCCT
This sequence comes from Danio albolineatus, assembly GCA_903798035.1. Classification (NCBI taxonomy): domain Eukaryota; kingdom Metazoa; phylum Chordata; class Actinopteri; order Cypriniformes; family Danionidae; genus Danio; species Danio albolineatus. The sequence goes on along the minus strand of CAIGQQ010040406.1, from coordinate 9,584,764 downwards.
GCATGACCCTTGTCTAGAACAGAAACCGAAAACATTGTCAAAACATTCCACATGACTTCATTAGTTCAACTGTACTCATAAGAACACATTTGTGTGGTAAAAAACAAAACAAAACTTTGTTCATTAATGTTTTCTCTTCGGCATCAGGTCATGGTGTGTTTACTACATAAACACCACATATCACCACATCTACCAACCTAAAATGTTTTGAGTAATCTGAATTCCTTGGCTTTTACGGTGTGTGAATTGTAATAGAAATAGCAATGTTGACTTTGCCTTATCATTTGGAATACTCAGCTTTGAATCTCTCGTTGAACTGCTTTAAGTTCATACATTTATATTTTAAGCTCATTTATCCAAAGAGGAACAGAAAAAGAATTGAAAATATATATCGCAGGTTAGGTTTTAGAGAAAGTATGTAAGAGACTAGACAGGAGAATGCTGCCCACATACATTCTTATTGTGTGTCAGTCAGAGCTGTTGATTGAACAGGTCTGACTAACACTGTAATCAGGCCAGTACAGATACTGCAAACAGCAGACACTGCTGAAAAAAAAAGATTTACAGCTCAACCCACAGGGGAACGGAGCTGGTTTCAGGTATACTTACATTTGCATTCAAAATATGAAGGAACAAAGACCAAAAAATTCCTCACATACCTACATGCAAGCGAGCGAGGAAAGACATATTTGTCCAACAACAGCAAGAGTGTGTGCAGCTCAAAACCACATGGATTGGGTTGGAAACACTGGATGTGAGTTTATCCATTTCTCCAAAACTGATCTCTGTAACTGACATGGAGACAATGAAAAGTAATGTGGGGATAGCCAGCCAAAATGAGAATCTTCCTAAAGGAATAGTTCACGCAAATGGCAAAACTATCTAGTCCAGAAACTATTAAGAGAATGTATATTAGGGCGGCAAAATATTGGAAAAATCTGACATTGCGATATTTAGTTTTGCTGTGATATTTATTGCGATATGAATGCAATTTCACCTGATGGCTTGAATAGCTCTATTTGTGAAAACCAAACAAAAAAATCATTAGTTTAGATTGGTTGGGTTGATTTTGTAAGGGTGTGAATCATGTATAAAAAATACAATTGCAAGAATAATTACAATACAGCAAAGAAAAAAGTCAAATAAACAGTTATTTATAGCTTTCCGGATAGTCAAACAGTATTCAGATACAGAAATGTAATAATGTAATGTCAAATAACACTGTATAGTCTTCATTGTATTAATAAATCAGTACTTTTTTTCTTCATTAAAGTCACAAGTGCTTTACATTATTGTGCTCGAATGCTTTACACTTTCTTGAAATGCATTCAAAGTCTCATGTATTCTCAATTGTTGATCGACTATAATCCCAACTTAACATTGCACATCCTGCGATGTGACTGTTGTGGACACACACATTGTGATATCTATGCTGAAAAGATATATTGTGCAGCCCTAATGTATGGTTCCATGAGGAATATGAGTATAATTAAAGTAAAATAGTTTTATTTATTTTTTATTTGTAAAGTAGAATGTAGGGCTGTGCAATATTGACAAAATAATCATATTGCGATTTTTTTGAACGAATATTGAGATTGCAATTTTATTTGCGATTTTGGCTAATTTGTTTGCTTTGTCAAACGCGCTACATACACACATTCTACATGTATTCAATGCAAAAGAAGTGCAGAACAAAACATTTCACAATTTAATAACATGGTATTATGTTTAATAAATAAAACTGTAGTAAAATTTTCTTTAAAACAGACAACATAAAATAAATGAAAATTTACTAACCTCAACTCTAGTTAAACACATACTTTACACAATAGCACTAACTGCTTGATAAAGAAAACTGCAATAAACTGTTTTAAAAACAGACAACATGAATAAATAAAGATGAATAACCTCAATTCCAGTCAGAACAATAAATAAAAACTAACGTAAATCAAAACCACCTATTCGGTTCTCCCGCTCAACTTCATCGTGCGCGGAGTGAGCTCTGATTGGTTACCACCTTTCTCCCACTTAGCTGTAATTACCCGGTGTGCTGCGTCAGCTCTGCTTAGTTAACATATTAAAATCATGCACACAAGAACGTGAACAAAAATCTAAATTAATTAATTAATAAATTACGAGATTTAGAAATTGCATGTGCTTCAATCGCGATTTTTTTGCGATTGCGATTAATTGCACAGCCCTAGTGTGTCCTTTTTATTATTTTTTATGTCTAACACACATTTATTTTTAAAATATGGTATATAGAAGACGCCCATTAAACTGTCATTTAGTATAGCATTGTTTAACCTTTTACAACATTATTTAATTAGCATATTAAAAGACTAATGATCACAAAACTGAGATTTAAGGATCATTTGCATCCATTTACAAACATTTATTCATTTTCCTTTGGCTTAGTCCCTTATTTATCAGGGGTCGTCACAGTGCAATGAACCACCAACTATTCCAGCATATGTTTAACAAAGCAGATACCATTTCAGCTGCAACCTAGTATTGAGAAGCGCCCATCCACTCTCACATACACTCATACACTACGGCCACTTTCATTTATTCATTCATTTTCCTTCTGCTTAGTCCCTTTATTCATCAGGGGTCGCCATTGTAGAATGAACCGCCAACTTATCCAGCATATGTTTTACACAGTGGATGCCCTTCCAGCCGCAACCCAGTACAGGGAAACACAGACACTCATTCACACTTATACAATATGGCCAATTTAGTTTATAAGATTCTATAGTGCATGTCTTTGGACTGTGGGGGAAACCGGAGCACTCGGAGGAAACCCACGCCAACACGGGGAGAACATGCAAACTCCACACAGAAATGCCGGCTGACCCAACCTGGGACTCAATCCAGCGATCTTCTTGCTGTGAGGCGATTTAGTTTAATCACTTCTTTAAAACAAACATGTCAGAATAACTTTTTACATAAATATAACTTGACATTTTTATTTTAAAAAGTGTTTTAAACCAATAAAGTAAACACTTTAATTTAATATACTCTGTGCATTTGAAAAAAATTACTTTCGTAAATTTAATTTGATGCAAACCCCAAAAGGGGACTTATAAAATATAGGATCTTTGACCAGGGCCGGATTAACCAATGGGCATTATGGGCACAGGCCCAGAGGCCCGTGCGCACCTAGGGCCCCTGCAAGGTGGGGAAAAAATGCAGATTTTGGAGTGTTTATTTTGGCTAAGCGCACCTCGTTGGAATAAGCTAGTTAAATGATTTTTTTCAAACACCGTTTGTCACAGACAACATAACTAAAAAGCGAGGGTGACAGCAGCAAGAGTGGTGCAGCTCGTAAAACACATGGCAATATGTTTTGACGTGATCGATCATGAACCCTGTTCGACTCCAGAGCTGATGAACACGTTCTTCTTTTTTCCCCCACTACATATCAGATTTTGCCTACTCTTCATCACGAGGAAGACAATTAGGAACCATTAATAAGTGTGTATTATGGAAGAATCACATTCATAGAACTGGATTGGAGAGGTGTTACATTCAAATCATATTCATTACTAGTTTTTACACATTATACATTAAAAATACCCGTAAATATATATTTTTAGTACTGCTTCAGTGAACTTGAACAAGTATAATAAAATCCATTCATTTTCACTAGTTTTATTAGTATTTTTTTAAAGTATGCTTTAAATGCTTTAAAAATAAGTTCAATCTTTGTAGACTAGAAATATATGTACTATGTATAATTTATTTTAGAAATGTGGGCAATACATTATAGATTAATTTTATTTTAAAAATATTATATTAATCTTAAGGGCATCCGCTGTGTAAAACGAATACTGGATAAGTTGGCGGATCATTACTGCCGTATACAAGACTAAATGGCAAGGTTTTTTTGTTTTTGTTTTGTGTGGTCTTTATTTAAAACATTAAACATATATATATATATATTTATTGTACGGAAGTTGATTAAACCATACTGGTAAATAAAGTTAATAAAAAAACTTTTATTGGGATGGAATGGTATAATTGGCTGGGTGTTAGCACAATTGAACAACTTTACATGGACACAGGAAAATTAAGACCCGTTTAAAATCATTTAAGAGCTACAACACAATATTTCAGTGCTGATTTTAAGACTTTGTTTTTTCATTTTTAAGATTTAAGGCCCCGTGGATAGCCTTCATATGAGACATAAACGTCCCTCCATTTTGAAAACAGGAAAAAGTGTTTCTAAAAAGTGTCAAGACAAGTTGCATGCTTGCATTTGTGACTCATTGAACAGAAAGGTCTGTCAGCTGTGTGTCAACCCGATTTCTCGGCACATCTTCCTCAGGCAAATTATTTTGCTTTCGTAAGAGAAATATTATTCCACTGGATCATCCAGAGAGACAAATCAGAGCTCCCTCCTACCACCAAACCTTACACAAAAACCTCTTGTCTTCTGCCCCCTGCTGGCTGTTTTCTGACCTATTTAAAATATCTTAACACTCTAAAAGTAGTTTCTTCATCTATTAAAATTACTTAAAATCAAGTAACTAGTCATTATAAAGCATTCAGTCTTTCAAACTAAAAACAGGTAAACACAAAGACACTTATAAGTATTTTATTCTGAATTCCGATTTTACTCTTGATCAGAGCAATACCAATATATTGTGGACATTACAGTATACAGCAAGAAATTAACACTGTGCACAAAAGCACACCTCATATACTATAACAGTATAACAGATTTTGAGGTAAAAGACACTCTTCCACATGGATTAACTATGTTTTCCAGTTGTTTATCTCGCGTCCTTAACAAACCAGCAATCTTAAAACCACATTCGCATAATTTATGCCGAAAGCCACCATCAATTAAAGCAACAGCTCTGTATTTAAGCGAGACACAATCAGCAGTTCTGGAGTTCAAAAAGGCAACAGTCACTCACATTTTAAAAATAGAAAGTGATGCAGTCGTAAAAAACAAAACTAGATCACTTTAAATCCCTTTTTTATTATACAAGATTGATGACTATATATTTTGGCTGTTTGATAATAATGTGCACGTCTTTAAAAGTAAGAGGAATCAGGGGGGGTGCTGGGGGTCTGTGGAACTGTTTTGGTGAGACAGCATTAAATGTAAAAAAAATATTTAAAGTAATTAAATAAATTAACAAAATTATAACTAAATTGAAATTAATCTTGGGTGCCACGGTGGCGCAGTGGGTAGTACAATTGCCTCGCAGCAAGAATGTCACTGGTTCGAGCCTTGGTTGGGTCAGTTGGCATTTCTGTGTGGAGTTTGCATGTTCTCCCGTGGTCGTGTGGGTTTCCTCCGGGTGCTCCGGTTTCCCCCACAGTCCAAATCCATGTGGTATAGGTGAATTGGGTAAGCTAAATTGTCCGTAGTGTATGTTTGTGAATGGGCATGGGACGGGCATCCGCTGCGTAAAACATATGCTGAATAAGTTGGCAGTTCATTCCATTGTGGCGACCCCAGATTAATAAAGGGACTAAGCCAAAATTAAATGAATTGATGAATGAATGAAATTAATAATAAAATCATTTATTAAGGTAAACAAACATACATTAGTGTATAAAATAAAGAAATATTTGATCTAAATAAGAATTACATAAATCATAAAAAACTAATGACCGTACTATTAGATTCAAATAAATTATATATATATATATATATAATTGAATAAAGTAGATTTTATAATTTAATAAATCTGGGCAGTTCATTCCTCATTGGCGACCCATGATAAATCAGGGACTATGCCGAAAGAAAATGAATGAATTTAATAAATATGTATAGAAGTAAACTAGTATTACTAGTAGAAAAAATAGAATTTAACGAAAGGGGAAAATTTGAAACTGCACAATATATTACACCAGAAAATGTAAAAACAAAGTAGGAATAGAACAAAGCAAGCAGCTGGCTCACCGAGAGCAGGATTTTATACATAAACCGTACAGATGACATGTATAGTTAGATTTAATTTACTTATCTTTGAATTGTTCTGAAATCCTTTTACTTCATTTCCCATTTAGCAACATTTGTATTGTTTGTATCTTTAACGTTACCTGTAGTTTTCAAAGCTTCAAACATTCCTGATATCACCCATTCAGAAACAGAAAAATAATAAGGTGACAGAAAAAGTATTGGAAATATTGCCTCGTTTCTTATTAATTAAGAGTGATGTAATTATGAATTAGTTTAAAAATGTTTATTCTGGCTGCTCGACATAGTGACAGGAACATTTCTGCTGTTTTTCTTCGTTCGTGTAGTGATTGGTTTACACTTGTCTGCAATAGAAAATGAACACAATATAACTTTACCTGAAATGTACACATTGTTGCGTTTTAACGGTTGAAACAACACGTTGGTGTTAAAGTTGGTTGACAGCAGGTCGACACCCGCTGCTCTGAAGAAACATCTGTCTACGACACTTTAGGTGACTTTTCCGGAAGTAGTTCTTTCAGCAGCCAATCACAGCTCTCGTCGAGGAGGCGGGCGTTCGTTATTCGCGCCTGAAGTTCCTCGGGTCTGTTGTGGGACGTAAACAAACCTTCACGTGTTTTTGGATGTGTAATATTTTCTATTCTACAACAGTGAATCAACCTGAGTGTGTTTTTGTGATTTAGTGAATGAGTTGACGATGGCGGGAGTCATCCGCAGACTCGACGAGACTGTAGTGAACCGCATCGCAGCCGGAGAGATTATCCAGCGGCCTGCCAATGCTATCAAAGAGATGATGGAGAACTGGTGAGTAGTTATTTACTTAGCAATTCAAAAACTTAGTCAAAGAAAGAATAGCTCAATATCATACGTGATGACACTTTATCTATAACCAAAGACCATAGAATACACCTTAAATGGACTTTGGTATAACCTACATTATCACAGATGTCACTAGTGTCCACCACCACCAGTGTTGGGTTAAAGAAAACTATCAGTTACGAAGGTAAAGTTGGTTTTATATTCGCACATTCAGTCTTCATACTTAATAATATCATTTCAGAAAAGTAGTCTTTGCAAATTCTGAATAGGAAAATCACATTAGCAGGCAATGACTATCAAAGTAGTCCTGCAACATTGTTCACGGTCGATTAAATGGTGCTAATGTTGTTTTGAAGTCATATTTACATGCTATTTCAGGGGTCATTCTACAAGACAAGTACATGATCTGTCTCTGAATTAAGAACTTAAATACAGTAACTAAAAAGTATTTCACCCCATTTTTTTCTTAAATTGCCTGATGGTTGATTTCTGTAAAGGAGTATGTCATTCATTTGGTTCTGAGAATGCTTTTCTTTATTAAAAACATTTTACAAATGTACAAATCCTATCAGTGTCCTTGTCCTCCAGCTTTAATAGTTTTGTTATGCTAAAACTGTTATTTAGAAAAAATACTTAAGAAATAGCAAGTTTAAGCTGTTATCATTCTTAACAATTGTTTAAAAACATGAAATTCTAAACAAATTCTACGTCAAATATATATAATACAAATAAATGTACAATTGTCTCCATGTTTCTCTCAGTCCTGTCACATTTGCATTAAATTTAACATAAAATGCATGCAATACACCTTTAAGGCTGACAGTGAACAAGGATGCGTTCTATCATTGAATTGTATAATCTTATGCTTGTTTTTGTATGTTTTTTGAAGGTGACAAGCTTAAAGGTCAGGCCATATTTTTGGTCAAAATGAACATGTACAACAAAACAAATGTACATTTCTGGTAAAATGTCCCTTAGACCGAATATTTAAAGTAGCGTGGTAAACAACATAGGGACAGTGTCATAAGTTGTCACTATTCAAAAATAAAAAACAACTTCACCTCAATAGCATTACACGTAATGTGAGATACGTAAACAAATTACTTTAAGTAACTAGCTTTGTATTACATTGTAATTTCCAAGAAAATATCTGGGTTACTTTTTCAAGTATCGCCAGTTACTTTGTTTTCTTATTAATACATTGACATTTATTCTATTATCCTCGTGTTGAGAATACAAGTGCAGATGTGTTTGTGTACGGGTAACTGTGATACTTACTGTAGTTCTTGCTTAAATTGGAACATACATAACATATATTTACCGTATTTACTCAAGTCATTTGCTCAAAAACAGATTAAGCATTCCTTAAAATAAAATTTTTAAAACGCAAATGGGATAAACAATATAGGGACAATGTCACAAGTTGTCTCTTGACATTTATTCTGTTGTCCCCATGTTGAGAATTCAAGAGTAAGTGCAGATGTGTTTATGAGTAAACATGATACTTACTGTAGTTCTAGCTTAAATTGGAACATGTATTTATCATATTTACTCAAGTTATTTGCACAAAATCAGATTCAGCATCCCTGAATATTAAATCTTTTAAATGCAAACAGAATATTTATTGCTGAAGAGTGTTGATCTTTATTTTCTTGAGTCTTATTCTTCATGTAATCTTGAAAGGTTTGATGTCAACTGTAAACTAACTTTAGCAAAGTCATATCTCATAAAATCTGACTAACACAAGTGTGACTTTTAAACTTTACCAAATCATGTCAGTGATGATCATGTCATTCAAATCAAACATTGACATCAGCTTTTCATTGCAAAACGAAATCTTTGAGAAATATATAATATAGTGCTTTTTTGTAAAATTATCCTAATATTTAATAAACCTCCATGTTAAATCCACAGTTTGGATGCAAAGTCTACAAACATCCAGATAACAGTGAAGGAGGGCGGACTGAAGCTCATTCTTATTCAGGACAATGGCACTGGCATCAGAGTAAATCACTTCTTTTTTTTTTTTTTTTTACCCCCCATAAAAACACATTTTAAATTTCAGATGTATTGTTTGGAGCTTTTTTGTGTGTTCATGTTTAACAGAAAGATGATATGGAAATAGTCTGTGAGCGATTTACGACCAGCAAGCTACAGTCTTTTGAAGATTTGTCATCCATCGCAACATACGGATTCAGAGGAGAAGTAGGAATTCCTTTATCTGAAAATAAACCCACTGTTTGTTTATTGATCAACTTTAATTAATCAGCTCTATTTTTCTTCTTGTAGGCCCTCGCCAGTATAAGTCACGTAGCTCACGTCACCATCACCACAAAAACAGCAGATGCTAAATGTGCTTACAGGTGTATATTTATTTTTTATTTTATGAATTGCATAATATACACTTCCTGACAAAAATCTTGTTGTCGATCTCAGTTGTAAGAGCAACAAATACATTTGTGCTGCCCATTACATTACAAACCACAGGAGAGGGCAAATTCTTCAGCAGATTAGTGCTCCTTCTCACACTTCAGCTTCAACATCAAAGTTCCTGAAAGCAAAGAAGGTCAAAGTGCTCCAGAATTGGCCAGCCCAGTCACCAGACATGAACATTATTGAGCATGTCTGGGGTAAGATGAAGGAGGAGGCATTGAAGATGAATCCAAAGAATCTTGATGAACTCTGGGAGTCCTGCAAGAACGCTTTCTATGCCATTTTAGATGACTTAATAAGCTATTTGAGTCATTGCAGATGTGTATGGATGCAGTCCTCCCAGCTCATAGGTGTCATACACAATACTAATTATTTTTCCACTGCAGCACGAATTTATATTCTATACCTCACATTATATCTGCTAAGTGACAAGACTTTTGTTTAGGCAAAGTCAGACCTTACTGTCCTAATTAAATCATTAAAAATTAAGGCATGATCATATTTTACCAAAATAAAATAAGAGTAATCTAGAGGCCTTTGCCCTTCATTTAAGTAATTTTTGATACCAAATGATCAACTAGAAGTCAAGTTATTATTCGTTGTTCCTAAAACTTGGATAGGCGACAAAACTTTTGTCAGGTAGTGTATATTGTGCATTCATTTTCATATATACATGTATGTATTTTCAATTTTATGAATTGCATAATATATATTGTGTATTATACAATTACAGAATTGTCATATATCTTATCAGACATGCAGAGTAAATGTACTTCAGTTTTTAATTATATATTATTTTCCTTTGGAAAGTGCAAATTTGATCTTTGTTTTTTGTTGACAGGGCCAATTACTGTGACGGGAAACTGAAATCTCCACCCAAACCCTGTGCTGGAAACCAAGGGACACTGATTTCTGTAGGTTTACCTGACATTAAGACATTCATTAATTTTCCTTCGACTTAGTCCCTTTATACATCAGGGGTCGTCGCCCCTGCATAATGAACCGCCAACTTATCCAGCATATGTTTTACACAGCGAATGCCCTTCCAGCTGCAACACCGAACTTGGAAACATCCATACACACTCATTCACACACATACACTATGGCCAATTTAGTTTGTTCAATTCATCTATAGCGCATGTCTTTGGACTGTGGGGGAAACCGGAGCACTGGAGGAAACCCACGCTGACACAGGGAGAACATGCAAACTCCACACAAATATGCCAACTAACCCATCATTGCTGTGAGGCGACAGTGCTAACCATTGAGCCACCGCGTCTCCCTGAAATTATGACGTTTTAATTATGAATTAATTCCTCTGTTTGTCCTTTCTTTCATGTTTTTCCCTCAGGTAGAAGATCTGTTTTATAATGTGTCTACGCGACGGAAAGCCCTAAAGAGCTCCAGTGAGGAGTATTCCAGAATCGTCGAGGTTGTGAGCAGGTGTGTTTCAAGACATTCAGAAGGTTTTTTTTTGTCTTTTGATGTGGAATGAATGTCCATGTCAACCTGCTTCTATTTCTTTTTGACAGATACGCCATTCACAACTCTGGGAAAAGTTTTTCTGTCAAAAAGGTGAAATGCTCATTTTATAGCAGTGTTGCTTTTGTCAGCTAAACCTAAATAGATGGATCAATTTTTATCTAAATGTACAGTCAGGTCCATAAATATTGGGAAATTTACACAATTCTAACATTTTTGGCTCTATACACCAACACAATGGATTTGAAATGAAACACACAAGATGTGCTTTAACTGCAGCAGGATGAATTGTGAAGTGTTTCAGGCAATAATATCTGCTCATATTCAGCGAACTGCTCCAGAACTCGTTGGACAGTGCTTCACAGTTCAGAAGGACAATGACCCAAAGCATACTGCAAAGGCAACCAAAAAGTTTTTGAAGGGAATGAAGTGGAATGTTATGCAATGGCCAAGTCAATCACCCGAGCTGAATCCGATTGAGCATGCATTTCACTTGCTGTAGACAAAACTGAAGGGAAAATACCCCAAGAACAAGCAGGAACTGAAGACAGTTGCAGTAGTAGTGGCAGAGCATCACCAGTGATGAAACACAGCATCTGGTGATGTCTATGTGTTCCAGACTTTAGGCTGTAATTGAAGGCAAAAGATTTGCAACCAAGTATTAAAAAGTGAAAGTTTGATTTATGATTATTATTCTGTCCAATTGCTTTTGGTCCCTTAACAAGTGGGAGGCACATAGGCAAACTGTTGTAGATTTAGCGTTCACCTGATTTGGATGTAAATGGATGTAAATTAAAGCTGACAGTCTGCAGTTAAATCACATATCTTTCATTTAATTTCAAATCCATTGTGTTGGTGTATAGAGCCAAAAATGTTAGAATTGTGTCCCAATAAATATGGACCTGACTGTGTGACTTAATAGGTACAAAGCATATTAAATTTTAGCAAACTAAATATTGATGATATAATCATAACTAAATTGTGAAAAATAATGACATTGTTATTCAAAATAATGTAAAATATATTGCTTATATAAAAAGTGTAAGTAAATATAATGCCACATACTTATTCTGAGTGGCACTAATTAAAATACATATCTCACACTAAATGTATCATTATACTTAAAGTAAAAATAATGCCACGTATTTATTCTGAGCTTTACTAATTAAATATATAATTAAAACAAAATGTTCAATTATGATCTTTTTTCTTTTAAAAATTATTACGACATTTTTGCTGGCAATGATTTTAAGGACAGTGTAAAGATTTAAAGTGACAATGAATGGTATTTTGTGGCTGCCCTGAGATCCTTAATTATTGTCTTTTAATACGTCACCAAATGATTTTTATGACCTTTTTTGGTATTTCAACTTTTGTTTCACTAAATGACTTTTTTTAGTCTTTTAATCTGTTGCAAATTATGTTTACAACATACAATAGTCATTATCTTTTCCTAAGAAAATACACTTAAATCAGGCTGTATTGCTCTTTTATTTATTTATTTATTATCATTTTTCTGTTAATCGTTGACCCATATTATATAGTAACATGGTAAAAAAAAAAAACTTGAACTGAAACAATAATGAGCCATACTATCATAAAACAAATTGCACTACAGTAGCAATAATTAATGATAATGAATTAAATTGAAAGAGTACATTATATTCATAATTGTATATTAAGAGATCTTGTCTCGATCTAGCAAGGTGAGATGGTTGCAGATGTGAAGACTCTCCCCAACGCCTCTGTGCTGGACAACATCCGTGTGGTGTTTGGAGTCGCAGTTAGCAGGTACTATTATTAGCCTATTTCCAGGTACTGTGAACATTTTAACTGAAGCACACATTGATGTGAGCATCTCTCTTTGTGTGTGTGTGTGTGTGTGTGTGTGTGTGTGTGTGTGTGTTTTTCAGGGAGCTGATTGAAGTTGAATGCGAGGATCAGAAATTTGCTTTTAAAATGAAGGGGTACATCTCCAATGCTAACTACTCGGTCAAGAAATGCATCCTTATCCTTTTTATCAACCGTACGTGTTACGAGTTTGAATCTACTTAAGTTTTCTCTTTTATTATGTATACGCACTTCTTTTAATAAGCCTGTTGTCTTCTAGATCGCTTGGTGGAGTCTAGTGCCTTGAAGAAAGCAATTGAGACCGTCTACACCGCTTATCTTCCCAAAAACACCCATCCTTTTCTTTATCTCAGGTAAATCCACTCAATTTACGAAAACATACATTATTTACAGTTAAATAAATGTATACTATTCAGCAAGAAATGCATTAAATTGGTAAAAAAGTGACCATAAAGACATTTAAAATAACGGTAGATTTAACGGTAACACTTTACAATAAGGTTGTATTAGTTAATGCATTTACTAACATGAACAACCAATGAACATTACATTCATTACAGTATTTGTTGATGGAAATATGTCTAGGGAATATTACTAAAAGGAGTAACATAGAGATGACCAAAGAATAAACTAACGATGAAGATGGCAAGAGAAAACGCAAAACTAAGAATTAGCACCGCAAACGAATTATTGCTCCCACAGTATCTACAGACAATAAAACATTTGAGAAGAACCAAGACAAACGGGAGAGGGAACTGAAAGTGGTGCTAGCAAATCAAAGAAATAAATATAATAAAAATATTCCCTTAATCTCCTCCCCAATCCTCTAAATAAGAAAGAAAAATATGAGAGCAAAAGCGCCCTGAACTTATACTAACTAAAAATAGAAATACAAAATTAGCGCACTTTGCTAACTAGTGTGTCTATACATTAATAATCCTGAGTGTAAGATATGTATGTCACGTGACTTACTATGTTGTTCCAGATCTCCCTTGTCTGCAACAAACGACAGAACTCTATAACAACAAATCTCACTCAAAGTCAACGTTAGTAAATCTCACCTAAAGTCAACATCTGTAAATCTCACTCAAAGTCAACATCAGCATCAGCTACAAAATCCACGGACACCACCAAACAGACAACACGCCAAACAACAACAGCTCCAGTTGACGCTTCAGATTTAAAGCGTGATTGGCAGAGAGAAGAGAAATCGTCGCACAGTTGATTAAGACCTGTGAAAAATGACAGGGAGAGAGAGAGAAAGACAGAAAGAACATACATGCACTAAAACAGTGTGCAGTTAATAACACATTAATGAAAACAGTCATTCATTGTTAGTTCATGTTAACTCACAGTGCATTTATGTTAACAAGCATGACTTTGAACATTAATAATGCATTAGTAAATGTTGAACTATGATTAATGAATGCTGTACAAGTATTGTACTTAGCTCATGTTGGTAAATACATGAAATGAAACCTAATTTTAAATTGTGACCGATTTAACTTGTTATAAATGCTTTGCTTTTAAACTTTCTATTTATTGCATTATCAATAAACATCAGGTTTTCCCAGGTTGACTATTAACTATTTTTAACACGGTAAATGTTAAAAATGTAGTTCGCCATCACAGGATTCAAAAGTGCATCAAAAAACATCAGTTATTTAAGAAGCTTTCATAACACTTAAAACATTTGACTGACCTCACACTGAATTGTAGTGCATAATAACTTAGGGTGCACTCACACTAGACTATCCAAACCGTGCCCAAGTGCGTTTTCCGGTTTGATTGACAAGAGTGAGTGGTCCAGGTGCAGTTCAGTTGGCCGGCCCTAGCCCGGTTGGAAGAGGTGTGCGTTGTTCTGTTAGGCTTTGACAGGGTACGCTTGGAGTGTGAGTGCAAACCACTCCTGAGCCCAAAACTGAAGACACTGCGACACTTTTAAGAGACTGTTTCATATGGATTTATTAATCATTCTTCCTTTTCAATGAACACAAACTGTCATAGTTTATTAAAGATACAAACCCCTAGCTGCACTAGGCATGGGACGATAACCGTTTTCAAGTTATACCACGCTTTGGAAAAGTCAAAGTTTTCATACCACCAAAATTTTCTGCTATACCGTTCCCAAGGTATGTGTAGGACTTTTTATTTACATTTTTTAGGTGTAAATTGTAAAGACATCTGTGTTTTTAAAACAATTAAAGACCACAGAAGTCAATGATTCACTTGAATTATTCAGCCTGAGATTTTTACTGCTCTAAAATATTTTAAATGTTTCTCAAAATTAACTATATTGTGGTCAAAGGGGAAAAAGTTTTTTTTTTTTGGCAAGACATTTAAAAATAATTTGTTTCAGAGTAGTAAACACAATACCATGAAACTGAAACCGTGATATTTTTTATCCAAGTTTATCATACCGTCAGAATCTTATACCGGCCCATGCATAAGCTGCACATCAGCTGCACCTTCAGCAAACCTCCTAATATCTGCAGGTGACTTTCATGAACATTTATGAGTGTCAGAAGTGGTGCATATCAAATGACTAAAAATAATACAAAACGATATAAGTAAAGCAGTGTCCACTGTGCTGAGTGAGAGCGCTTCTCTTCCTGTTAACTGAACAGTCGCATCATCAATTACGTAAGCGTGCTCCAGCTTGAAAGGTAAAGAAAGATATAGTGTGAGTGCAGGCCATCGTGGGAGAGGGGAGGGGGGACAAGCGTGCTTTGGCATGGTTCAAGGCAACTGTACCTAGTGTGAGTACACCCTAAACAGAACCTACATTTAGCTTTCAAACAAATCTGAATATTTGTTGCTAATACTTTGCACTTCTTGTTCTGAAGTTTAGAGATTGCTCCTCAAAACATCGATGTAAACGTTCACCCGACGAAACACGAGGTGCACTTCCTGCATGAGGACTCCATCATCGAGAGCATTCAGAAACACATCGAGAGTAAACTCCTCGGCTCTAATTCCTCTCGCACGTACTTCACACAGGTGAACATTTACTTACAGGAGTAAATGTTTAAAGTGATACTTCACCCAAAAATGAAAATGTACTCACCGTTTGCTCACTTTCCAAACTTGAATTAAAAGAAGATATTTTGAAGAATGGCTCCGGTATACTTTAAACAATGCTCTTATTTGTTCTTCGTTTTGAATTTTCCGACACCCCCATGCTGCAATAAGTGGGTTGTTAATGTGACGCGCTTCTCGAGTGGACTTCTGAACAAAACAACCTTGGCGGATGTGAGCGAAGAAAAGCTTCATATAGGGCAGGGAAGCCCAAACTCAGTCCTGGAGGGCAGTGTCTAGTAAGAGCTTGACTAGCTGATTCAGGTGTGTCTAATTGGGGTTGGAGCTAAACTCTGCAGGACACCGGCCCTCCAGGACTGAGTTTGGGAACCCCTGATATAAGGTAAACAGCCTTCTCTAGACTGTTGCATGAGAAATGCTATCATGGCATGCCACATTGCTTTCTATTTGGCAGACAGACGCTTGATGTAATAGGACCAATGATAGCTCAAAGTTGTTTAGGACCAAAATTAACCCCCCCCAAAATGTTGGCTTTGGTTAACTGCCAAAACGAAGTTAGTTTTCGCCGGATTTAGTTTGATTACATTACTTCAGTTCTTTTGTTGAAGTATACTGGCGCCTGTAGCCATTAACCTCCATAGTTGGGTAAAAAAAAAAAAAACTACAGAAACACTACAAAAAACTGCTTTTCTTACTTAGTGTTGTCTTGTTTCTTGTCCAAATAAGCAATCAATAATAAAGTTTTTCAGACAAGTAAAAAAAATCTGCCAATGGGCTGAGCAAAATAGTCTTGTTCTCGTTTAGAAATAAGATTTTCTACTTACCCCTTTGGCAGATTGTTTTGCTATTTTTATTTTTAAAAAATCACCTAATGTTACCATATTACTTCTGAAAACAAGATATTTGTATGAAGCAAAGTATTTTTTACTTGTCTAGAAAATGCTTCTTGATTTAAGAATCTTTTAGATATTTGAACTAGAAACAAGACAAAAACTCTTAAGTAAGAAAAGCAGTAAAGTCAATGGCAACTGGTTTCTAACATTCTTCAAAATATCTTCTTTTGTGTTCAACAGATGAAAGAAACGCCTACAGAACTTTTTGGTGAACTATCCTTTTAATGTTTTTATAAATATGTCCACTTGACTAATATGCACGATCCACAGACTCTACTGCCAGGACTTTCAGCATCTGCAAGTGTGGCGAAAGCTTCTAGTTCCTCAGCAGATTCTCAGGAGCGCGTTTATGCCCATCAGATGGTCCGCACTGACAGTAAAGCCCAGAAGCTGGATGCGTTTCTCCAGCCAGCAGCCTCATCTTCATCATCTGCTGCTCAGAGCAGGACAGAGAAAACCTCCAGTACGTCCACTATTGTTCAAGACTCAATGGACCTGGACGACGCAGAGTTGCTGAAAGCTGCTGATGTGGAGCCGTGTGCCGATGAGGATCCTCAGACTAATGCTCAACCTCCTGCTGATGAAGCACCACCAAGGTGAAATACAGATGATGCAGTGTGGCTGCATAATTAATCGAAATACAGTTTTGATTTTGGCTTCCAAGGATTTTGAAAAAACATGAATCTAGATAAAAAGATTGCATCATATCCAGCCCACTTTCCAGCAGTATGTGTTTGTTCCACTGCAAAGCTCAGTTTCACATGAAAATGAGTAAGAGCATGTACTATATATGTACCTTTTTCGCATGGGTTTCCGGTTTCCCCCACAGTCCAAAGACATGCGACATAGGTGAACTGAATAAACTAAAATTGGCGGTTTTGTGTCTGTGTGTTTCACAGTACTGGGTTGCGGTTTTGGCAATCCAAAAATAGAGACTAATGTTGAGTTAAGACTGCACGATTTTCAAAGTAGTCACATCACAGACGTTTTCACACAGCATGACTATCTGGGCTAGTGTTCCGTCTTTGCTGTGTTTGCACTGCAAGATCGATCGGCGACAGGGTTTCACACTGCATGACTTTAAACTAGGAAAAAAAATAAAAATAAATCGCCTACAACTTTATCCAAACTACATCTCACAACCAGGGCTTAATTTTTGCCGGAACCTGTGAAATCTGATCCGGTACCTCATTTTATCAATCCCGCTCGTCAATCGCCCTCCTCCCCCATCCGCTGTTCACTTTCATTTTCTTCCGCGACTCCCCAACGCTCTTTACTTTTCGTCCGCGACACCCAGCCTCACTCTTCACTTTCATCCGTAACACCTCTCCATCCTCGGGTAACATGCCGGATCCGTTACCCCGATCTGTTCCGGGACCTCGCAATTCACAAATTATGCACTGCTCACAACCAAACACACACGAGAAGTGACATGGAAAAAACCATGGAAGGTCACATAATATATCTTTTGTTATTTACTACATAATGAGAATGAAGCCTTTAGAGGGGTCGAAAGTGTAGTTATTTTGCTCATCTGGCTTTAAAGGGAATGATCAATTTCTCCTCAACTTTTTTCTTCTTCGACCCGGTTGTGGTTTTGCTTATATGACATGTCAAACAGACACTGGTGCTCCTGCCAAATTTATTCTAGTTTTCCTCCATTTTTTTGTGTCCAAATAAACTGAAAATTAGCGCTTTTGACTTCTCCCTCAACCTCCCGCTGGCATGCAGAGACCCACACTAGTGGATGCTGCTCTCTCATTGGCGTTAGGTGATCGCCGATGTTATTTTCAATCAGAACACATTTCACACGGCATGATTTGAATTGCCAACAGCTCTGGATATTAAGCATGATAAATATCTCACAGGCGGTGGCGACTCATCTGCGATTCTCTCATTTATTTTCATTTATTATCTTATTTACTGTGTGATTGTTACTCGCATGAACGAGCACCGATTTGCCAGTGACTTTAGCCATTTGTCAGCAATTTCTCAAAATCTGTCGGCGAGCCAAAATCGGGGCTAAAATCATGCAGTCTGAACTCGGACAATATAGATATTAAAAATAGTCGTTACTCACGTTGTTTTCTTTTCTGCGATGTATTCTGTGAAAGCAGAAGATGAGCCTGTTGTGCGTCTGTGTTTCAGGAAAAGGCCTTATGTTGAGGAGGTGAAGGAGGATTTGACAGCTGCTTCTCTTCCCAGGAGACGAATCATTAAGCTGACCAGCATAAAGGAGCTTCGGGACCAGATCGAGCTGCAAACTCACAAAGGTCAAGCAGGAAATAGAACTGACTAAAGTTTTTAGTCTTGCTTAAAATATTCTCGTTACAAACAAGGACAATAATGACTTAAAGACGTGATGTAACAATCATAGATTTCTTGCCATGGTTTAGACACTCACCAATATATCATCCAGCTTAACAATAGTTTATATACCAAACAATTTCGTCAGGCATACAGTAAAAGTCAGAATTATTTGCCCTCCTGAATTATGAGCCCCCCTGTATATTTGTTTCCCCAATTTCTGTTTAACGGAGAGATTTTTTTTTCCAACACATAGCATAATAGGTTTAATAACTCATGTTATGTAATAACAGATTTATTTTATCTTTGCCATGATGACAGTACATAATATTTGAATAGATTTCTTTTTTCAAGATGCTAGTATTCAGCTTAAAGCAGTGGTTCGCAAAGTTGGGGTCGCAAGACAATGACGAAAGGGGTCGCTTGGTGATTTCCAAAAATCTCATATATTTTATTAAACTATTAGAATGATATTTTATCCATAACCTACAGAGGATACATTTTTTTAACTTATAATGTTTCAATATTTAATAGTTACATTAAAAAAAAACTACAACATGCAAATAAAAAACCATCAGCCTTTTATTTTATTTTTTTCATTGGATTGAGACCCCTGGGGTCATTATGCTGGATTAACGTCACAGCTATAGCGTTAGTTGCAGAAGATTGACTTCACGGCTTAATGTTAAACTTTAACACCTTTATGGCATTCACATACATTAATAATAAAGCCCATGACTGAACAAGGAGGATGACCTCCAAGTCGCGGTCTTTAAAGGTATACCAAGAATAGTCTTGTGCTGTAAACATTGTGCCCACCATTTTCATGAAGTGAGGTTAAAATTAAATTAAACTAATGAATAATGACTATAAAAGATTATATGGTTGTTAGACTGTTACACTTTTATGTGTTATCAGTATACTCATGTTTATATAGTTCCTATTGGTGTGTGCACCCCATTTTGAGCAATATTTGCATGTTTATAACCACCTCCGAGTATAGTGTGGGTCGTGAGTCAATGGAGTTTTTATTTTAGGGGTCACGGGTTGAAAGTTTGACAACTCCTGGCTTAAAGTGCCATTTTAAAGACTTAACTAGGCTAATCAGGCATGTTAGGGTAATTAGGCAAGTCATTGTATAACAGTGGTTTGTTCTGTAGACTATTGAAAATAAAAACATTTTCTTAAAGGGTTTTTTATAAAAACTGCTTTTATTCTAGCTGAAATAAAACACATCAGACTTTCTCCTGCATAAAAAATACTACTGGAAATACTGTGAAAAATTCCTTGCTCTGTGTTAGACATCATTTGGGAAATATTTGAAGAAAGAAAAATTCACAGGAAGGCGAATCATTTTGACTTCAACTGTAGTTACAATTGTTTTGAAGGCTGTGTTTGTCCTTCACAGGTTTACAGGAGCTGCTGCAGAATCACTCATTTGTAGGTTCAGTCAGTCCTCAGTGGACTTTAGTCCAGCACCAGACCAAACTCTACCTGCTCAATACAACCAAACTCAGGTGCTAACCACTTCACTCCATCTATGACTGTTTCTATTGCATGTATACAGTCAAGAGCGAAATTATTCATAACCCATAACCCAAGGATATTTTGACTTAGTTACTTTTATTCAACTGGCAATTTATTTATTTTATTTGATGAATAAACACAGGCTTCTGAAAGACACAGGCTTCTCCCAAAAGATAGTAAGACAATGTACAATTGCGGGAAATCATATTTCTCAGCTTAGATTTACATTTGATTTTTTTTTAAGACTAATAATTAATGAATATTTTGGGGCTTGACTGTATATATTTTTTAATAATTTCACTATATTTAAATATTTTCATTATTTTCTAGTCTAGTAACACGTCTCTATTGTTTTCTACAGTCAGGAGCTGTTTTATCAGATTTTGATCTACGATTTTGGTAACTTCGGGGTTCTTCGATTGTCGGTGTGTTACATTCATTGTATTTTTGTTGTACCTGCTTTCTTAATGAATGTATTTTTTTAATTAAAGGCACAATATGTAAGATTTATTTTTAGATTTTATCTTTTACTGTACTTAATGGATCCCAAAATGTTTCAAAGCATGTTCAAATCCAGAGAATCAAGCCATTATTATTAGTGGCATGGACCGTATCCTGTGTTGAGATGCTAATGATGGCACACATTCTCAATTTGGTTTTATAGACAGTGAAGCCATAAAGACACTTTATTAAGTTGTATGTTTTTTAGACTGCACAAAGCAGCATTATAACAGAACCCTAAAATGTATTTAATATCAAAATACAGCAGTGCTTCTTCTCCAAATACAGAAAGCACAGGACTGTGGCATAATAAAAGCTCTGCTGCTTTTCATACTACCATGATAATAAGTGTTGAATACTTTAGCTTCTGCTAGAATGCCGTAGGATGTTATAAAGACCACAGCTCCCATGATTTCATTCTCAATTACAGTGTCACCAACTGTGCCTTTGTTTGTTGTGAATATGCGCCCCCTAGAGGTGCGAATGACATACTGTGCCTTTAAACGTAAATAATAAGCTACATCAGATGAACTCAACAGACATAACTAGAGTTGTGTTTGTTCAGAATCCAGCTCCGCTCTATGATCTGGCCATGTTGGCTCTGGATTCAGAGGAAAGCGGATGGACCGAGGAAGACGGTCCGAAAGAAGGACTGGCCCAGTATATTGTGGATTTCCTGAAGCAGAAAGCAGAAATGCTGGAGGAATACTTTTCCTTGGAAATAGATGCAGTGAGTGACACATTCTCCACTTATAACAATTTAAGAGATTTGCAGTAAGCTCAAGAGGCTGTAACTATTTATTTGAAGCATGTCTTAATGTAAATGGATCAAATCTGGTGTGTAATCATTTACTCATTCACCACTGGTTTCAAGCCTGTTTGAGTTTCTCTCCTCTTTTGACCACAAAACAAGATATTGTGAAGAATGTTGAGGGGAAAAAAACAGCCATTGACTTCCATAGTGTTCCTACTTAGGATGTCAATGGCTGCATTTTTCCAACATTCTTCAGAATATCTTGTTTTGTGGTCAAAAGAAGAACGAAACTCATGAAAGTTTATCATTTTTGCGTGAACTATCCCTTTAACTGCTTAATGAAGCCAGAAAGAAAATATTTTGGCTTTATAGCAAACTAATTAACTGTGGTAAAACAGCAACATGATGAAAGATTTCATTGTTAGCAAGTTAGCTATTCTGTTGTGTAATATTGCGTTTCTTCACAGGAGGGAAACCTGACAGGTCTGCCGATGCTGCTGGATAATTACACTCCTGCCATGGAGGGACTGCCAATGTTCATTCTGCGTTTAGCCACTGAGGTTGGCATTTCATCAAATTCTAGTTTATAGGGATAGATAGAAAATGTATTTTAATATGTTCCTAAATAACTAACAGGTGAACTGGGATAAAGAAAAGGATTGTTTCGGTGAATTCAGTGTTGAATGCAGTCATTTCTACTCCATAAGGAAAAGCTACACACTGGAGGCAGATGCAGACGAACCGCAGGTAATCATAATGTTATATAGAACATTTCAATGTGGTCATGTCATTGGCCCATGAATATTTCCTGCTTGTTATCAAACTATTTCATAACTGTAACAAGAGACAAGTCAATCATAACTTCATGTTAAAACAGCTATCATGACATTATTTATTCAATATGTGGCTCTTTTTGGATTCTCAGAAGCTGTAGAAATTAAAAATATAAAACAGGAAATACGCTGGGACCATTGTTTTTGTTTGCATCCCTCAGAATGGTCTATACACAAACAAAAAAAAATTATATATATCAAATATACAAAACATTTATACCAGATAATATCCATACAGTGTTTCTGCAGGTTTCATCAAGTCAAATTTAAGACATTTAAAAAGACTATTATGAATGAAATTTCAGACTTATTTTTTTTCTGATGGTCTGGTGGGACCAATGAAAAAGACTTTTACTTGCTTCATCAAAAAAAAACCAATTAGTTAAATTTTAAATAGTGTCTAAACAAGCAATCTCTAGTTGTATACATGCACTTTTTTTTAACATAACGTTTCTTTAAAAAAATGTAATGTTTAAAAATCATAATAAACTAAATGTACGCATAGCATTCTGTCCAAGTCAATGTCCTTACCAGAAAGCAGATAATTGACATGTAAAAAAACGCAATCGCAAAAAAAATGCACTTCTTGTGCACTGAATACATTTATAATGTGTGTATGTAGCTTGTTTGAAAAAAGCAAAAACAGTTGCCAAAATCGTAATATTAATTTAAAAAAACAAAAAAAAACAATATGATTATTTTGTCCATACTGCACAGCCCTATTCATCAGAGGTCGCCACAGTGGAATGAACCGCCAACTTATCCAACATATGTTTTACACAGCGGATGCCCTTTCAGCTGCAACCCAGTACTGGGAAACACCCATACACTCTCACTCACACACTACGGCCAATTTAGTTTATTCATTCACGGGGGGAACATGCAAACTTCACATAGGAATGTCAACTGTTCCAGCCGCACCTCAAACCAGCGACTTTTTTTGTTGTGAGGTGACAGTGTTGCCACCATGCCACACCAGTGTTTTTAAAAAGTTAAATCTTTACTACAATTTGCCTGTAAATTTCTGGAAAAGCCTGTATGTGTGAAAGGGGCTAGTGTGTTCACTAATGTGTGCATTGTTTGTAGGATGCCGAAATGAGCTGGCAGTGGAAGGTGGAGCATGTGCTTTTTAAAGCTTTGCGCTCTCTCTTCAGTCCTGCCAAACACTTGAGTGAAGACGGCAGCGTCCTGCAGATCGCCAGCCTGCCTGACCTCTACAAAGTGTTTGAAAGATGCTGAACTCCAGCACTGTCTAATCGGTTCAATGGCTGCTCGGTGAGCTGACAAACTCTGAGCTTTTATAAATGTTTGTACTGTGAATCAATAAAAAGACTATTTTTTGAAGTATTGTTAACTGGATTGTCTTTGAAAGTGTAAAACTTACATTTCCACAATGCTCTTCTCGTTCATACTGATCTCAGTAAGATATACTGATGTTAGGAATATAGCAATTGATTGCATAGTAAGTTTTGTTCCTACTTTAAATGCTTTTCCCCAAAATTGTTCAGAATATATTTTTTGTGTTCAACAGAAGGAGGAAAATCATAAAAGTTTAGTTTAGAACAGTGTGCGAATTATACATTGATGATCAGGGGCAGGGGGATGCAACTTTTTTCAGTTAGTTTGTGTAATACATGTTTCAATCATTTATGTATTTATTTTTAATTACATCTAGTTTAATTATAAAACGTATTAAGTTTTCAGAGTTGTGAGGGATATTTAGTGTATTCTGACCTACAGTATTCTCTGGTTAGCTATTTCAGTTGTTACTGTACAGTAGGTCAAACTACAAACGCTATTATTAATCTATTTTATGAGAAAACTTGTGAACACTATGTCTATCGGTGCTCAAGATCTCCCAATTTCAGACTTTTTCCCTAGAATAGATTGATTGGTGCAATTATACATTCACAATGGTTTTAATGTATATATCATCTATTATTTTAATTATTAACATTATTAATTAAAATACATAGAGTGAAATATTTATCAGTATTAAAGGGCTGACCCACCCATGCATCTTGTTTTGACACCCTTCAGGGTTGATTGAAGCGTTAATTAGGGGGTCAATCCCCCCAAACCCCCCTGTAATTCGCACCCTGGTTTAGAACCACTTGAGAGTAAATAAATGTTGAGGAGATTTTAATTTTAGGGTGAACTGTGCCTTTAATTGCCTGTGCCTGAACTCAAACACTAATAACTGAACTGACATTTTCAATTTACTATAACCTTATATGTGAAGCTGCTTTGACACAATCTACATTGTAAAAGCGCTATACAAATAAAGGTAAATTGAATTGAATTTAATTCCAGGTAAATAAATGTTTCACACATTTATACACCCATGAACACTCACCCGGAGAAATTGGGGGTTCGGTGGCTTGTCAACCTGTGACCTTTGGATCCCAAATCCAACTCTAACATAATGCCACTGCTATCCATGCCCATGGTCGTAATTTAATTTGCACCAATCATGGCTTTTAGGTAATATGAGGGCAGCTCGACTTAATCACTCTTTGTTGCCATGGTATTATGGAGCAACTGAGCTGAGCTTCCTTCATGGCACCTAAAACCTAGAATTGGTGCAAACTAAACTGAAGCTTAACTGGCTAGCCAGCTAATCCAGCTTTCTAGTACAGGCCCCTGTGTTTGCACCACTTTCCAGCATCAAGTGTTATGTCATGGGGTGACACGGTGGCTCAGTGGTTAGCACTGTTGCTTCACAGAAAAAAGGCCGCTAGTTCGAGTCCCGGCTGGGTCAGTTGGCATTTCTGTGTGGAGTCTGCATGTTCTCCCCGTGTTGGTGTGGGTTTGCTCCGGGTGCTCCGGTTTCCCCCACAGTCCAAAGACATGCGCTATACAGGTAGGTGAATTGAATGAATGTGAGTGTATAGGTGCTTCCCAGTGCTTGGTTGCAGCTGGAAGCGCTGTGTAAAACATATGCTGGATTGGAAGTTGGCAGTTCATTACACTGTGGCGACCCCTGATGAATAAAGGGTCTAAGCCGAAAAGAAAATGAATGAATAAATGTTACGGCATGTAACATATTATGAACACCCAGGATAAACTGTTAACCTTAAGAGCAAATGACCCTAGCTCTTTAACACCAGCTAAAAGCAAGGCCTTTGTGATGTAGAAATCACATTTTTAAATAATACCTGAAAGAAAAGTCTGTTTGTAAATCATGTAGTTTATTTACAGTATACTTTGCAGTTGCTTTAGTCAATCACTGTGCGTGAAGTGTCAGACAATTTGTTTCTAGTGTGATTTAAAAAAAAAAAAAAAGTTGCATCAAACCTGAATACAACAGCATTGTGAAAGGCATCGAGTGGCATTTGGGACAAATCTGAGATCTCACAATGTCACAGTAGAAACAACGGTCTCTTACTAGGAGTTAAAAATTGCTGTATTTAGTGTAAAACTGATGTAGTCCATTGTGAAAAAGCACTTCAAAAAAAATAATATCAATGTGCCCAGCAAACGATCACAATTCATGAATCATCCACCCATTCATACTGCATTCATTTACACATTTATTTTCAAGAAATATCTTAAATATTTGAGAAACAAAAAAAAACACTTAGTTGAAACCATAGCAGACATGATTGATTTTCTATAATGTTCAACTCATGGCTGTACCCTTAATTAAACACATTAATGTTTTCTTTTCGTACCGGTAGAAATATATGGTTTTCCTGTATAGTGTTATAATGCATACAACCCTCATCCTCCCTGTGAAGGCACATTGCTGTGTAAGCATTTACACGGATGTCGAGGGCTCTGCGTTCAGGTCGATGTACAGTTTAAAAAGCGCTTTTATACTCGTGCAACTTACAAAAGAGGAAGAGGGGGGGGGGGAGGGTGACACTATACAGGAAAACCATAGATTTCTACCGGTACGAAGAGCAAGCCGCTGCAAACTATACCTCAC
>CAIGQQ010040406.1:9536932-9558353 GCA_903798035.1 Danio albolineatus | reverse complement strand
GGAAGCACCCAGTCCGAGTAATGAAACCTCACGGCTACCATGACGTACCAAGCTTTTTAAAACAACAACAACAACAACAAAACCAACAGAAGAACATTCTCAGGTTTAGTGGCTCCCTTCCCTGACCATGTTGCTTTAGTAGAGTGTAAAACAAGGTAAAGGGCCTGCGGTTTTGTTTTTGGTGTCCTACTGTGCGATGTTGGAGAGTCCGTCTTCACTGCTGCGAAAGAAGAGCGTTTCTGTTGGCTTTCATCTTCTCCAGGCGCTTTACAAGATGGTTGTTGGTCATTTCCATTTCTTCGATCTTGTCTAGTGCTGTGCGCAGCTGAAATGGAGAGAGAGAGAGAAAAAAGTTCAGTGAGGATTTGGCATCTGGATTGTTTAGTGCAGGGGTGCCCAAACTTTTTCATATTGAGGGCCAAAAACCAAATATCATTGATAGCTGTGGACCAAAGGTACATATACCAAACTACAATATATTACATTAAAGCTGCCATTGGTAATTTCCAAGATTATTACTAATATTTCGAAGTAAATTAAAAAACTTATTTTAAATGGTGATTAATGCAGTATAACTTTAAAAATGATAACTCGTTGGAATAAAACCCATAAACAATCACATTTATGACACAGTGGAGTTCTGAATACACTAGTCTAGCAAAATCTGCCTTTGACTTGATTTGATCACCAAAGTCTCTGGATTGTCGAGTGAGTACATTTAAACAAAATCTGATTAATTTACACCATTTCATTGAAACATTTAATCTCAGTCAGCTTTTTTTAAAAGAAAAAACAAACAAACAAAGGCCTAGATTACATTTGAATTGACATCCCCATCATTCTCCCTCTTTTTTCAGATGGGATGGTGGGCCAAATCAAAGGTTACCATGGGCCAACTTTGGCCCCCAGGCCCTAGTTTGGGCATCTCTGGTTTAGTGGTACTACTGTAGTCAGTCAAATCAAAATCAATTTCCATAGACGATAGAGGTTTAATTTCATTTTAACACTGTGTGAACTAGGAGTGCAGCGGATCACGGTTGATATGTGATTCATACGGATTACAACCCACTGTTTAGAACACGCGTGACCCGCAGATTAATAAAAAAATTTTACTTGTAGATTAATCCTAAACTTGTAACAATCCCATGTATGAAATGATGACATGTATGAAAGCATTTAGGCTTTCCTGTACAATATAATGATGACAAAAGAAGTTGTGGTGGGTTATTCGGGATGTGGTGAGTTTCTCAGGTTATTAAAGGTATTTTCTGTCACTACTTGTTTAGCCTGTATCAATGCATTCAGTGTAAGCTGCACGATTAATCATTAAAAGATCGGGATCTCAACACCCACTCAACATAAATTATAAATAATGATGATTTGCAAATGTTTATTAGTCCTTTCAATCGCTGAATTCAAATCTGTGTTTGAAAAACACAAAAATCAAAAAAGGATTCAGTCTTTAGTCTTTTGAGTTAGTTATAAAGTTACAGTCTAATTACACACAAGTATTGGGATAACAGTTTATATAAAACCATTGATGTTTATGTAAAGATTAAAATCACTGTCATATGCATTTAAAGACGCTCAAAAATGAAAGTTGTAGGAAGCAATTTTATAATTTAACCAATAGGTGTCGACAACCAGCCATCAACAATATGCCACTGAATAATTCTTCAATAATTATACATCTAGCAATGAAACATGAAGTTTAATGAGTGAATAACTGTATCATCTATTAAAAATTAGACTAAAAATGGGCTGTACAAATTATGTTAGATTTCTACATTTAGTGTCATCAGCAACAGTTGTGGTAATTTCAAAAATTTTATTCAGCTAGTCATTTCTTTATTTTATTTTTAATGAAACTACAGGTGGTAAGTTCTGTTTGTTAAAACCAAACATGTCCTGCAGTACTGTTTTGTAATAAATGAAAAAAGCAAATTACATTTGTCTCGTCCCTTTTTTGGCTGACCCGAAAAATGGTCCAATACGAGACTAAAAAAACCATAATGTGATCCGAACCGTGAGATTTGTGATCCGTTACACCACTTGTGTGAACTGAATATTTCATAAGAGTTCATACCTCCCTCTGAAGTTTTCTCTTCTCAGCTTTTAGTTCATCCTCTATCTTTTCTGCGTTATCTGCTGAAGCCTTATATCTGGACACCTGTCCTTCAAGTCTGTTTACCTGCAAGACACATAATATTTGAAAATATTACAGTTTTACATATTAATATATGATACACCACATATGTATCAATGGCAAGAAATGTTGGTGTCTGACCCATATTAAATTGACAGAATCTATGCATACAATATATACACATTAGATATACTGTACATAGAAAATCATATATTATTTTATTTCAAATACATATTACATTAATAAACAAAAGTGAAAATAAATAGTCAAAACATGGATGAAAGGATGTTCCATCCATGTATATAAATTCAGACTGCTGTTTGTTACATTTACAATTTTAATGAGCATTAATAATATTTTTTTTTCAATGGTTATTTTGTTCTTCCATAAACACACTTACATTTTGTTCCATCGTTGCCATTTCCTGTTCAGCCTTTGAGAGCTTGAATTTGTATTCACTTATCTGCCTATTGGTGTCCCCTACAGGAAACAGATGGTGTTAAAGCATGTGTGTGAATCTTTGGCATGTTATTGTTATTGTAGTAGAGCTGCACAATATATTGTTTCAGCATCGATATCAATAAGTACATTCGCAAAAGTCACATCACAGAATTAGGATTACAGTAAAGTAGACAGTTCAGAACACATAAGATTTGTGCAGTTTAACCATAATGGAGTAAAATTGTATCATTTGCATATTTTTTTAAGGCCTGAAAGAGTTTAAAGCATTTAGGCACAATAAAGGTTACCATTTGACACTTTCATAAAGAATTATATCATTGAATTATTTTAGAGTAAAGACTTTGCAGTTAAATTTTTACTTTTGATCATTCAATTTCTGACCCTGATTACTATTTGACTATTCTGAAAACCATTAAAGCACAGCTTATTTCACCTTTATTTTTGCTCTGTTGTAATTATCTACGTTTGTAGTCTGTTTAATTACACTTAATGAATGATTCACTCCCCTACAGAATCATAAAAATCTATCTAAATTAATAATTAGTCTTTCCGAACTATTCATGTCATCTTGTGAAATTGTATATATCGTAATATACAGTCAAGCCAATAAACTACCTTAAATTTGCTTCTTTTTTTATGTAAATGAAATATGCACCCCCAAAAGATGATAAGACCATATACAAGATGCATCATTGTAGAAAAAAAATTATTTCTCAGCTTTTATTTACCTTTGAACAAGAAGTGGTAGTCAAAATTAGCCCAGGGTATGACTAATTTCGGGCTTGACTGTATATTGCAATGTCTGTATTTTCCACTATTGTGCAGCCCTATATTGAAGTGTAATGTCAGTGTTTGTATGTTGTGTCAGTGGTCATACTCTGCATCTCGATGAAATGAAGGTCAGTGCCGTTCTCCATTCTCTCTCCTTCTGTGTAAACACTGTCGATCTTTGCATGCTTTTGCCTTTCTTCCTCCAGCTGCATCTTCAGTTTTCTGATCTAAAAGTGCAGAGATGTGTTCCTTCACCAGTTCTACGCCAATAATCCAGTTTCAATCGCTTCATATATGATCATACCTGAGACAAAAGTTCATCCTTTTCATCCGCAAGCTTTCGTAGTCTGACATCTAGGGGCATGAAGATGAGAATCAAACATTACCATGACATTTTTATAATTAATGATTAATGATCAATGATTAAATAACGATTGATTAAATGTGGATAATCTAATAAATTGTCTATGCTGTACTGTGTTGCACTGCATCCATTGTGGACAGCATTATTAGGTCATTAAATATCTGAAATGGATTAGCAGGTCATCCAACTAAACTGGTATGTTCATAGCTTATCAACGTGTAATATATAAATACTGAAGTTTTATCTTTGTGAGTGGGCTAATAACTAAAATTGGGCTAATGACTAAATATAGGTTTCACACATCATGGATATGAATGTGGCATAATTGGCCCTAGGGCAGGGTATCAAGGTCGATACTTTTTAGGCACCGACCAAATTGTTTCGATACTTACAAGTATCGAAAAATATCTTGTCATTCGATACCTATATGGATAAATCACGTGGTGAACCAGGTGTGTATGACGGCAAATCTAAAATAAAACTAACAACTGAAATAAATAAACTGATGCTGGCACACTAGGTGAATTACTTGTGCGAGAAGATCTGATGTATACAAAAAATGAATAGTTAATTTGAGCAAAAACCCCGCACATCTCAGGTGTGTGTGTGTGTAACACAAGCCCTTATAAGCGAGGATGCATCTCTCAGCTTACAATCCATCTCATTTCACTTGCTGAGATATGTTTGCTTTGTTTTTGCCAACTGTACAACTAAAGGTAATCGAAAAATATTCCATTGGATTGCTCTATACCAGCATTTGATTGGTCAGAATATTTCATGATTTAATGATTTAAATGTTTGCCAGAAGTAACAAGCCTAAAGATTTAAATGCTTATATCTTCTACATGTGAATTTAGTTAGTTGCTAGATTAACATATTGACACCAACACTTAAAATAATAACTTTAATTTCAATATGACTTTAAGGTTCATGATTTATCAAATGTTTCATTTAAACCACAATCAATTAAAAATTGTCATTAGACCAGAGACTCACCCAAAGGTCCATCTCCCGCTGACTCCAGCACCTGTGCTGCCTCTTGTGTCACCACAGTGATGCCTGACGTAGGCGACTCGTGACTGACATCTCCATTTGGTGTGTCCTCGGGTATGATGACCAGCCCGTGTTTCTGTGAGAGATGGGTGACAACCATTTTTCAGTGTCATTCCCCATGCACACAATGCAGGACTGCTGCCACATGATCACACTTATTTTTAAAGACGTCAAATGATACTTTGTAATGGTTTTATTTACTGTGTAATATATCTGTGCATTTAAAAGATAGCCTCCCATAAAAGAAATGTATTCAGTCTAACAGAGAACACAGATTCAGACCAGGCTAAATCCATTCATTTAAAACCATGACATCCCCAAACCTCTAAAGTCAATAGTTCTAGAAACTGTGCACAAAAGTTTTGTGTTTACAATACATGGAAGCTTGTTATAGCTTTACATTTCTTTAAAAATATATATATATATTTGATTGGCCAATCCGTGAGCTGGGTCAGACAGCTAATCAGAGCACTCTGGGCTATAAGGAAGGAGGAGTTTTGAAGAATCCAGAATGTCTCACACAGGCTGGAAGTATGAGGTGCTGAAATAATGTACGATATGTAAAACAAACAAACATGCTAGCCTGTTTTAATGCATCAAATGATACAAAACAACACTCTTTTAAAATAGCATCATATGACCTCTTTAAGATCTGCATAAAGCAGAACTGCAAGTGTCTATAGAGTGGCTATCCCATACTACACTGCAACATGCTCAGAAAATCTCAGAACAAGGCCACCAATATAAATATAATGCACGATAAACTGATTTTAACGCTGAATATCATAGACAAACTCTGCATCGTGCATGGCTTGTGAAATGCAGACAACTACACAAATAACAGGCCATATAGTCGGTTTATTTTTGTTACTCAGTGCTGATGTGAAGCTTTCATCCCGTGCAGGAGCACTTAAAGGACGTACCTCTCCCATTCGACTTTTCCCCTTGAGGTCAGCCAGCTCATCCCTGAGCTCATCTCTCTCAATCCTAATGCAATCAAAGTATTCTTTCTGCCTCTCTAAGGCCTGGCCACACGCAGGGCAGGAAAAGAGAGAGGAGTGAAGACAACAGTAGGCAAAGAAACAGCAGCAAACACACACAATGAAAAACACTGCATTTAGTGCTGGGCAATATAGCTAGCTGGCTAAATAAATAGTGGATTTTTGTTCTTATTTATTTAGCTAGCTTTATACATAAGCAGCGTTTAATAATTAGAAGATGTTAATAAATTCTTACTAAATATACTCAAAGTATGATCACTAATTCTTTAACTGTTGAATAAAGTACAGGTCAGAACAAGTTATTTTATTTTTGCAAACATTTATTTGATCTATTCCTTTTTAAAATTATTTGGTGGTAACATTTTGCAAATTAGATGCATTTAATGTATATGAATAATCTATACTATATGTAAAAATGTCTTAATGCAAATGAAAATTCTGTAAGTTTTAAATTGATTCGATGATTAAAATAAATTATGAGCTATGAAACAAGTCTAATGATGTGATCTTAAATAATACAAATAATCATTAAAATCATGATTAACCATCACAATTATTGCCCAGCCCTAGCTTTAGTCACAGATAACAGGATGAAAATAGGACAGATGAACAGGAAGTGATGGAGTGAGAAAATTAGCCTGCTTTTTGTATCTTCAGCAGTTATTTCATTTCATGCAGAAGTGAGTATGTTAAAAATAAAACCCTTTTTTTTTTAACTGGATGTTATAAGTTTGTATGCACCATGCACACAGCTGAGTTTTATGGGATACCAGCAGAGGGCAGCATGCATTTACAATTACAGAAACTGCCAAGTTCTGTGGTGACTGCTTTGCAAATTATATTTATAAATCTATTCATACATAAATCATTTCATTGAACTGAAAAGTTAGGAAATTGGTTTTACTCTGATTTTTTTTTTTAGGACAAGTCAAAAAATGTCAACATTTTTAAATGCACATGCAAATTTGAGTACACATTAACGCTTTAAAAAAAAAGTATTTTTGAGTGCTTTGTTTTAATGACAACCTATGGACAAATCGTCAACCATGCGGTTACGATGCTAGTTAAAGTGTTAACAATGGAGTAACTATATACATAACATCACTTTGACTATGTTTACATGAACATCAGTAATGAAATAATGAAATTATTTACCTTAAACTGAATAAGACA
Organism: Danio albolineatus; assembly: GCA_903798035.1. Taxonomy (NCBI): domain Eukaryota; kingdom Metazoa; phylum Chordata; class Actinopteri; order Cypriniformes; family Danionidae; genus Danio; species Danio albolineatus. The sequence goes on along the minus strand of CAIGQQ010040406.1, from coordinate 9,551,383 downwards.
ATATTATGATCAAGGTGTTTACATGAGTTGCTTTTTGAATGTTCTTTTCATGATCCTGTTTTACATGTTTAGCACATAGATTGATTAACATCATTGTGTCTCCACGCTATTCACGATTCCTCTGCAGGTTCATGCAATTTCCGTTTTTTTAATTTAAAATTTTTCGGCTTTAACTGCAGTTTGGTACTTTCGTTCATTCGTTTCATTCATGCCTCCCATGACAACATTCGTTCTGGATGAGAGAACTAATTAAGGACTGGTGAAAGAGTGTTGTTATAATAGAATTTGATAACGCACACCGAATGGGTGAAAGAAAAACCCTCCGCATTTCACGCTGTGTGTCTGTGGTACTTTACTGACTCGATAGGTGCAGAGAATAGAGTCAAACAGACGTTTGTGCATGAAATATCCTGTTGCAATATGCAGTGAAAAGTCCTACACAACGGTAATAGTTTGATTGCAGTGTTTACATGTCTGTACTGCACTTCAATAATGCGACTAAAATCAGCATACTTCACATGTCTTGATTCCATTTCTATTTAGATCGATATGACCTTAATTGAATTAAATTTAAAAACATCACTGTTTACATGGTAGACTCTTAATCAAAGTACTGTCTTAATCATATTAAAATCAGATTATTGGTGTCCATGTAAAACTAGCTTGGCAAAATTAAATAGTTGACAAAGAGATGCATAAACATTTAAAGTGATCAGTGTTTCCACCCTCAATCCAAACCGCATCTCATTCTCCATCCTACCCCAATCTTTTTGTCCTTCCAGTTAACTGTTTCCTGCAGGTCAAACACCTCTCTTGTGAGGGTATCTAGCTTTTGCTGAATTTTCTGGTTCTCCTGGGTTTGCGTTTAATAAAGCAGAAGAGGAAAACAAAGAGCAGAGATTCAACAAAGAAGAAAAGAAGGAAAAATGGGGACATGTGAAGGAAGAAAACAGGAGGATCTCACTGGACAAGAGTGAATGATATAAAGACTCTGAACTTCATCCATAAAGAATAAAAACAAACAGCACTTTCACTCACAAAGATGATTTTAAATCATCTTTAACTTGATTATTCTGCAAAAGCTTCTAAAACAGAGTCTAATGTAAATATTTCTGGTGGGTCGATAATATAATTTGTTCTTACTCTACCTCAATGAGTTCATCTCTCTGACGGATGCCCTCTTTCAGCTCCTCTTGTTTGTGCTGTAGGACTGTACATGTGTGCTTCTGTCGCTCTAACTCCTGTCAATCACAAGAACAAGAACAGATTCACATCATAATTTGGCAAAGCTTCCAACGTCTATTAAATACAGCGGGGGAAATTAGTATTGAACACGTCATTATTTTACTCAGAAAACATATTTCTAAAGGTGCCGCTGACTTGACATTTTCACCAGATGTTGGTAACAACCAAAGAAATCTATTTATGCTAAGAAAACAAAACTAATTAGTTTACAAACTAAGTTATGCATGATAAAATGAAATGACACAGTGGAAAAAGTACTGAACACATGAAGAAAGGGAGGTGTAGAAATGCAGTGAAAGCCCAGACAGCAGCTGAAATCTCTAATTTGAACCCTTTGCCCTTCATGATTGTAAATTAATATTCGCTGCTTCAGTCCAACATCTACATTAGCAGGATGATAAAGATGAAACCAGGGTGGAAATTTCAGCGAGACAATGACTCAAAACCTAGCCAATGAAACTCAAAAATGCTTTCAGAGAAAGAAAATCAAACTGTAGAATGGCCCAGCCAATCACCTGACTTGAATCCAAGAGAAAATACAAAATAAAAATCAGATTTCATAGACAAGACCCACAGAACCACCAAGATTTTTACACTCTGTTGAAGTCTGTGAAGAAAATTAATTAATTAATTGATAAAAAAATAAATAAAAAATAAATCACACCTGAGCAATGCATGTGACTTCATTCTATACGAGAGGCATCTTTAAGCTGCCATCACCAAAAAAGCCTTTTATATAAAGTATTAAATATATTTCAGTAGTTCAGCACTTTCTCCTTGTGTCATTAAATTGTTATTACACAACACATTTTTCAGAATTTTTTTGTTTTTATGTTTGCATTGTTTGGGTTTTTACCGAAATCTGGTTCAACAGCTCCTTTAGAAATGTTATTCCCAGGACAAAAACATGACATGTTCAATACTTATTCCCCCCACCGTATATCAGACATTTCATCGCATTTCTGATCAGTTGGGTCTATGCATTGTGGTAATAACAGATCATACGATGCTTTTTTTATTGGATTAATCATCTCAAAATGAATGCTATATTCGAAGCACTATACACATATAACACAAGCACCTTTGATTTGTCCTCCGTTTCCCTGCGCAGCTCAGACATTTGCTCTTCCATCTCCTCAATGACATCTTTGAGCGTGTCCACTTGGTAAATGAGGTTTGCTTTTTCATTGTCTAACTGGGCATTGGAAACCATGGCCTTCTTGTACTTCTCCTCCACTTCTGACAGAGATTCCTGATGAAGGAGAGGAAATATCCTTACTATGAAAAAGCACTGGAAGAGCTTAATATGCTACAAAATCACAACACTTGGGAGTCATAAAAACAACACACACACTGACCACTGCATTAAAGATTAGATAAAACCGTGAAGTGCAGGAAAAAACTGAAGAAGTAAATGTGCAATCCATCCAAATATATAGACATTTTTTAAGTCAACATAATGTCAAAATGGATTCAGCTAATACAAGTTCCTGGTCTTAGTGTGCTTTTATAAAATAAGGCTTGTCTGTGCGATTCTTTCTAAATAGGAAATAACTTGCTCCTCCTGTTCAGTTCCTTTGCTCCAATCACCTGTTCTGTACATCACCGTTCAAAGGTTGAGGCTGATAAGATTCTGAAGGAGATTACTCCAAGCTAAAATTTATTGAATTAAAACCAGAAAAAAACATCTCTGTAGTTTGATATAACTTCTATTAAACGTAATACATGTATAGAATTTTTCCTGTTATGGTTGAGCCATCCTTACATGTTCATTTATTACATCGGTGCAGTGATTGTCAAACTTTAACAGTGACCTGTTTTTTATGTTCTCTTAAAGCATATCTCAAATGATCTATATATAATAAAGTCAAGCTTTTATAGATTATATATACTGACTGTTGAGGCCAAACACATGGGAGCAGGGCTAGAAAGGATCAAATAAGGAGGATTGTGGTTATGTGTTGATGCCATTTCCCTTTTAAACTAAACTTCTTACGTCTTGCGGCTGATGACATGAGGATTGAGAACCTGAGCGTTAGAAACATTGTTTTAACATTTACATCATTATATTATATATTATATTATATTATATTAATGTTATGTTATATTATGTACTATATTATATTTAAAACATCTTAATATGTGTGTGTGTGTGTGTGTGTGTGTGTGCGTGTGTAGACTATGATGCTTATTATATGGGGTACTTTCCCTTTTTGACCAATTTGAATAATCCTTGTTTTGAAAGAATTTATTTCTTAAAAATCTTACTGAGTAACTGCTTTATATTATTTTATTTAACTTTTTTTTTAGATATAAACACAAACGTTTGCATTCATATCTCCAAAAGATGTGACATAAGAAATATAAAGCAGGTACTCAACGAGTGTGGATCATGACTTTTCTGACCCTTCAACAAGTGTGGATCATGACATGATCATGAACGCACCAAAATGAAATAACGCAGGAGCACCGTGCATACTTCACTATTAAAAATCTTCCTGACCACAAACCTGAACAGTAGCATGGGTTAAATGGATAGTTCACCCAAAAATGAAACTCATTTATTCACCATCGACTTGTTCCAAATCTATGAGTTTCCTTCTTCTATTGAACACAAAAGAAGACATTTTGAAGAATGTTGAAACCTACAGCCATTGACTTCCATAGTATTTCTTTTCTTCTATGGATGTCAATGTCTACTGGTTTCTAAAGTGTTCAACAGAGAAAATAATCCTACAAAAGTTTGGAGCCCCGTAAACAGTCTGTAAATGTTCATTTTTGCATAAACTACCACTTTAAGGCAATTCATTTTCAGTGTATAAAATCCTAAAGTTCCTTCACATTTAATATCTGGTTACACTGAGGCCCCGTTTACACTAATAGGTTTTAGTTTTAAAACGGAATGTATTTGTTTAGAATGAAAACCATCCACATACACACTGGCATTTCATCTAGTGTTTCTGAACAGCTCTCCAAATACACTATACCGCTGAAAACGCACATCACTTGACCTCACACACACTCTGGCATGCACTGCAGCGTATGTGCGCGTCTGAGCTCCAGGCAGTCAGCAGGCGCTTTGAGCACATTATGCTCTGTTTTGTTATAAATATGCATACAGTAAAAATGACAATCATATAAATATGCAGCTACAGGATGCATCAACATTTTTGGTGTCTGTTAAGTTGTTAATACCAAAATAAAAATTGGCAGTTCCTTCTATCATGTTTTTATTTTATAGTTAAGATAATGAAACAACATAGCCAGGGTGATGTGAATGACGTTATAAAGTAGATTTACCCGACGTGTCCTCAGGAGTTTATTTTCCATATCAAACTTAAGTCTGAACTTAGACGGAAAGGATGCAAGACTGAACCTTTTGCAGGCTCCTTAATATCGAGGGAAAAGCCACAATTAGATAGGTGACTGTCTGCAGCCATGTCTCCTACGTCTCCACTTTCCCACACTGACACGGCGCAGCAGCGTTTTAAGACAAAAACGGCCTTTTCAGTGTTTCCAAAACGCTCTATTTTCGACGCTCGAAAACTCCAGAGTAGTGTGGATGGAATGTGTAACCATAGTAAAACTTATGCATTTTAAAACGAAAACGTATTAGTGTAAACGAGGCCTCAGAAATACAACAGATTCTATATTAAACTCTTTCTTTCTTTTTTCAACTCACTTTATTCAACTCTCTCTTTCTTAAAGTCTTTATTCAAATATTCCCTTCTTTATTAGTTTTTCTTTATTCAAATCTCTTTACTCAACATTTTTTTCTTTATTTAACTATTATTTTTTCTTTATTTAACTCTCTTTATTCAACCTCTTTTATTCTTTATTCAACTTTCTTTTTCTTTTTCTTTTCAACTCTTTCTCTCTAACTCTATTTAACTCTTTTTATTCAATTTTCTCTTTCAACTTTCATTCAACTCTTCCTTTCTTTAACTTTAACTTTTTCTATCTTTAACTCTCTTATTTAAACTCTTTTTCTTTCTTTATTCAACTTTCTTTCAACTTTTTTTATTGAACTTTTTTCTTTAACTCTCTTTATTTGGCTATTATTTTCTTTCTTTATTCAACTCTTAATTTCTTTTACTCTTCTTTTCTTTACTCTTCCTTTTCTTTCTTCATTCAACTATCATTCTTTCTTTCAACTCTTATTTATTCAATTCTTCATTTAACTCTTTAACTCTTACTTCATTTCTTTCTTTCTTTCTTTCAACACATTATTTTACTCAACCATGTCTTAAGTATGTATTATTGTGAAAGTTCAATAAACAATCAAACATCTTCCAAATAGAAACTGCACAAACACTGAAATTCATCACGCAGTTACATTAGAAAATTCCTGGTTAAAGTCATGTGTCTGCATTCTCCATCTTCTTCAGCAGCATTTGGGAGTGAGGCACACGTTGTCCATATGACTTTGGCTCTTTAGAGCAATAATCTCTTTAGGCAACACAAACGGAGGGCTAAACGTGACTGTAAAGAGCTAATGTAGTAAGTGAAAGACTCATGCAAGACTCATGCTTTCAGACTAAAGAGTGCTAAGAGCCTGGTGTGTTAGTGGAGGAAGAGGGAAGGCATGCATTGAGCTCAGGACCCTCTACCTTCAGCTCTTTAAGACCCTGCATGTATCGGCCCTCTACATCCTGAATCTGGTCCTTTAGATCATAGATGTCCTGTTGAGATGGAGGAATGAATCATGGGAAAAGTTTGGCATTCGCTGAAGGTCAGAGCGGTGACCTCTTATCATACATTTTTAAACAAACAAAAAGAGGGAGAGAGCTTTCCGAAAGCATTCAACCACAAAGAGGAAAGAAATTAAAAGCATAAACAGACAAATAAAGACACAAATAATACTGTGAAATGAACACAAATGGATACTCCGAGATCGAATGCATTCAATAGGAAAGTTTGAAGCTCGATGTTCAGCCAAAATATATACAAAGGCAGGTAGATTCATCTTTTTTTTAAAAATGCATAAGCAGTCCATATTACAGACAGTTTGTTTTAAATCTGTAAAGCAGTAACACTGCAAAAATGTTTTCTTAGAGTTTGCCTTGTTTCTAGCACTAATATAAAGCATAAATCTTAAAATCAAGAAGCATTTTCTAGACAAGTAAAAAAAAAAAAAGTAGTTTTGTTTTCAGAAATAAGTCATAATTACGTGAGTTTTTCCTTAGACAAGTTAGCCAGTGGAAAGTTTATGCTACATTCATTCTTCCATGGTGGGGAGCCACACCAGAACTCATTCCGGCCACAGCTACATTACAGCTTCTCCTTCAAAACCTTTTGTTGTTGCTGTTTTTTTTAAATAGCGGGTTATAATCGCACCAAAACGTATCAAAAGGTAAGTGAATTATAACAGAGCAAAGTTTTCTATAATCGTAGTAGTGCTGTTTGTCATTTGTTTAACCCTTTAAGGTTACATGCTGACTGACTGACTAACTGACAGGGCTGCGCAATGCATGAGGCCAGCAAACATGACATAGCTTTCAGTTATGATGGACACAGTTTACATAATTATACTTTATTTATAGATAAAGGACGCATCAATGCCGTTCTATAGGTCTACTGGAGACATTCATAAAGATTCCTAGCAAATCTTATAAGACATACTCACTACATAGATGCACTAAATTGCACTTCACTTGCGCTTTTTTGAGAGCAAACAAGAAATTCTGCGCTTGAGCAGTGTATTTTTGACATTTATTAGTATTTTTGAGAGTGCGCAAGAAGTTTTGTGCATGAACCGAGGAAATCGGCGAGCAATCAAAGAGACTCGCACACTCGTGTTACATTAATGTGTTTTCGACTTGCAATCCTGCGCTCACGACATCTGTCATTAAAATAATGGCAAAGGTAGTTGGAAGATCTGTGATCTGTGCCTGCCGCCACAGCTGAAATAGTCCTAAAGGAAACACTGAGTGGGGTAAGTAAAATAAATCAAAACAAGACTATTTCACTTAATCAGACATATTATTTCTGAAAATAAACTATATTTTTTGAATTGTCTAGAAAATATGTCTTTATTTAAAAATGCTTAGATATTTGGAGTAGAAACAAGACAAAAACTCTGAGTATGAAAAGCTTTTTTTTTTGCATTGAAAGGCAATAAATGTTGTGTGATTACCCTTAATTCGCTAATAGAGGCCTCTGAATCCATAATGACACTTCCAGCATCTCCACTGCCTCTTCTGGAAGAGCTGCCTCCTAAAGACGCCAGTGCAGCAGCAGAGAGAGCCGGTGTAGGACATCTTGAGGGCGGCTGGAGGATGCAGAGCATAAAACAATCATAAAAGTAGTTTAACAACCTTAAGGCCTACTGGGAAAATTTATAAACAAATGTGAAGACATACATACAGTTTAAGTCAACATTATTCGCCCTCTTGTGAATATATTTTTCTTTTTCAAATATTTCCCAAATGATGTTTAACAGAGTAAGGATTTTTTTTTCTTAAGTAAGTCTTATTTGTTTTATTTCAGTTATACCAACACATAACTCTGTTAAAATCTGTTAAATAATTGCGTATTAAGCCTAAACTACAAAATAGATTTCACTAAAATCAACTGACTAATTGACAAACTACCTTTCAACACTCGAGATGAGCAAAAATTCATTTGGGGCTTAATTATGGCTCAATTAGGGGTCAGAATATAATCTGCAAGGAGAAATAGAAAATAAACTCTCTTCCTCTTACCCGGCTGTAGTCTGTAAACTGCTTGTCACTTTTCTCATCGAGCTGAAAAAAGATGAAGAAAACACCATTAGACTAGTGGGTTACAAAAAGTAATAAATACTCAACAATTTAAATGGCATTAATTAGGTTTTGTCTTCATCCTAAACTAGGAAAAAAGAAAAAGGTTAGTGGGATGTGGTTTTCTATAGTTCCAGCAGCTGATTTAAACATGATTTATGCCACATAAACACTGAGCCAGGGATGCCCAAACCTTTTCTTATGAAGGACCAAAACATTACTTCATTGAGGGTGGTGGGCCAAAGTTGAATAAACCAAACTGTTATATAGTAATTTCTTAATATTTAAAAATATATTTATTTTAATCGTATTAATAATTATATATACATTGTTTTACATTTTTATAATGAACTTATTACAATAAAACAAACAATCCCATTTATAATGCTGAATACATTAAATACACTTGCTTGTTGAGGATCCTCACAGTTTTTTTCATTAAAAAATGTATTTTCATTTGCTTTTTCGTATCTCAACAATTAAACAAACAAACAAAAGTTACGTTAAAATTAGAAATGACGAGCTCTGTTGAAGGCATTGGCCTTAACCTTCCCATCATTTTCACTTTCTTCTCAGATGGAATGGCGGGCCAAATCAAAGGTTACCATGGGCCAACTTTGGCCCACGGGCTCTAGTTTGGGCATCTCTGCCATAAACAATCAGTCAATATACTGACCAAAGTTACACATACACAAAACTCACACAATAGTGCTAATGGTTAGATTTTTTTGGTTAAAGCAGTCCAGATTTACCTGTAGCTGAAATAAAAAAATGTGAAATGTTAACAGTTTCAAACACTCATAATGAAGCATATTTAGTCATAAAAAACCCCGAAAAAAAACAGTCACCAGTAATATTAACATTTTTAGGATCTTTCACACATCAAGCCATGCAGTAGTAAAAGACCTTAATAACCAAACTATAACCATCTAGTACACTTGAGTGCATGTTTAACATCGGTTAATACTTCATGCATGTCTTAACTTACACTGTCCAGGTCTGGGATGCTCAGATCATCAAGATCAGAGACAACACTGCCTCTGCGATTAGAGCGGCTGAAATAATCAGCAGCCGTTTCGGAGATATCAGAGAAATCAGACAACTACATAGTACACACAGACAGGGAAATGGAAAAAAAAGTCTTGTTTATTAAAGATATAATATTGTTTTAATGAAAACCGAATACGTGGGTGTGTTGTCTAAACATGAGGTCAATTTCTATTCTGGCTCACCACACTATCCCTTCTCCCACGTCGACTCTGGGACACAGTACTGGCTGAATCATCATCAGAAGATGACTACAAGGTTTAAAAGAGGGTGAAAAGGAAGAAAAACTCATTGCACAGGAGGAAAACCAAAATCCATCTGTCAAAACTGGTAAGCAGAACCCGCTAGCATTTCAAGGAAAAAGTCATTCTTTTAACTGCACTCCATTTGTATTAGTGACAAGTCATCAAACAAGGTCTGCTTGAGATGTTTAGACAAATGCACTACAAGAAAAACAAAGACATCGACCGCATTCCTGCTCCACCTTCAGAAAACTATCAAAACAGCTTTTATTCTGTCAGATTATGCAGTGAATTCAGTGAAAAATACATTTTAAAAGCAATTCTGGACATACTACATTCAACGTGCTTTCTTTATCCTATGACCCAGATGCTCTTTGATCAACCACAGGCCAAAAACAAATCACACAAAAAAAATCATTCATAAATTAACAGGTGCAACACAACAGTTTCTAGGTACTTACAAGTAGCTTTAATCATTTAGCAGACACTGTCATCCAAAGCAACTTACAATGAGGAAGGCATCAAGTGATTAATCATAAGGAGAGTACTCACATCAATTGCTACTAATACAAAGCTTCTGACTTTAGAAAAATACAAGCTAGAGTAGGACAGGAACAAAAGGAGTGTAAATAGAAAAGTTTTTTTGTAACTATTTACACATACAAAGTCTCGTTTACTTTTAAAATTTAGCCTCACATAATAATTTTTCAAAACATATACAAAATGCAATATTTGTTGTAATGAGGTGGTTGTACCACAGAGTGTTAGGTTGATGGGGGAAAAAGTCCACCAAGAAGTCATAATGACATTCTGTATTGACATTTTCAATATACACACTTTTGTTTAAAATTAAGCGAGTTTTGTCAGTAAATTTATGCTTTTTACTATTACTGCACAATATATGGTTTCAGCATTGATATCACATGTGCGCATCTGCAAGAGTCACATTGCAAGATATGCATATATTGAATTATAGTTGACTAGGAGCCACAGAACAGGTGATTTGTAAAGTCGCTGCTAAGTTTAACCATGATAGAGTGGTTTATAATTTGCATGTGTTTTTAAGGACTTTGACAGAGCATTTCGAGAAAGTTTAGAACATTTTGGCACAAAAAAAAAGACAAAAAATCATGATGTTTGGAGGTGTAACAATTATTTTTAGTAGGCATGGGACAATAATCGTTTTCAAGGTATTCTGCGGTATGGAAAAGTCAAGGTTTTAAAACCACCAACATTTTCTGCTATACCGTTCTTACGGTATATGTAATTTTTTTCTAACATTTTGTTTTAAGTTTGTAGGACAACAGTTTCTCCAGCAAAAAAAGATCTCCAAAGATGCCGTTTTTCATTGTGAAGAAATTTGTTTTTGAAACTAATGAAGACAGCAGAAGTCAATGATTCCTTTGAATTATTTAGCCTGACACGTTTACTTTTCCAAAATAAAATTACATCGCGTTCAAAAGGGAAAAAAAGTTTTTTGTTTTTACCCAGACATTTAAAAAAAAAAAAAACACATATTTTAGAGCAGTAATCACAATACCGCGAAACCTTGATATTTTTATCCAAGGTTATCATACCATCAGAATCTTAAACCGGCCCTAATTTATAGTATTAAATTATTTTTAGAGAATTTATACGATTTATGAAAATCCATTTGCAGATAATTAAGTTTGTTTTAAGGAAAAACTAGGTGAAAATTTTTTTTTTAACCTGATCTACGAATGTTTAGATATTTAGACTAGAAACAAGACAAAGCAATGTAAAAAAAAGCATTGTGTCCTTGAATACTGTTATACTACCAAGAAAACTGTCAAATAGAGCTATTCAATCTATCTTGGGAAACTCTATTCATATCGCAATATTTATTGTAGAAAAAAAGAAATTTAGCAATATCAGATTTTTCCAATATCGTCCAGCCGAAGTAGTTTTTTTACTATATTTTAAATAATATTTATGCATAAAATACAAATAAATAAATAAATAAATAAAATCTCACCAACTACAAAATTTTTTAGCAGCGGTGTAGCTCTCAGTTCCTTCTTCACTGTAGTTTTTTGACATGTTTATTTTCACAATCATTAGGTTCTAGAAATGTAATGGCACACCTCTCCTCAACATGCCACACAATTAGAAATGTCATTCACGATCGAGGTACAAACAATCAAGGATGAGTTACACACTGAAGTTCAACACCTGCAGTTAGACTAAAGGGAGCATCTGGTTTCCAAAAGGCAAATTGCCTGAATGAATGCAAAATTCAGGAAAAACACAGAATCAACGCCTGCATGCGCAGCTGCCGTGTAACATGCTGCAGCTCTGGACACATGCGACTCTCACCACGGGGCTACTGCGAGTAGAACTGGCACCAGAAGAATACCAGCTGCATTCAGAAGGCTGCGGGGAACAACACTAACCACTGAGCTAACACTGCTCCACGCATAGGATATCATATTATTACTAGGGATGCACAATAATATTGGGGTGTTTGATAAATCGGCCGATATTGGTTTGAAATTTAAATATCAGAATCTTTGCAATAATACAATGATTTGATAGTTTTTGAGTTTATTGCCATATCAGCTCCTCTGGCTATGTCATGGCATAAAAATGTACAAACATTTTATAAATATCACTAGTTTATTCTGTTTATAATAATAAAACAAGACTCCAACAGCACTAAATAGGACATAAAAATAAGCTGAAAGTCTACAATAGTACAATTAAGTTTTACTTTTGATAAAATGTTTACCATTTTTTATTTTAATTTAAAATATTTCTTTAAAAAGCACAGGTCTCAAAACTCAATTCCTGGAGGGCTGCAGCTTTACTCCAACCCTATTCTAAGACAGCTGATCCAACTAATCGAGGTGTTGCAGAGTAGTCTTGAACACCTCAATTAGTTGGATCAGGTGTGTGGGCTGGAGAAAAACTGTGCAGAACTGCGGCCCTCCAGGATTGGAGTTTGAGACCTATGCTTTAAGATCTCTCCAGATCATTGTCTGATGACATTAAATATAAGGCATTCCACAAACATACATTTAACACTTTGTTTGCTATTGCAATATTAACATTTTGGAGGAACTTCTACTTTAAGTAAATGTCCACGAGTAAGTCTCGTGTGTCAAATAAGGCATCTTAAGAAAACAACTTCATCATGTCGAGTTAAAAAAAATAGTTTGATTTTGTAACTACTAAGGGATTTTGAATATGATGAGTTGATTGTGAGCATGCAGTTACTCACTTTTCTTCCAGAGTGCTAGCAGCAGTAAGAAGAGATTGGTAATTTTAACCTGAATGGTTGTTTACTGCATGTATTGCTGACTTACAATATCTCTCAGTAAGTTAATTATTACAAACAGTAGTCTACTGCATGCAGCAGTCTCTGTTGCCCTAACATTCAATTCAATTCAATTCACCTTTATTTGTATAGCGCTTTTACAATGTGGATTGTGTCAAAGCAGCTTCACATAGAAGGTTATAGTAAATTGAAAATGACAGTTTAGTTATTAGCTAGTAAATTAATAGCTAGTATATAGCTGAGTTCAGATCAGTTCAGTTCAGTGTTTAATATTCACTACTTAGAGTTCAAACACTGAAGAGTAATCCATCGGTGCGCAGCTCTAGCTGCAGTCATCCCCCAATACTAATGACCACTTCAAATGTCAAATATTGCAATGTTAAGTCTTTTCTTTACAATATCGGTCCCATTCAGCATCCTTTAGGTTCTAGTGCCTACCCCATAAGAAACTATTTATTCTTGGGCTCCTGAATAAAGTGTTAATAAATAAATAGCATAAATTAATAAACATTAATAAGAATTAAAATCAAATACAAACTTTTTAGTTAGTTCTATTTAGGAATTAGGAATTCAATGTGTGATAAATAGACGAATGAAATTTGATTAAATGGTTTGAAGCAACAGTTTATCAGTAATAATAATCCTACACTAGACACTTGTAATATTAAAATTCATTCAAAAACAAACTAAGAAAAGGGGAATAATGCAAAAGCTTTTACATTATTAAGTTAAAAAATATTGGCGTATAGGATATAGGCAACAAATTCAAAATTGTGCATCCCTGATAATTTTAGCATATACTTATGCTTTACTTACAGCTTTGGAACTATATGAGCCATACAGACCATCATCGCATATGGAGGCCTGTGAATACAGATCTTGCCATTTTTAAATGAACAGATGTCAAAGAGGCTTATAAAACAACACAGTTCTTTACATGTGATCAGTGGGGTTTAACCACATGTGATGAAAATCACACTAACCACACTATAGCTGCGTGTCAGACCTGCAGAACTGCTGCTGGATGGAGCCTGAGAAGGTCAAACAATAAGCTGTCAGATATCTCCACTAAACCACTGAATCAAACTGATGACCACTTTTAAAACCAACGGAAGAGCCTACATTGGCATCAAAACCTTGAAAAGGCAAATTAACTTCGTACATTTCAAATCGTAATTAGCAAGCTCAAATTTGCCAATATTAATAATTCAGAAAGGAAGCTGACAAACCCGTGGTGTATAAGTAGAGGCAGTAGAAGGAGGAGGTTTGGAGTTCTTTAAGCTTGTGTAGTTTCTTTGGTCGTGATACAGTCCAGTCTAAGGAAATGGTGCAAAGCAATGGAAATAAACACAGATATTTGACAGAAATGTCAAAAATCAGCATGAGTGATCAAGTTGATGTATCAAGAAGGAAGCAGCACTTGATTACAGAATATTGATCAGCACTGACCAGAAGGTCCTTTTTGGAGCTACTGCCAACAGTTTTTTTGTGAAGATCATTATAAACCGAGCTCTGGAAGAGAAGAACATACATTTGTAAAGCTTCCTCAAAACTAAAGAGCTTTTTTCTAAACCAATGGAATCCAGTAGGGCTATCTTCGACACTTGTGATAAAAGATTGTTTACTCATTACAGTAAGCCCCAAAAACTTCCCTTCAAACTTCTACTGACAACAGCCGTTTACAAGCATTTTTCTTTACAAGTTTGGGAAGATTTTGGCCCATGTTGTACTCTCAAATGCACGTTACAAGCTATCGAAAATCAAAGCAAAACTTTCAGCTGATCTGAGACACTGAAAACCCTGGTCACGAGCAGGGCCAGACAGAATCTGCACAAAAATTTGAAGAAAAAAAAAAAAA
>CAIGQQ010040406.1:9492057-9526932 GCA_903798035.1 Danio albolineatus | reverse complement strand
TATATATATATATATATATATATATATATATATATATATATATATACTTAATAATTAATTTCAATTGAGAGAAACACTTGGAAAAAAATGGTTAATTATGTAAAGCTATTTACTTTAAAGCAAGCTGCAATGTAAATTCTATATAAATAAATGTGATGTGACTGGAGTGCAGAATAGTTAAGACTGTACAAACATCCACATTGCTACCATCAGATAAATAAAATAAAATAAACCTCACTGCGAGTATATTGGGGCCTTACTTGAATGCTTTCTTTATTGTGGTCACAGGAAACCACCAGCCACAAGATGACACCATTGAGATAAACAAGGATTACAAGCGAACACCTCTTACCTCTCTGGCGATGCTGCTCAGAGCCTCATCCTCCGCTGAGAAACGGTCTTTAACCGGGGCCCGTTTTCGACCTGATCCTGGCGTCCCCATATCAGCAGCAACTCCACAGCCTGATCCACTTGGTTCCCCTAATATTCTGCATAAAAAAGACGAAAATGATCAGCGGCTGTCATAATTTAGGACAGGCCATGTAGAAAACACGCATATAAGAAATATATATCTGTGTAAAACATAGTCTAAACAATCACTCTGTTGAGACAATCCAGCCATTAACAGCGCACAGTATTGAAGAGGCATTTGAATTGACAGGCATACATTACTATGTATGTTTATATGATCTTAGTGTGTTATTTTATAAAACTAACAACAACAAAAAATGAAAATGTAGGCTAGATAAGCTTGTCCCCTCACACTATCTCACACAACCACAAATAGAGGCTTTAGTCATGCATGTCTGGACTCAGAGCTGATTAACACCAGACACACACCTCATAACATAATGTGACAAAGCAGAGAAATATCACAGGCATGGAGGACTAAGGGGTTTAGGTTGATTCCATTTATAAATATTGCTTCATCTGTTCTTATTTGCTCAGTTAGTTCATTTAAATAACGACTTTCAATGAACACTTTCATTTAAATAGTCAAACAATTCCTGAATGTTCAGTATCTCTACCAAAGAACTGTGTGGTGTGTATTAAGATGGTACAATTTGTCTTTATAATGCATGTAAACACATGCTGAACGTGTGCGATGTCTAATTACAGTTCAATGTAAATAAAGCTATAAATATGAATCTATATTTGTATTGATATTTCTGCTGAGGTGCTAAATATAAACCAACACTCATTCAGCAGCGTGACAGGCTAACTTAAAGCGTTTATTTTACGTAAACATATAATTGTTAGGTATTAAAGACTTTTAGTATTGACTACATGAAACTTTAATGTAGGTACACATTACAAACTATTAATATTGCAAAGAGAAACTCATATTCATGACTCTAGTTAGCTGTTAGCTTGCTAGCTTGTCCTCAAAGACATAAAGTGTGTAAATGTCACTCTTAAGACTCCTTCCATTAGTTCACACATTCAGTTTAAAGACCTGCCTGTACCTTTATGACAGTTTGTTCCGTACGTGCCGGTTTCTTACCGTTTCTGTCCGTCAGTATTCCGCTCGAGACTCGGGTCGGTTCTGACTGACTGACTGGGACCCGAGCGCGTTCCCGCGGACCAGTGAGAGAGCGCGCCTCACATGCACGTGCGCGGCTGTTTGAGTGAGCGCGCGCGTGCCTGCGTGACAGCCACAAACTGACACTATCCGTCACTTCAAACTTTCCTCCAAAACGCCTAATGCTAATTTATAAGAGACGCTACAGACCGTATGTTTTGTGTAAAAAAGTAGTAAAAGGAGGTGAAAGCAGATACACACGGTGACTATGGACGTTCCTGAAAGTCTGAAGTGTTTTTTCCAGCTTCGCGCTGAAAGGCCCGGATGTTGAAAAAAGGGGCGTGGTCTTTGAACACGCCTAGACCAGCTAACCTTCTCTTACTTTTGTATTAACAACAGTAGCAGGGGATATAAAAACATATTATATGCAGTATTCATTCATTCATTCATTCATTCATTCAGTTTCTTGTCGGCTTATTCCCTTTATTAATAAGTGGTCGCCACAGCGGAATGAAGCGCCTTGTAACAATTTATTTAGGTTGGTACGTTTATACATTAGAGTCATGATACAACTTAACTTAATATTAATACATAAACACAATAAGAATGAAAGATCAATAGACGATTAAATAAATGTATTAAAAGAACAGAAGAAAATACAAGAAGAAATCA
The DNA here is from genome assembly GCA_903798035.1 of Danio albolineatus. Classification (NCBI taxonomy): domain Eukaryota; kingdom Metazoa; phylum Chordata; class Actinopteri; order Cypriniformes; family Danionidae; genus Danio; species Danio albolineatus. The sequence continues at coordinate 9,524,738 of CAIGQQ010040406.1, read as the reverse complement.
ATAAAATAAAGTAATTGAGCATTTAAGAAACAAAAAATAAGTAAATTATCAAAATGTCTGATATAATATTTGCATAAAAATGGATCTGATTTAAAATAAGCTGTGAGTATTTCTTTAAATGATGACATTATTTTTTTTTCAGTATCACGTGCTTTAGCAGCTTTCTAACATATCTAAACATAGTTCCCAAAACACTATAGAACAGAGACCTTTAAGACTGGACAGAAACACAAACCGGTCAAAAGTTTAGGGTCAGTAAGATTTTTAAATGTTTTAAAATAAGCTTCTCCTGTTCACCAAGGCTGCATTTATTTAATCAAAAATACAGTCCAAATTGTAAAGTTGTGAAATGTTATTGCAGTATAAAATACTGTTCAGTTGTAATTTATAATTTAATTTAATAATTTATTATGTGATTTTAATAATGAATTTTGAGCTTCATTATTCCAGTCTTCAGAGTCACATGATCCTTCAGAAATCACTCTAATATTAATTATTATTATTATTATTATTATTGTTATTATTATTATTGTTATTTTTGTTATTATTGTTATTATTGTTATTATTATTATTATTATTATTATTATTATTATTATTATTATATTAGTATTAGTATTAGTATTATTATTAGTATTATTATTATTAATATAGTTGTTGTTGTTGTTGTTTATAAATGGTAATAGTAATTAAAGTAATAATGACTAGAGTAATAATTTAATTTGAACATACAATAAGAAAGCAGTTATTTAAAATTTGAATAAATATTTAACAATTTAACATTTTTTCACATTTAATAAATGCCGCCTTGATCAACAGAATAATTTTATTAAAATAAAACATGAAAAAACAAACTGACCCCAAACATTTGACAGGAACGTGTTTCTTGTCATGTCTTGGGTACTTTTGTTTATTTCAGTTGCTTTTTGTGTTTCTGTGGTTATTTTGTAAATGTAGGCTGAGCGCACTTGACATAAATTCCTCACCCTAAATTTAACCATAAAACCGTAACCCTAAACCTTTCAACTTTAGAATTGTAATTCTTTCACCTAACTTTCACCTAAACAACATTTTCTCTAAACAAATGACACTGTAAGTTAAGGTCAGAACATTAATTGTGTGTTAAACCAAAAACATCTTCATGCAAAATAACGTATAATTTCTTAATGTTTTACACCACATCAGAAGTATGTTTCATTTCCAGTCCAATAATGACCTCTAGCTGTCAATTAAAAAATATATATATAAAAAAATACAATACAATGTAAAAATGCTGGGTTCCACACAATTTCTTCATGTTGTCCCTAAACAAATTGATTAATTTAACGTTTTCTACAAGTTTAAGTGCATTAAACATAAAAAAATAAGTTGTCCCCAAACAACTCCAGAATGTTGTTGATTCAGCTCATTTTAATCATGCAGTTTGAACAATTAGCAAAACTTATTTTTCAGTTTAAAAAAGACTAAAAATAAATAATTAATGAAAAAATGCTGTATTTTGCAGGAAATTCATTATTATTCAAAGACCTCACATGATGTTGAATCGTTTTACGTGAAGCAAGTGCGAAATTACCCAAAGTCTCTTGCTTTCTGCTCATTTACATTTATATGTGGCCTAAAATTTTGCTTTCCTGTACTTCATTATTACTAGCCTATATATTTTACGAATAATAATTTCATTAAAACCACTTCATAAAACTCTGTGATTATCTGTAAAGTACAAATTCATGTGGGGTAAGCAAATAACTGAATAGATAATGTACATAAACACGCAAACAATGCTTAAAGCTCTATATGAATGAATGATTAAATAAATAAATAAAAATAATAATCTTAATAATAATATATTAATATATTGTGTATAATACACACACACACACAAGCCCAAAATTATAAATACCCTTTGCAAATTCGCATACAAAGTTACTTTAAAAAATATACTTAATATGTTCATTAATTGATTTTCTTTTGGGTGGGTCACCACAGCGGAATGAACCACCATCTTATCCAACTTATGTTTTACACAGCGGATGCCCATGTTATGTTCTACGCAGCAGTGATAGGAGAAACATCATTGGGTAACATCCATACACACTCATTCACTACAGCCAATTTAGTTTATTTAATTTACTGTATGTAGGAGGAAACCCACGCCAACACGGGGAGAACACAGGGAAAACATGCAAACTGAACCACACAGAAACGCGACGGAGGCTCGAACCACACAGAGGCTCGAACCAGCGACATTCTTGCTGTGAGGCGATCGTGCTACCCACTGAGCCACCGTGGCGCCATCTGCTTAATTTTTATATTTACTCTTTTTTCTGTAATTTTGCCTCTCGTACAACGTCTTATTGTATTTTGGGAGAAGCCTGTGTCATTTCCGGTCAAAAAACAAACAAACCCGCTAGTTGAATAAAAGTAACTTAAGTCAGATTTGACCAGAGGTAAAGCTTGACTGTACATAAAAATCCTCATAGTGCCGTGTGTGTTCTCCAGCACTGCAGGTGGCGCAGACCATTAAACTCAGTTGTATTCAACCAGGGATTCAACACAAGAAAAGACCCAAACGTCGCTCTGTTATGACGCAGAGCCGATGTGTGCGTGACATTGGTGTGGGCTGTGAATGAACTGATCAGGTATTTAACGTTATTTATACAGTATTACTTCACAAATACACTCACCGATGTTAAAATAGACGCTTAAGTTCATCTGCATGCTTTCAGTGGTAACCAGAAGCAGTTTAAAAACACGAGACCTGATGGTTAAATCTATAAATACTGAACTTGTTATTCACAGGTTGACGGTTTCACTATTTTACACTATATTACTTTTGTCTTGTTTACAGTGTCTGGTCAGGATGGCTTTGTCCTTATCCGGGCTGATTCTGCCCAAACTGATGCAGCAGAGGGCTTTCAGGTGAAATATTGCTTCAGTTTTGAAGGAGTCCACAATCATATGGTGGAACTGTAATATAATATATGGTGGTGTAATATATAACGTGCCTTTCTTGAGTTATCTTATCATATATAATCATACATTGTATGTTCATATATGTGTGTGTGTGTCTGTTCTCTAATCATAGATAAATTGAAATTATTTAATATCAATATGTATTGATATTATCATAACATATTGTCAAAACGTTTACTTAAAGTAAATGCTTATTATTAACAATAACTTTGGGTTTAAAATGATTACAAAGTATAAATAAATCGAATAAATTTAATGATAAAACTAAATTAAACAAATACATTTGAATTATGTAAGAATTTTATTGTTTTCTCTAATATATAAATTTGGTTGTACTCAATTAGGCATGGGCCGGTATAAGATTCTGACGGTATGATAACCTTGGATAAAAATATCACGATTTCACGGTATGACCGGTATGAAAACCTTGACTTTTACATACTGCAGTGTACCTTGAAAACGGTTATCGTCCCATGCCTAGTACTCATTACTGGACTTTTATCATAAGCTATTTTTTTAGATTAGCTCCAGATTTGACATTTTTGTCGACTAAACTAATGTATATGCACAAATATATTATTGTAAAGCGTTCTATAATCATTTTTAATTTAAAGATATAATTGTAAGGGGTGTACTCGTATATGTTAAGCACTGTATATTTAAAAAAGTTTATTTAAATTTAGATATAAAATATGTGTCTGATACGAATTATATATATCCTATGTTTAATTATCCATTACAAATTTTATCAATGAATTTAATTACCTAATTACAGGGGGGTTTAGGAGGGGATTGACCTCCCTAATTCACAATTGATCCCCCCCTGAAGGACATCAAATCAAGGTGGGGGGTCGCCCTCGCCCTTAAATAAAAAGGAATCGTTTTCTCTGATCTTTTATATATCATTAATTAAAAATGTATAATATAAATGTACATTTGACTGCCCAGTGATGGTTTATATCAGTGGTTCTCAAGCTTTTTTCACCAAGTACCACCTCAGAAAAAATTTATCTCCAAGTACCACCATAATAACCGGTGTTAAAGTACAGTAGCATAGTAGGCCTAATTAAGCAGCTACACCACTGCACAGTTCAAAAACAAGGCAGATTAATTCTTCTAATTAGGAATGTTTATTATTGTCAGCCACTTAAATAAAAGGTGTTGCATATTAAAATGTACTGATCACATCGGACAGTCTGAAACTGGCAGTTCTAGAGCACCGACAGACATCTTAAGTATTCACAAAACACGTTTCTTGTAAAATAGGTGTTTATATCTGCATGTAGCCAAAAAAACAAATCAAACAAGACACAATTTGTAGTTTGACCTACAGTAACTTCTAAAATAGATATTAAATAACTCTTAAAACACTGAAAATGTATACATTTTAGTAATAAATTAGATGTAATTTAAATGCATTCCTAAATTTGATTCACTGGAGCATGTATTACCAAAACTACTACTGTAAAAAGTTAACCCCCTCCGATCGTCAATGTATAATTCACACACTGACTACAATGAGCCATTTTAAGTCCTCAGACATCGTCTTGTGTACTCTCCAATGTTTTTGCCCCATCTAAAACCATTCATCTGTAATTTTGATGCCTTTTTATTATTTAGCTTAGAAACTGTAATGATCTGTCGTGTTCTCAACAAATACACTCACATGTGATTAATCTCACCACAGCGTTTCATCCGCTGTTTCCGCTATCCAGAAGTTAACACGCGTGCGGGTGGTGGACAACAGCACTCTTGGGAATGCCCATCACCACCGGCCACCAAAAGTCATTCACGTGTACAACAAGAATGGAGTGGGTAAAGTGGGAGACCGAGTCTTACTGGCCATTAAAGGACAGAAGAAGAAAGCCATCATAGTGGGCCATAAAATGCCCGGGGCTCGAATGACCCCACGCTTTGATTCAAATAACGTGGTTTTGATTGAAGACAATGGAAACCCTACAGGAACCAGAATAAAAGCTCCGATACCAACACACCTGCGCAAACTGGAAGGGGAATATTCCAAACTGCTGGCCATCGCTCAAAGATTTGTGTAGCGTTTCTGCAGTCCCGGGAGGACAGATCTCTTACAATGTCAAAGTACTTTTTCTTTGTAAATATTAAAAGGAAACGGTGTTCATACCATTCAGGACATTTGTAATAAAATATATATGGATGAATATTTGGTGTTGTTATGATTATAATTTTGCAGTGATTGTTACATTATTGGCTGAATTAAAGCAAGCAATTTTGTTGAAAATAACTTTGACATTTTAACATCTAACATCATACTGCAAATTGTGCATATATATATATATATATATATATATATATATATATATATAAAATAAATATATATATAAAATATATATAATATATATATATAAAATATATATAATATATATAATATATATAATATATATATATATATATATATTATAAATTAGCCTGCATAACTTTTCACAAGGGATTAATTAAAATGTATATTAAATCATTAGGACATCAATAATAGGTTTTGACATTTTAATTATATATAGCAACATATATATGTATACATTACCTGAGAGACGTTTTGTCGCCTATCCAAGTTTTAGGAACAACAAATAATAACTTGACTTCTAGTTGATCATTTGGTGTCAGAAGTGGCTTATATGAAAGGCAAAGCTTATTTTTACTAGAATAAAATTTGATAATGACTCCCATGAGGTTTGACAACTGCATCTATACGTCTCTGCAATGACTTAGATAACTTATAAAGTCATCTGGAATGGCAAAGAAAGCTTTCTTGCTGGACTCCCAGATTTCATCAAGATTCTTTGGATTCATCTTCAATGCCTTCTCTTTCATCTTACCCCAGACATGCTCAATAATGTTCATGTCTGGTGACTGGACTGGCCAATCCTGGAGCACCTTCTTTGCTTTCATGAACTTTGATGTGGAGGCTGAAGTATGAGGAGCGCTATCCTGCTAAAGAATTTGCCCTCTCCTGTGGTTTGTAATGTAATGGGCAGCACAAATGTCTTGATACCACAGGCTGTTGATGTTGCCATCCACTCTGCCATTAAAATGTCAAAACCTATTAGTGATGTCCTTATTATTTAATATACATTTAAATAAATCTCTTGTGAAAAGTTATGAAGGCTACTTTAAAACAGCAAAAACTGTTAAATTGTAAAATATAAAAATTTTAAAGAACTTTTCTTATTCTATGTAGTTCAAATGTAATATATTCCTGTAACTTTAAGGGTCACTTTTCATTATCATTACTCCAGTCTTTAGTGATCACATGATCCTTCAAAATAATATGATGATTTGTTGTTCAGTTATAATCGGTTATTTTTGTTACACTGTAAAAACCATAAAGTTAAGGTAACTCAAACCATTTGAGAAAACGATTGCAACTAAAACTTAAGTTCAGAAACTAATCCTAATGAGTATTGTGAATTTAATCCATTTGTGTAAATGAAGCAATTTGAGCTCAGCAAAACCTTATAAATGAAGAAAACCAACCGAGTACTGTAAAACCTAATAAAGTAAGGCAACTCAAACCGTTTGAGGAAACTGATTGCTACAAACCATTTGAGTTATAAGTACTCAAATAGTACAGTACGCTATATGAGTACTGTGAACTTACTTAATTTAAGTTAAAGTAATGAGGTATTTCATTAACTCATTACCTTCAACACTGAGCTCAAAACTCTTTTCAAATGAGTAGAATTAACTGTAAATTGAGTTAACTACACAAATTTAGTTTGATAAAGTTGTCTGTTGGGTTTTACAGTGTACAAAATCCCTAGTAATCATTCTTACAATTATTTGTGCAGAAAACATCTAATCTTGCTTTATAGTCTCATGGACTAACAGTGATACATTAGACTTTTACTTTGTTAAAAAAAAGAAAGTTCAAAATTACTTTTATTTGCAATTTTTTTTACATTATAAATATTTATAATTTGAAACAAAAAAATGTTGCAAAAGTTGCATTTATAATAAAAATGATAATTTTGTTGACATCTTTCTGCAGTTGACTCGTTTATACTACAGGCCTGTCGAATGCTTGATTCCAAGTGGCTGAGGAACATTTGGAGGTGCGCAATTATTTTCAGGAAAACGCATATACACTCTAAAAAAAAATGGTGCTAAATAGCACCAAAACTGGTTCTTTGGTCGTAACGAGGGGGGAACCTTTTTTGGTGCTATACAGCACCTTAAAAAAATAGGTGCTATATAGTACTTTTGTCAAATGGTGCTATATAGCACCTATATTCTAAGGTGCTCATAATGTTACTTTACCCTTTCCGCAAATAAAACCGGCATAAAAGTTGTGAGAATTAGCTATAAGAACAAGTGCTTACCAGTAGTATTGGTGCTATATAGCACTTTAAACACCCCAAAGAACCACTGAAAAACCTTTATGGTGCTTTAAATGTTCTTTACACAGTAAAAGTGCTATATAGCACCCTGACCACCTTAAAGAACCACTGAAGAACCACTGAAGAACCTTTATGGTGCTTTAAAGGTTCTTTACACAGTAAAAGTGCTAAATAGCACCTCAAATATCACAAAGAACTTCTGAAGAACCACTGAAGAACCTTTTTTTTTAGAGTGTAGCTAAAAGTACTGTAGTTCCAGGCAGGTTTTGACTGCATTACCATTCCATATCACTACGCCGAATGGTTTCAGTTATTTTACAGCCAACTTAACAGAAGGCCTTGGATGAGAAAGGTAAGAAATTAGTCCTACACACAAGCAGTTTGAGGACAAAAACATGACAAACGTCTTGAAATGCAACATAAAAATGTCTTAAGTCATAGTATAAGCAGAATAATTGACTTCTCTCCGCTCGATTGAATTATTAGGAAAAAAAGCACACCTGTGGTTCGTCATCAACTATTCCTTATTTGTTGCAATAACTAGTAGTAAAAAGGATGGCTGGTTCAATTTGCTCTCTAAACAGAAGTGATCTGTCATGCTTCATCATAGAAACTTCGAAAGATGACATTGTGTTTCTTTTTAATTAACAAAACAACTTCTTGCGATTATTAGATGAGGTGCACGTTGTGTAGTGAAGCTTTATTCATGCATCAACTGAACAGCACAGAATAAAAGATTGTTCTTGGCATCAGAATCAATACTGATTTGCTCAAATTAAAATATATAAAACTAGACATTTCCATTGAAATTCTACATGTGAAGTGAATTAAAACAACACTGTATTTGTTCTGTACATGATGTGGCTAAATTGTGTAGTATACTATTAATACAATAAAACGCTATTCCAATTTAACACCAATATGTTTTGGAAGACTTATTTTCAGAGCCTAATATGAAATAAAAACGTTTCTTACGCATGTTAAAATAAGTTTATTCTGAAGCTCTGGTCATTGACAATATCTAGGCATTCACGCATTGAGCATCTAAGGCTTTTTAATGGGATGCATTATTCACCTTTAGATGAACATGCAGTTTCATATGGCACTATCAGTACTCAACCTTACAGGACAAATGCATAACTTGAAGCTTACTTGATATTTATCCCATGCACATGATGTTCCTCAGCCATTCCTTCAGTCATAACTGGAGCGGTGGGTGAAGATCCTTTTGTCTCTTAGTGTGTTTTCTTTGTAGTGTATCTACAATGTGTTGTATTAATTTTGGTCTAAATAAAGTAGCACTTTGTTGTAGTGAGGTTACAGCAGGATTGTTGCACGAGGAGCATTGAGGCACTTTGCAGCAGGTTCTTGTGTTGGGCATTTGTGAAATGCTGTACTTCAACCACACATGGTCATGAAGAGCCACTACACAGACAGAAGGAGGAAGAGATGAGTATTCTTGAACATGTCATTTGTTTTTGTCATTTCAAATATTAAGAAATCAATCCAGAGCACCTCAGAAATGTTCATCTCAGCCGTTCCTGTTTCTTCTCTATCCAGCTGTTGAAAAGATCCTACAGGGAAGCACAAGACTATGAAGACTGTGCTTGAGATTGGAGTGTATATATACAGTTGAAGCCAAGATTATTAGCCCTACGGTTAATTTCTTTTTCAAATATTTCCCCAATGATGTTTAACAGAGCAAGTAATTTTTCATAGTATTTCTTATAATATTTTTTCTTCTGGAGAAAGTCTTATTTGATTTATTTTGGCTAGAGTAAAAACAGTTCTTAATATTTAAAACCATTTTAAGGTCAATATCATTAGCCCCCTTGAGCAGTATTTTTTTTCCAATTGTCTACAGAGCAGCGCCACGGTGGCGTAGTGAGTAGCACGTTCGCCTCACAGCAAGAAGGTCGCTGGTTCGAACCCCGGCCGGGTCAGTTGGTATTTCTGTGTGGAGTTTGCATGTTCTCCCCGTGGTTGCGTGGGTTTCCTCCGGGTGCTCTGGTTTCCCCCACAGTCCAAAGACATGTGGTACAGGTGAATTGGGTAGGCTAAATTGTCCGTAGTGTATGAGTGTGTATGAATGTGTTTCCCAGAGATGGTTGCAGCTGGAAGGGCATCCGCTGCGTAAAACAAATGCTGGATAAGTTGGCGGTTCATTCCGCTGTGGCGACCCCGGATTAATAAAGGGACTAAGCCGACAAGAGAATGAATGAATGAATGTCTACAGAGCAAACCTTCATTATACAATGATTTGATTAATTACTGGTTGAGCCTTTAAATGTCACTTTAAGCTGTATAGAAGTATCTTGAAAATATCTAGTAAAATATTACTTACAGTCATCATGGCAAAGATAAAAGAAATCAGTGATCCGAAATGAGTTATTAAAACTATTATGCTTAGAAATGTCTTTAAAAAATCTTTCTGTTAAACAGAAATTGGGGAAACAAATGCACAGGGGACTAATAATTTATGTGGGTTAATAATTCTGACTTGAACTGTGTGTTCAAATATATTCGAGGCACAGCCTAATAAAAAAGAAATACGTACTGAACATGGCCTCTAGTTTGATCAAGCAGCAGACGAAGTTATCAAAATCAATGGCCTCGTTCTCTGCATATCTGGCTACCAGGATCTGGTTGAGTCTGTTATTGAGCTTAAAGCCTGCAAAGAAAGCAAATAGGATGGTGATTCAGAAAGAACTTCACAGTTCACAATTATTGCATAATATAAAAGGCATTCAAAAGATTAGAGTTGGTTTGGATTAAAGGTTCAAGACACCCTGGGGTACTTTTATTTGAGATTTTAACAGATTTGTGTGTGTTGAGCATCTGTTAAGACAATGTTAGCACCTGTCAGATTTAATTGTGGGAAAAACTGGATAATTTTGAGCTTTTGTCAGCTAATTTAATTTTCTGGGTTTAAATAATTTTAGGCGCGGGATCAATGTCGGTGTCCTCTTATCCCATGAGAGGACCCTGCTTCTTAAATATTCATGACTGCACGTGCTTTCCAGACCTGCCGAGCTGTGAGACCCAATGACTGGGTGAGACCGCGTCTGCGCACGGGTCCTATGTGTTTGTTTCCATGACAGGGTTTGTTGCATGTTTTTGCCAGCGATGCTGTCAGGGGCGATACAGCAAAGCTGTTGGTTTGCAGCAAGCATTTTTGTCAGGAGAGCTGTACGATAATTGGAGAATGGCGGACTGTCTTATATTACTTGAGTTTGTTACCACGTCGACTATATCCATGCTGCTGTGTTTGCTTATGTTTAAAATCCTCCAAATTACCAGCAGGGTTAATGGTTGGAATAGACAGGGCAAGAGACCTGCACTTCTATCCACTGTATCTGCATTCAGACCCAGGGATTGAGGATAAGAGAAGTCCTCTTCATTTATAGTGTTTATGTAAACACGATTATCATTATAATGATAGAACAAATTGTGGTTATGTGTATATGAAATTACGAATAACAAATGCAGCAGAGCATTAAATTACTTACAGTTTATTTCTTTGCATTTTAACTTTGTAAACTATAAAATCATGGGTCTACTCACAGTTGGTCTAATTTTGTCAACCAAATGGCAACAGTTGTTCGCTCCACTCTATTTCCTCTGCTCTGCTCTGCCAGCCGCGCCCACTCTGCCCGCAGCACGCCACGCCTATCATGAAGCATTTTTTGAAAAATTTCCAAGGTAAACTTGAACTAAAGGGTTTCGTGGCCCTTTAAACTAATTTTGTTGAAAACATACACTCTCCAAGAATGTGTTTATTTGATCAAAAACAAAATTAATAAAATTAATAAAACTAATCAGCATTTTAATTTAAGATATAAGCATTTTGCTACAAAGCACAACCCCAAAATCAAAAGAAAAAGTTGGAAAATGCAAACAAAAAAAGAAAGTAGTGATTTCTAAATTTACTTTGACTTGTATTTCATTGCAGACAATTCAACAAACACTATTTAATGTGTTCCACGTTTTATATCCTCATCATGTGTTCATCATCTTTTTTCTTTTTTCCAAAGCAAAAATGTATTCTCATTTGGTTCTTGCATTTTCTAAACTGTCCCAACATTTTCTGATTTAGGATTTTCTGATTGTCACCTGATCGGTGTACTGTATCCTTGCCTATTATACAAAAGTATTAGTTTATTAACTGAGCAATCAGTGAAATGAATTTACCTGCTGATTCTACAGCGAGACGCATCTCATAGGAGCTCATAGTTCCTGACTTATCAATATCAAACTCTCTGAAGATCCCCTGAGTGGAAAAGAAAGAATATAATGGAGTGAAAACTATACAGTAGTGATGGGAGAAAGTTGAAACAAAGCTGTGAAACAAACACCTGCTGGTCAGAACCATGTAAATACATCAAAAACTCAAAGCATGCATTAAAGGGGACCTATTATGCAAAACCTACTTTTATAAGGGGTTTAAACACAGTTATATGGCAACAGTGTGGGAATATAGCCAACACTCTAATGGTAAAAATGTACTGATTTTTTTTTTATTATAATAAATCTTCATAAAAACAGTGTGCAGAAACACGTTGATTGACATTCTCCATTCGTATATGTCATCTGAGGAGGAAAGCCCAGCCCAACTTTTTGTAGACAGCCCTGAGTGAGAAGCAGCTGAAGATAACGTCAGCAACTACCATTATGAAGGAGGGTTTAGGGCACAATCTGATTCAAATTTAAAGCGACTGTCATCAAAATGGCACAATTTGAAGTCTAAAAGGGGCAGTTTCAAAGAGTTGTAAAACATTATTTGTGTGGTATTTTGAGCCGAAACATACACACTCTAGGGACATCAGAGACTTATTTTACATCTTGTAAAATTTGGCAAAATACTGTAGGTCCCCTTTAAACCTGGCTTTTCCAAACACATTTGAGATGTTAAACTGAAAGTAGAACCTATCAAATGCACTTAGCTTATCATATAATATCATGAAATATTAAGTCTCTGCATATTGACCTTATTCTCCGTGTACGAGCGGGTGCTGCCATTTTAATCTTTTTGGCTCGACACTTCCGGTCTCATTCACTTCCATTCATTTTTAGACGTTAAAACAGCTCGTTGTGCTGCTTGATGTTGCAAACTGATATTTTTATATTATATTACTTTATTTTGTCTGTGTCGTCATGCAAACACTTGTTTTTAGAGCAAGCGGTTTGAACGTTTTCTGCTGTTTAATATTACAAGTCATTTCTCCCATAGGCGACTGAATCGGAAGTTCTAAAACAATCGCAAAAACAAGCGCACTTCAGCGCCACTGAAGGTCAATATGCTTTATCAGTTTTCCAGGCTTATATTGTAAAGCAGGACAAGAGACTTGAATTAACGCATATTCCTTTCATTTCTTTCATTTTCTTTTCGGCTTAGTCCCTTTATTAATCTGTGGTCACCACAGTGGAATGAACCACCAACTTATCCAGCATATGTTTTACGCAGCGTATGCCCTTCCAGCTGCAACTTGTTATATATTATTCCTTTTTTTCATAATACAAATGTTTCACAAACTTGCAAAACTAAAAAAAGGACAAAACTATCAAAACTTTTCATTGATTCACCACTGGGGGCGATCTGAGTGAACCCCAAAGTAGAACCACTGAATTGTCATTTCAATTCTAAATGATCATTTCAAAGCAGCTTTACAACATGTGCAGATTATTAAATTACATTCAAACTATTTGAAACAGTGGCGACACGGTGGTTCAGTGGTTAGAACGGTTTCCTCACAGCAAGAAGGTCACTGGTTCGAGTCCCAGCTCGGTCAGTTGGCATTTCTGTGTGGAGTTTGCATGTTCTGTGTTGGCGTGGGTTTCCTGCGGGTGCTCCTGTTTCCCCCACAGTCCACAGACATGCTCTATAGGTGAATTGAATAAACTAAATTGGCTGTAGTGTGTGAGTGTGAATAAATGTATAGGTGTTTCCTAGTAATGGGTTGCAGCTGGAAGGGTAAAACATATGCTGGAAAAGTTAGTGGTTCATTCCGCCGTGGCGACCCCTGATTAATAATGGGACTTATTCAAGCTGAAAGAAAATGAATAAATGAATATTTGAAACAGTAGTGACACAATAAAGCTTCGTTTATTGAAATCACATGACCTTGCTAATGTGCTATGCACTCCGAACCACTGATTCGAGACAAAAGATTCATAAAAGTTTTGAAGCTTCATGAAGCAGTGCTTTCGAAAGCAGCCATCACTACTAAACCAAACAGGAATAAACTAAAATTAGCACACACAAAAAAGCAGACATATGATGGCAACATTTTAGTTCTGATTCAGTTGGCTAAAATGCGGGAATTGTTTTCACTCACCAGCAACTTCCTTATTTTGTTCCAGAGGATCTGAAACTCTACTAACCCCAAACGTGCGCTCCCATCTTTCTGATGAACGGAGTCAAAAGAGAAAAACTAGAGTTTGAATGAAACTCAAACAATGATAATGACTGCGGAAAATAATTTAGCAAGGCTCTGTACCTGGATAATCACTTTTAACATGAGACGTTCATTATAAAATCCCTCGTTAATTAGTTTGTAGAATGTCATTCCAAGTTTTTACACCAGAAACTAATTTTAACAATTATTCAACAAATATTTGTACCACGTTTCTCCATTTATTCTTTCTACTTCCACTGTTCTTTCCATTGTAATCGACACGTGATATCAACAGAGCTTAATAGTTCACCCAAATCTGGAAATTCATACATTATCTGCTCTTCCTCAAGGGATTCCAAAGCAGTCTGATTTTTAAAGAAAGCTGGTAGCCATAGATGTTCAAAGTGTTTGTTGTTCTTACTAAGGAAGTCAATGGTTACAGGTTTTCAGCTTTCTTCAAAATATCTTCTTTTGTGTTCAACAGAAGAAAGAAACTTATAAAGGTTTAGAACCACTCAAGGGTGAGTAAATACTGAATAACTTATTTAACCCAGAATATACACAGCAAAAACGATTTGTTGGATTTACTAAGTGAAGTTTCATAAACTAATTTCGAGAGGAGCTCGCGATATGATTAAGCACGCCTGGCTGATCATATGTAATCAGCAATAATCCAATCAGAGCGATCCAAGCTTACTATAAATGGATCAGTTTCTTCGCTACTACTCTATCTTCGTTTTGGAAGAATCCCCCCTTCCACCCCATCTCCTCCTTTTTCCTCCCTTTTCTAAAGGGGGAGCCTTCGAGACCTATCTGATCTCGGATCCCCTTATATGCTTATTGACTGGGCAGGAGCCTTGGGCTCAAATATCTCGGAGCTCAGGGTTCTCTCCCGGGACAGCATGCCAAACCTGCTATAAACGTTAAGCATATCTAAGGGCGAACTCTTGAAATGTTTTTAAGGTAAGTGGTTGCAAACGATGAATATGAGCTGAATTTAACTAATTAAATTTAGTAATGTCCAACTTAATTTGTTTGTTTAAAATAAGCCCATATAAATTGTTTGCAACCACATACCTTAAAAACATTTATTAAATCCAACAAATTATTTTTTCGGGGTACTTAAATCATAAAGGATACATCCAGGAGGTTGACCATCGTTCTGCAGGAGTCCATGCTGAAGCCGTCTGTCTTTACATCTTTGTCTGAGAGAGAAAAAAGTTCATTCATTTCTCATAAACAGGTTCATTTTTGACTGAGCTGACCATATAAATGTGTGTTACTCACGTTTGGACACTACTCTGTTGAGAATAGTCTTGAGTTCATGGACCGATATCTCCATGTCCTAAAATAAATATAAAAACTACATTCAAACGCTATCTAAACGCAAGCCATTTTTTATACACCAGAAAGAAAATAAGTATAGTATATATAATAATTAATGATATAAGTATATATTCACCTCTCCAGCCAGCTGGGCAAACAGGGACTTAAAGGAGTCATCAATGTCATCTTCTGTAATTTCTTCCTGCAAGAGAAATGCAGCCACATTTACTGAAGCACATCAATAATATTGGTCGAAAAGATTATTTGACAATACAGATCCAAAATGTCACCTCATCCTCCAGGTCAGCTGAAATCTCGTCATCCAATTCCCTGAGGAGAAAACAGATTTTGTGGCTGAATGAATGTCTTTTTAAAAACATTATTCCATATTAAAGGTACACTGTAAAATGTATATAAAAACTTTATGTTACTTTAATTTTTTTCTGTGGGGTTAATTCTGAAATCCTATTTAATTTCAATATTTATGTTGCATTTTTTTTCCAGATAATATACAAACTTATACAAAGAAAAACAAGAAAACTGTAAACTCTTACAGCAAACTTACACTTTTCTACCCACTTCTGCACCATCCCTCCCATCTCCCACTCCTCCCTATTTTCTGGGGCCTTCAATAAGTATGCAAAGATGAATCAAGACACAGATAAATAAATAATAAACCAATTGAAATACTAAATAAATTGACAGACAGACAGACAGACAGACAGACAGACAGACAGACAGACAGATAGATAGATAGATAGATAGGTGGATACTGTAGATAGAATAAATGGGTAAATATAGAAGAAAATGTAAAGTAAATACTAAAAGTCTCTCTTTCTCCCTTTTGAAAATCTAGTCAGCAGGTTCTGAAATGTTAAGGTTTTCAATGACAGACAGTATGGGTCTTGTTTTGTTAAAGGAGTTCAGTGATACTTTAAAAAAATGTCTCAGTTTCTCAAGAAGATAGATGCATTGTTGAACCTCTTTGATCCAGTGTTCTGATGATGGAGGGGACACATGTTTCCATTTGAGGAGAACTGCACGCCTGGCAAGCAAGGTGGTAAACGCAATGAAGCAGTGTGGTAATGTTTGTGTAGTTGGGGTTGGGAGATAACCAAAAAGGGCAGTCAGGGGGTCAGGATTGATGATTTTAAAAATATTAGACCAATAGTTTGTTCAATTTGAACAAGACCAAAACATGTGAAGGTAATCGGCCAGTATTCGCTTACATCTGTTACAGGCATTAGTGAAATGGGTCATATGAAGTACTTTACATTGAAATAGATGAAGAGTGAACTAAACTGAGAATGTCCTTCCATTGGTCCTCAGAAATTTCAATACCCAGATCTTGCTCCCATGTTTGTTTAAGTAAACCAGTTGGAGAAGTTAAGGCAAAGAAGGTATTCTATTATAAATTGTAGATATCAGCCGTCTTTGACTTGGATTGAGGTTAAGAATTGGAAAATGGGGGAACATTTTTTGAACAAAATGTCTCACTTGAAAGAAACGGAAAAGATAGTTATTAGGGAGGTATTCCTTCGGCTTAGTCCCTTTATTTATCAGGGGTCACCACAGCGGAATGAACCACCAACTTATCCAGCGTATGTTTTGCACAACGGATCCCCTTCTGGCCGCAACCCAGTACAACGAAACATCCATACAACATTCCAATCAGACAATCAGAATTAAGGGATACATTTACAGTTCATGTTAAGTTTAGGCCTACGGTTTGGTTTATGGGCTTCTACATGATTGTTATCCAACTATTATTCCCTTCTGATTTTGGGAATCATTTTCAGTTATCGTTGGGTTTAGGGTTAGGGAATGGGTATGTATTACATTTTCCTACAAAAATCACATTATACTTGGCAAAATCATGACATCCTGGGGTATACAGATTTCTAGGACAACAGGAGGGTTAAATACGAGTGACTGAACAATGACTGAATTAATATTCATAAGCAACACAGTTCTGAAATATTAAAGTGCTCAAACACACACACACATACTCACTCTGTCTCTGACTGTTTCTCAGTGAAGACTCTCAGGACAAAATCGGCCTCTTTACTGGGCTCGAAGGTGGACGGGACGATAATGTATTCTCCAGGAGGCAGACGTAGACGAGTGCTCACCTCCCGCAAGTTGATGAAGGTCTCAGAGCGAGCAGCCGATGAGTGACTCAAGAAGAAATCCTTCTTAAGGTGAACATTCTGACAGCCTGTGTACTGCAGACAGATCAAAATCACCAATCAATGCTTCTGCTTTACTGCTGTGAGCAATCTAGGGGAAACTCAAAAGCCTAAAAGCCCTAACTCTAGAAACCTAAAACATTCATAAGAAAACCTAACAATAAGATTAATATTAATTCAATTCATCTTTATTTTCTGCAGCGCTTTTACAATGTAGATTGTGTCAAAGCAGCTTAACATAAAAGAAGTTTTAGTAATAGGAAACGGCTTCAGTCAGTTCAGTTTAGTTCAGTTCAGTTCAGTGCAATAATATAAACGTCACTGCTGGAAGCCCAAACACTGAAGGGCAAACGCAATGATGAGAAAATTTGTAGATAAGTAATTTGATATTCAGAAATTAATAACGTTAGATTAATAAGAAACCTAAAAAATTAAGTATTTATGTCCACTTTGCATTTTAGCTTTTGGGGTCATTTTGGCTGTGTTACAAGCAGCATGAATGTCAGCAAAAAGCATATTTTTGTTGAACTTGTTATATTTTACCATCGTTTTCTAACAAAAATCTATGTATTTATGTCTGTTTAACTTTTTATCTTTTGGGATAATTTTTTGGCTGTATTAAAAACAGCATATATTTCAGCAAAAAGCATATTTTTTGTTTAAATTGTAACATTTTACCCTCATTTTCTTTCAAAAATCTATTTGACACTAGGTATAAAAAATAGTTATACTCAAAATGTCCCCATTAAGAGTCATTAAAATTGCAATTTTTCATTCTAGTGCCATTTCCGCATTTGTTCTTTGTTAAAAGGATCAAGTTTGTTATGTTAGCAATGTAAGCAAACATATTTAACAAAGAAAACAAAAAAAAGAAGATGTACATGGATTCATACCTCTTCGGGAACCTACAGAGAGAAGGAAAGAAAAAGAAACCAATTAGACATTTTTTCCCATTATAAAAATCTAATGATCTACTTTATCGAATGAATAATAACATTATAACATGCAGGAAACAATTATAATACAATGCAATAATTAATTATAATATAATTATTTATATTTCTTAATTATTGTCTCGGTGGTTTACCAATATTCTTAAATTTGGGTTTGAATATGATTATTGTGTCATATAAGTACAAATTTAACTGAACCCATTGGCTCCTGTAATATAATTACTATATTACAGTAATTAATTATAATATAATTATTTATGCGCCATGGTGGTGTAGTGGGTAGCACTATTGCCTAACAGCAAGAAGGTCGCTGGTTCGAGCCTCGGCTGGGTCAGTTGGCATTTTTGTGTGGAGTTTGCATGTTTTCCCTGTGTTCACGTGGGTTTCCTCCAGGTGCTCTGGTTTCCCCCACAAGTCCAAAGACATGCGGTATAGGGGAATTGGGTAGGCTAAATTGTTCGTTGTGTATATGTGTGAATGAGTGTGTATGGATGTTTCCCAGAGATGGGTTGCGGCTGGAAAGACAACCGCTGCGAAAACATATGCTGGATAAGTTGGCGGTTCTTTCCGCTGTGGCAACCCCCGATTAATAAAGGGACTAAGCCGAAAAGATGAATGAATGAATAAATATTTATATTTCTTAATTACTCTCTTGGTGGTTTACCATTATTCTTAAATGTGCATATGAATATGATTATTGTATCATACAAGTAAAAAATCTAACTGAACCCATTGGCTCCTGACCTCATAAATTGCGAAACCGATGGTGTGCATATCTTGTCCATGGCGGCGGTACCGTCTGCGGTCTTTCTGCATTAACGCCACCAGGAAGCTGCAGGCCACTTCTTCATCCTCCGGATCATCATCTTCCTCCAGCAGTGTGATCTTATACTGTGGATTGATCCAGAACGTATCTGAAAAACAGCACAGGAGCACAGAGCAGCCATATGTTTTAATTCTTGCGTGAAACTGGTGGCAGTAACAATAGTATCTGGATGCAGCCTTTATGATGCAAGCTGAGATTGCATCAAATAGCGATGCAATATCAGACACAATGGACTCTAATGGAGCAAGGGACGTCACTATGAGGGGTAGGGTTAAGGGTGGGGTTAGGTGAGCCCATTAAAAAGCATTGGATGCAGATCAGATTGCACTGCAGGTCGTCATCCAGACCCCTCTTGGCAGTAAAGATTAATTTAAATAATTTTTAAATAAATGGTGTTCTTCTGAACATCCTAAATTTCAACGAATCCTACAATTAATGTATCAGAGTTTTCACAAAATAATATTGTTTGCAACATTGATGATAATAAGTTAATATTTGCTAATCAGTAAAAACACGTATAATGTAATATTGAATGCTTGAATTATTGTAAATGTATTTTGTTGTATACACACACACATAAGAGCATAAAAAAGCTATTAAATTTAGATGCAAAATATACATCATAATTAAAAAAAACATCTAATGACTTTTTATTAACTATAGAAACAAAAGAGATCACTTGAAAATTCTCAATTTCACAGAATTTACATTATTTAATAGCAATGTGTTTGAATATAACATCATCTTTGTTTTCTTCCATAAGCTCCTGATGACATTTCCTCCTGATTTGAAATAAAATGTTATTTCAAGTAGTTTCATTTAGCATAAAACAACAAAAAAGAGCCTTGTTTTCAGACATTTACATTTATTTTCACAGAACACAACACAACACAGAGAAAATCAATATTTAGTGAAATGACCCCATTTTTTTATTCAGTTTTGTCATTTACTAGAAAAAAACACTAATTTACTAATTTACTATTTTATTTGAAACTTGGAAATAATGTTTTCAGACCTTTATAGAATAAAAATAAAATTAAACTATATGTATTTTTAACCTCACCATATTGGTGTTGGGTGGTGCGTACATGGTGCATGCGCCGCAGTGACGGCGGTGTTACAGCTGAGGGGTGTTATTTGGAGGCGATGAGTTAAGAAAGCGCGAACTGAAGACAGCGGGGCCCCCATCTACACCACTGCACCATGGCCATTTCATTCACTAACTTTTCATTCATGCCCCTACTTCATAATGTCCACTTCTTTTAGAATTCTCTGCATATCTCAGTCGCACCAAAAATGTGCTCTCTTGCTTGAATCCATTTACATTTGTTTGACAAAGAAATGCCTGACAACTGTCCTGTCGCAAAATGTAGCAAAAAGTACTACAGAACAATCATAGTTTGATAACAATAATAATCATTCATTCATTTTCTTGTCAGCTTAGTCCCTTTATTAATCCGGAGTCGCCACAGCGGAATGAACCGCCAACTTATCCAGCATTTGTTTTACACAGTGGATGCCCTTCAAGCCGCAAACAATAATAATAATAAATTTTATTTATGTCGCGCTTTTCTCAGACTCAAAGCGCTAAAAAGAGCATCAGAACACAGTGGAACATGAAATACACAAAAAAAATTATAATAAAAAAATAAATAAAAAAATACAGATGCGGAACGTAGATTACGAGAGGAAGAGGATATGGATATCAGATCACAGATATAATCAGGAGCAGAACCATGAACAGCTTTATAAGTTAAAATCAAGGTTTTAAAATCGATACGTGACTTAACAGGCAACCAGTGTAACTGGTGGAATACCAGGGTAATGTGAGAACGAGATGATGTGTTAGTTAACACACGTGCAGCAGAGTTTTGAACATATTGTAAAATCTTAAGTGAACTGGCTGGCAGACCCCCAGATAACGAGTTACAAATATCTAAACGAGACGTAATAAAAGCATGGACAAGCCTTTCAGCGTCTGGTGTAGAGAGAAAAGGACGGATGCGGGCAATGTTGCGTAAGTGATAACATGCAGTTTTTGTTAACTGTTTAATATGAGGTTTTAGGCTAAGCTAAGCATCAAAAAGTACACCAAGATTAAAAGAGAATCATAAACTGTTAATGTGAGATTACCACATCTATTAACAGTCGAGGGTGTGCCAACGAGTAAAATCTCAGTCTTGGAGCTATTTAATTTGATGAAGGTGTTTACATGTCTGTACTGCACTTCAATAATGCGGCTAAAATCCTCCACATGTCTTAAGTCCATTTCTGTTTAGTTCAATTATGACTTTAGTCGGATTAAGGTAATCAGAAAACACTGTTTGCATGGTAGACTCTTAATCAGAGTATTGTCTTATGGCCCGTTTCCACTGAGTGGTACGGTACGGTACGGTACGGTTCGGTTCGCTTTTAAGGCCGTTTCCACTGTCTAAAAGCGTACCGAACCGAACCGTACCGTACCACTTTTTAGTCACCTTTTGCAAAGGGTCCCAAGCGTACCAAAGCGAGCTGTAAGGCGGAGCTAGACGCGCAGCTGAACGCCATTGGCTTACAGAGATACGTCATTTGCTTGTGCAACAAGTCAGAATGAAAACAAAAGACCCGCCATGTTTAATACACAGCCGAGAGACAATGGTCCGGAATAATATCAGCATATAATAGCGAGCCATGGTCGACCCGAGCTTAAACAAACCTTGTCGTCGTCTTGAACAGCCACCATGCCGAGAGAAGAGCAGACTTTTATGGGATTACGATCCCATAAACGCGAGTGGGCGAGTGGTTTCGCTTTGTCGCTCGCGTGCGCGTCAATGTTTGAAATAACAAAGTTCTTAACCTGGACTATTATTAACTCGGAATGACGGACTTACTCTCTAACGAGAGAATAATGACGGAGAGGCTGCATGTACTGGTGAAGATTAAAGCTACAGATGAGAGGTTTGCACAGACGGGGCTCTTTCGTATTGTTTTTGAACCTAAATGAGGCATACATGTCTGCTGTGTCTAGTTTTTCTGTAATTTGGTAACATCGGAGACTGTGTGGGGCTGTGTGTGTTTATATATGCTGCATTTATTTACTTATTTGATATAATCGCGGACCGTAGGCTATTTCGCATCATTGATCTGCAGTTATAATCAGATCATGTTCAGTCAGTAATGAACACTTATACACCAGTGTTTATGTGTATAATAAAGAATCTGTTTTGTGAGAAGTGCTTCTCGTATGATTTGTGAACGACCCATAAAGCTTTACTGTAGACATTTCCTCGAGCGAAAAATGACTTCGACAAACTTTCTGTCGTACACCACGCCCATCAAAAGAGTACCCTTTTGCAGTGGAAACGCAAGCCTGATAAAGGTGACCCGTACCGACCCGTACCGTACCGTACTGTACCACTCAGTGGAAACGGGCCATTAATTGTTATAAAATCAGAGTATTGGCTTCCATGTAAACGTAATGCAATAAAGCCACTCTGTGACCTTGAGCAATAAATTTGCTGTATGTGAATGGTGCTGTCACTCACTGGGATGATTTCGGCATCCTCCTGCGGTGCTTCCTCTCCTCCAGGCCCCGTGAAACTTGATGGTGTTCCAGTGGCTCAGATCATCATCACTCAGAGCATCAGGGGTCAGATTACAAATCTCCAGCCGGGAGAACTGACGCAAAAACTCACTAAATGACATCCTGGGAACAAAACCACACAAGGAAAGGAAATCAGAATCAGCCAGATGTGGCTCCAATGGGTTTGATTAGAGTCTCCACTAAAAAAATGACTTTTACTGCCTGTTCGAACTACTTATTTAAAATGAGCTGAAACAACACAATTCTTTGTTTTTTTTCCGGACAACTTATGCCGAGTTCAGACTGCATGATTTTAGCCCCGATTTTGACTCACCGACAGGTTTTGAGAAATCGCAGATAAATGCCTGAAAACACAGGCAAATCGGTGCTCGTTCACACGTGTAACAATCACACAATATGAACTATCAGACGCGATCTGAGAGAATCGCCAATGGCAATGAACCGCTGACGACATGATTCAAATCATGTTGTGTGAAAAGTGTTCTGACTAAACATAACATAGGCGATCACCAACAGCCAATGAGAGAGCAGCATCCACTAGTATGGGTCTGTGCAGGCCAGCGGGAGATTGGGGGAGAAGTTAAAAGCGCTCATTTTCAGTTTATTTGGACCCAAGAGCAGGAGCACCTGTGTCTGTTTGACGTCTCATGTGAGCAATACCACAACTGGGTTGAAGAAAAAAGTTGAGGAGAAATTGCAATACTTCAAATTTGAAATTCTTTCAAAGCCAGGTGGTGAGCAAAATAAGGTGAGTACATTTTCTACCCCACTAAAATCTTCTTTCTCATTATGTAGTCAATAAAAATAGATATACTATGTGACCTCGCATTGTTTTTTTCAGGTCAATTCTCGTGTGTGTTTGGTTGTGAGACGCAGTTTGGAAAAAGTTGTTGCCGATTTTTCCTATTTTAAGGCCATGCAACCCTCTGTTGCCAATCCATCTTGCTGTGTAAACACAGCACAGACGGAACACTAGCCCAGATAGTCATGCAGTGTGAAAACATCTGTGACATGACCACTTTGAAAATCATGCAGTTTGATCTTATGTTCAAACCACTTAAATTAAAAATTATTAAAATGATTCAGTTAACTTAATCGATTCGTTTTGGGACAACATGAAGGAATTGTGTGGAACCCAGCCTTTTCACAGTGTGGGTGTTTTTTTGTTGTTTTAATTCGCCCAGTCTTAAAGCAGGATATACAGTTGAAGTCAGAATTATTAGCCTCCCTGAATTATTAGCCCCCCCTGTTTATTTTTTTCCCCAATTTTCCCCAACACATTTTTAAAAATAATAGTTTTAATAACTCATTTCTAATTACTGATTTATTTTATCTTTGCTGTGATGACAGTAAATAATATTTGACTAGATATTTTTCAAGACACTTCTATACAGCTTAAAGTGACATTTAAAGGCTTAACTAGGTTAATTAGGTTAACTAGGCAGGTTAGGGTAATTACTGTAGGCAGGTTATTGTATAATGATGGTTTGTTCTGTAGACTATTGAAAAAAAAAATAGCTTGAAGGGGCTATTAATACTGACCTTAAAATGTTTTTTAAAAAACAACTTTTATTCTAGCCGAAATAAAAGACTTTCTCCAGAAGAAAAAATATTATCAGACATACTGTGAAAATTTCTCTGCTCGGTTAAACACCATTTAGGAATTATTAAAAAAAAAAAGAAAATGACTTCAACTGTTTGTTCATTTCATTAGTGAAAACCTAAAGCTAGAGTAAACATCTATTCTTAATATAATGTAAGATCAATCTCTATTTCTGATAAAGCTCACCAAAACTCTCCATCCTCCATTTGTAAGTGCAAGTCGTCCTTCTCGGATGGATCAATCTCGTCCCACTCTGGAGAGCTGGAGAGCGAACAAACATCATCTTGCTCAATGACATCAGCTAAAATTAATAGGTATTTTTATGTTATTACTTACTTATCACTCCAGGCTCCAGTCCATTCTACCTGACCCCATGGATTACGGATGCGGATAAGCCTCTCCATCCGCCCCCTGTACTCCACCTGTCAAAGCGGATAAAGATATTGCACATTAAAGGGACAATTCACTCTAAAATAAAATCCACTATCAACCCCTTTACTGGTTTTCTGACATTTCTGATGTTTTGTTTGAGTATTGCAAATTAAGGAATGAACCGCCAACTATTCCAGAATGTTTTACAGAGCAGATGCCCTTCCAGCCACAACCCAGTACTGGGAAACACTCATACAGTACACTCTCACATTCACACACACACTCATACAGTACATGCACTATACCGCATGACTTTGAATTGTGGGGAAAACCGGACCACCCGGAGGAAACCCACACCAACAAGGGGAGAACATGCAAACTCCATACGGAAATGGCAACTGACCCTGCCGGGACTCAAACCAGCAACCTTCTTGCTGTGAGGCGATAGCGCTAACTACTGAGCCACCATGCCACCGCATCATTCATTCATTCACTTTCTTTTCAGCTTAGTCCCTTAATTAATCTGGGGTCACTACAGCGAAATGAACCACCAACTTATCTAGCATATGTTTTTATGCAGCGGATGCCCTTCCAGCCACAACCCATCTCTGGGAAACATCCATACACACTCATTTACACTCATACACTACGGACAATTTAGCCTACCCAATTCACCTGTACTGCATATCTTTGGACTTGTGGGGGAAATTGAAGCACTCGGAGGAAACCCCCACGACCACGGGCAGAACATGCAAACTCCACACAGAAATGCCAACTGACCCAGCAGCGGCTCGAACCAGCAACCTTCTTGATTATAATTCATCATATAATCATATAATGCTTTGGAGATTGTATAATTAGTATTGTTATTATCATTTACCCAGCCTGTGGTCAACATAAACTGAGTGTTACCTGTTTAAGAGCAGTCACAGAGTAAGCGTGACCCTTTACCAGCTTCTTAAATGTCACAGCTTCCATGTCAAAGGCACTGGTGATCTGGAAAACAATCATATATAATACATGAATCTAACGCTAGAATGGAGTAGAATGTACATAATTAAATACCCCATGTGTCCATAAATAAATGATTATAATCTGCATTTTCTTAAAGCAGTAACTTTACAGCATTTATTTGAATCAAAAGGTGTTGCATTTTGACAATAAATATTAAATACAGTAAAAACAAAACAGTAATTTTTTTCTTGAATTATGTGATATGGTAAAAATGTATTTAAAAAATATCTTGGCATCTCTAAACCATTCCCTGTACAGGTTGATTACCTATATTTACATTCAAAGTTGGCAAATTACTGTAACTTGTGCATAGAATGTATGCGCAATAGCCTAGTGGTTAGCGTGCACAGCAAAATAAATCAGTGTACATTTAACTCAATTTGAGTTTAACTTAACACTCCTTGGGTGTACATATGACTCCTCCATTTTGGAGTTAAAATAACACTTTCTAAACTGTGAAATTACATTACATTGCTCACAGAGTTCATTTTAACACAGAGTTTATTCTTACATCGGACTAGAGTGTGTGTGTTATATTACCTTTTTTCCTATATTATCAATTGGTGTGTGTGTGTGACATCAAATATGTTGAAAACAGTTTTAATTTATTAAATGTTCATTAATCTTTTTAGAAATAATTTTAATACATTCTACTCTTTGCATTTTAAAATGCAACAAGACATGTTTCAAGTTTAAGTAAAACATACTGGTTTGATCACTGTTTATCCGAAAGAACCAGTTGAGTAAAAAAATGGACTTCCCATCACTAGTGGGAAATACACTGCATATTGGGTCAAAAGTTTAACACTGAAAAAAAAAGTCTTAAATACATACTCTTTCACACTTGTGGATTCAAATGTACACTGGTTTTAACACTGAACAACACCAAAATAATCACACTGTATATTTAACACTGGAACTTTTGCTGTGCCAACATATGGTGCAGTAGCACGTCAGGGCATCCTGAGTTGAATGCCAGCTCAAGGACATTTACTAACCCTACCCCCCCTCTCTTTCCCACTTCACTTCCCATCTCATTACTGTCCTATTTGATAAAGGCAAAAATAAATATATTATAAAAAAATATAATTTATAATAAAATATATTTATAATAAATTATAAAAAAATCAATTAATTAAATAAAAAAAAAAATATATATATATTTATATATGTGTGTGAATATTGCGTAAACATTTGCGAATAAAGCAATATTAAACATATTTCTGGGAAATTATATATATTGTGATATATCGATAATAAAATGATCATTTCTGCAAGTAGAGAAACCACTGTAGTAACTTTTCCTTTATAAAAAAGTTATTGTTAAACACAGTTGTGTTATCTTCAATGGGTGACTGATGCTTGTTCTAGGAGGTAACCATTCAAAATCCTATTGATGATGGACTTACATAATATTGCAATATTATTTTGAATTATTAAAACAACATTTGAGTTGGTGTCCGATGAGATCAGTGAACTGGTTATAGAAATTATCCCATCATCAGGCTAAATCATTTTTCATTGTGCACCACTGAAATAATAAGTGAGTATCGATGAATATGTTTCCATAATAGTGTATGCACACATTTTCTTACTGGATAAAACACTGTGTGCAGACATATGTTTTTTGCATATTATTATGTATTTATGCACATTACAGTGTGCATTTATGCACAAATGTATTTATGCACATTAATTGACTTATATTTGGACTTATTATTAAACTTAAATCAATGCATTAAAATGTTACAAAATGTTGTTCATTTTGAATGCATATTTTTATTTATTATTTATGCACATTTAAGTTAAAGTTAAGTTGAAGGAAAGAGTTTAAACAGCAGATTGATAATTATATAAATGCATTTAAATGTTATAAAAATATATTTTTATACACATTTAAGTTAAAGAAGACTAAGCCGAAAAGAAAATGAATGAATGAAAATGAATGAATGAATAAGTTAAAGAAAACAGTAAAAGACAACAGACTGGACATCTAGTTAAATAAATGCATGAAAATATAACAAATATGTAGTTAATTTTTATGTATTTTTTTATTCATGCACATTTAAGTTAAAAATACATTTCTTTTTATTTAAGCACATTTAAGTTAAAGTCATATTTATTTATTTTTTATGCACATTTAAGTTAAAGGAAACAGCAAGCAAACCACAGATGGGACTTGTTAAATATACAGCATGCATTAAAAGATTTAGTTCAGTTTTTTGCATATTTTTATTTACTTAAGCACATTTAAGTTAAAGTTAAGTTAAAGAATACAGTCTAAGAAAACAGCAAATCGGACTTAAATATAAATGCATTTAAATGTTACAAAAATTTTGTACATTTTTTTAATATACACTGTTATGCACATTTAAGTTAAAGGAAAAAAACAGCAGATTGGACTAGTTAAATAAATACATTAAAATGTTACAAAATTGTAGTTCATTTTGTAAGTATTTTGTTAATTTATTTTGCATGCATATTTCTATTTATTTTTGCACATTTAGGTTCAAGTTATATTTATTTATTTTTCATGCATATAAAAGTAAAGGAAACAGTCGAAGAAAACAGCAGATATGACATTTAGTTAAATAAATGCATTAAAATGTAACAAACATTTTGCATATTTTTATTATTTCATGCACATGTAAGTTAAAGTTATATTTTCTTTTTATTTATGCACATTTCAGTTAAAGGAAAGAGTCTAAACATCAGATTGAACTTATAATTATATAAATGCATTTAAATGTTGCAAAAATTAGTTCATTTTTATGCTTTTTTTTTATTTATGCACATTTAAGTTAAAGTTAAGGTAAAGGAAACAGAAGACTGGACAACTACTTAAAAGTAAACAATTAGTTAAAGTAGGTAACTGTTTTCATGTTATGTAGAAAGCATCTCTTAAACTAATGAAGTTCTCACATCAATAGAGCAGCCCAGCAGGGAGCCTCTTTCCAGGGCTTTGCTGATGATTCGGTACAGGTCTCTCGGAGCTTTCCGGAGCTCGTACATCTCTGAAACGCCTCCAGTAAAATCCTCAAAACCCTCAGTGGTGGAGCCTCCAGAAAGCGCTTCATAAGAGCCATTTAGCCTGCCACAAAACAAACAAACACACACACATACTTATACCATGGGAAACTCTTTCTTTAATAAGACTGAGATAAAACCAATATTGTAAATGATTTAGCAAGCACAAATGTTGCTGGCCTTTACCAAAATGTCTATCAGGACGTACTTAGCATAGGCTTTTTCCACCAAGGCACTCCAGAACTCATTTCCCTCTGCTGAATGGACAAACATGAGCTCTCCATCTTTGACCGGGAGCCGATCATCGATCACAATGTCCACCCATTCACCGAACTGCCAGAACTGCAGAACAGAGGAAAGCAAACCTCATTAAGCTAATTATCCAAATGACAGACCGCGTGAGGAAAGCTTTAGAGCACTCCCGATTAGAGATGCAGTCACATAATGTTATTTTGGGAAATTTTTGTGGGAAGTTTACAATAAAACACAGTATTTTCAGTAGAAATACTGTACTGTGCAAAAGTCCTAAGCTTTGTTGGCCTAAGGCTTTTGCACAATATATAATCAATCAGTGTCTTAATTAAATACAAACAGAAAATATAGAAATATGTACAAATAAAACAACAATATCACCCCATTTCCTCTTCAAGCAAAAGTCTATGTTTAATGTGGCTTCCCTTGGCACGGTTTTGCTCTAATTGTTCTGAATTTTCTGAAATAATGTGCTGTGTGATAATCAGGCTTCTTGAGGCAAAGTTGTTCTTTAGGTTTAGAGTGGTATATCTTTCTTTTTCTGTCCAGGTGATCTCCTACAGCCTCTACAATATTCAGGTCTGGACCATATGAGGCCATTTCATGACTGTCTGTGTTTCGTCAGCTGTTTCACTGCAATTAGCAGATCATTATCTTGTTGAAAATGAAAACTACCACCATACTTACCACCAAAAGTCCTTTCCAGAAGGAGTGGCGTAATGGATTAAAACCTCTACTTGTAAATCTGTACATTTAAATATTCATAGTTCCATCAATTCAGACAATATTGCTAACAGCACTGGTAAAAACACAGCTCAAACCAGGACAAATAGCCTCTCTTCAACATTGTTATTCACATGACAAAATTAAACCAAAATAATTCAAACTCCAACCTAACCTAACTCCTATCCTAACAAACCGTACACCAACTGAAAGATTATGACTGGTTTAGTGGTAAAGGGTTTTAAACTGTATATATCCATTATACATCAATTAAATCAACAGATTTAATGTTGGTCTAAAACTTTTGTACAGTACTGTATATACAGTACATTTGTAATTTTTTACCCTTGGAATTTAGCGAAAACCTTTTTACATTTTTGTCTTTTCTTTTTTGTCTTTTCTTGAAAACAAGAAACATTTTTCTTGTTTTCAAGACTTTAAAAGTGACTCTCAAGCCATTGACTTTCATTTTATGAATCACCAAGGACCTTGGATAGCCTAAGGCTGAGTAAATTAACAGCTAAATTTTAATTTTTGGGCAAACTTTTCAACTTGCTTTAATGGATAGTTCGCCAAAAGAAGATAAGTAACTCACTATTTCCTACCCCCAAGTGGCTCCAAACCATTATAAGTTGTGAAAAAAGCTGAAAACCTGTAACCTTTTACTTTCATAGTATCTGTTTAGCTGTGCCTTTACTGAATGAGCACTGTGCTACATCCGACAGATCGCACTATTGTGTCTTTCTTTTCTTTTTCATTCTTTTATAACTTGTTTTAACTCATTTTAATCTGTTTTTATGTTTTTTATTATTTGTTTTTATTTTCTTATACTTCAATTTTATTTTTGTTTATGTAAAGCACTTTGAATTGCTACTGTGTATGAAATGTGCTATATAAATAAACTTGCCTTGCCTTGCCTTTTTTTCCTCAAATAGAAGTCAATGGTTACCGGTTTTTAGCTTTTTTCTCAAACTTTCTTTAAAATATCTTTTTGGTGTTTAACATTTCTGTTTGAAGTATTATTTTAAAACTCAACCAAGATACCGTGACAAAATTGTGGAAAAGTATATTACGCAAAAACTGAAATACACTTTATTAAAGGGAAAGTTTGTACACACACAAATTACTCACTATTTACTCACCCACAAGTGGTTCCAAACCTTTGTGAGTTTCTTTATTCTGTTGAACACAAAGGAAGATATTTTGGAAAAAGCTAAGAACCATTAACCTCCATAGTGGGGAAACAAACAAATACATGTTTGGAATGGAAGTTAATGGTTACAGGTATCCAGCTTTCTTCAAAATATCTTCTTATGTGTTTAACAGAATAAAGAAACTCGTACAGGTTTTAAACAAAGAGTAAATGATTACAGTATTTTTAGTTTTGGATGAACTATCACTATAAATAAAGAATATATCTTAGGTTATCATTATTGTTTGTGTGCTAATGTACTATACACAGTGTTACAGAAATCAAATTGAACATTCTTCTTATTGCTTAATATGGGAGTACTTCATAAATAATGTATCTGTACACTTATTTATGTGTATATGAATAACTCATTCCTAAAATGACTACCTCTCCATCGTCAACAACATCTCTTTTCTTTGATAACATGTTTACTGGCATGAGGGCGGGGCCAACCTGTCACTCACATGAGATCCACCAATAGCTATCAACCACCCCACAACAATCAATTCCCTGAGGACAAAAACTGGTCTCACCCTGTATTTATTCTGCTTTGCATAAACATGACATTGTGATGGGATGTAAAAAAACTACTGCAGCTTTCATTTCATGCCGACCTCAGCACAAAAGACATATTTGCTTTTTCAATAAAATCTCTAGAGAATGCAGAGTGATTCAGAACCTGAAAGTGAAATATTCCAGCATAGCCGTCTTGAAAGCTCTGGCCATGAGGGACAACCCTGTGAAGGAGTCTTTCATTAAGAGTCAGCGAGCCAATCGCAGCGAGGAGCCAGCAGTCACCTGACCAGAAAGAAAAAAAAAGTTCATTCATTCATTTTCTTTTCGGCTTAGACCCTTTATTAATCTGGGGTCGCCACAGCAGAATGAACCACCAACTTATCCAGGACAGCGGATGCCCTTCCAGCTGCACTCTGAAACATTCATACACACTCATTCACACACATACACTCCGGATAATTTAGCTCACCAAATTCACCTATACTACATGTCTTTGGACTGCG
Organism: Danio albolineatus; assembly: GCA_903798035.1. NCBI lineage: Eukaryota > Metazoa > Chordata > Actinopteri > Cypriniformes > Danionidae > Danio > Danio albolineatus. Next base: position 9,492,924 of record CAIGQQ010040406.1, on the reverse strand, counting down.
AAACTGGAGCACCCTGAGGAAACCCATGCGAACATAAGGAGAACATGTCAGTTTCACACAGAAATGCCAACTGAACCAGTGATCTTCTTGCTGTGAGGCGATTGTGCTACCCACTGCGCCACCGTGACGCCCTAAAATACTGAAGTTCGAAACACAAAGTTAAACTCATGCTAAATCCCGTCATGGCTTTTAAAGGGATAGTTCACTCATAAATGACAATTCTGTCATTATTTACTCACTCTCCATTTATTTCAAACATATTTAAGCTTCTTTCTATTGTAAAACATGAAAGAAGATATTTTGAAGAATGCTGAAAACTGGAAGAAAACCATTGACTTCCACAGTCATTTTCGCCCCTAATTTGCACTCTCAATGCTGCACTGTAAAAAATGTAATGACAAAAAGTCCAGACAACAATTATTTTAATTTTGCTTTAACTTATTCTAATAAGTTAATCAGGTTTTAACTCATGTTTTAAAATTGTACAAAGTTTTATACAAAATATACTTAATATTTTTTGACAGTTTGATGTTAAGATGACTAGGAAAGGTAATTTGAATTAACTAAAAGATTTAAAGCTGCAAGACGTTTTTTTACAGTGTGGGTTGTTTAAACCCAACGTTGGGTCAAATATGAACAAAAACAACAGTTGTGTTAAAACAAAAAGTACTTTATATTTCATTTTCAAATATAACCCAATTTTTTACCAGTATTGGGTTGCAGCTGAAAGGGCATCCACTGCGTAAAACATATGCCGGAATAGTTGGCGGTTCATTCTGCTGTGGCGATTTCTGACAAATAAGGGACTAAGCAGAAGGAAAATGAATGAATGAATAACCCAATGTTGGGTTTGTCCTTATTTGACCC
>CAIGQQ010040406.1:9471349-9484773 GCA_903798035.1 Danio albolineatus | reverse complement strand
ATGTTTTTAGTTTGCTTATAAATATTTTTTTTTTTTTTCCAATATCATGCATCTATAACCCTTAATAAACACTGCAAAAAAAAAAACTGTAATTTTACGGTTTATTTCCGGCAGCTGGGGTGATAATGACCTTTAAATGGATAATGACCAAAATAATGACCTTTAAATTACAGAAATTTATTTTAAAAAATGTATTTAAGGAAATTTCTGTGATTTAATATCCGTTATTTCATGGTATATTACTGTCATTTAATGGCCATTATTTTATGTTTTTTCCGGCACCCCAAATGCCGGAAATAAACCGTAAAATTGTGTTTTTTTTTTTTTACAGTGTTCCCTTAAAGTACATAAACAGAGCTAATAATTATTCACGTAGCAAATCAAGTAGCAAACTAAAAACATTCTTACCGTAGGGCGCATCCACTCCACATCTCTGGTTTTGGAGGAGTGCGGGGCGAGCTCTTTGAAGCCCAGGGAGGGCGGTTCGGCGGGGAAACAGGGGTCTTCAAACAGGTAGCCTCCCTCCAAACACTCCTGTCTGAGGGCTTCATAGTCCTGGTTCTGGAAGTGTAAAGCCTGCTCAAAAGAGCCTGCGCCGTCCGCCTTCAGTCTGTTAGCACTGATGTGTGCCGAGATCCCACCGTATGAGAACATGCTGGAGCCGTGAGATGCAGAGCTGCTATAAACACTGATTCACACACACTCAACATTTAACACTGCAAAATCATTATATACCTTTGTTTTTGGACATTAGAGGAGACCTATTATGCAAAAATCACTTCAAAAAAGGGGTTTAAACACTGTTGTGTTGCTGAAGTGTGTAAATATAGCCAGCTTCTAATGGTAAAAATTGATCAATACAATTTTTTTAATCAGACTTGATAAAAACAGTCTGCAGAAACACTTTGATTGACATTCTCCCTTTGTAGATGTCCTTGTAGGGGGAAAGCACCGCCCATTTGTGATGATCTCTCCCTCATTAGCATAGACAGCCCTGAGTGAGAAGCAGCTGTCCGCCATTAGTTTTAGTAATTGTACCTTTTAGCACTGGAGTCTCAAAATTCTGCCTTCTTCTGAGACATTTTCAGTTTCTCACAGATATAACATTAGTCCTATTTTGAATCTGCCGCTATGCTGACACAGACATTTGTAGCTCCGCCCTCTTTTGAAAAAGTGTGTGATCTCATTTGAATTTAAAGCGACAGTCACCACAGTTGCACAATTTGAATCAACGTCATGTTTCAGAGTGTTATAAAAATTGTTTGTGGGATATTTTGAGCTGAATCTCAACATACACACTCAGACTTATTTTACGTCTCATAAAAGGGGCATAATAGGTTCCCTTTTAGAGCAATGCATTGAATTTTGTCAAAAAATAGCCCACAACAAATACGCAGTATTATTGGTTCTCTGGATTTTCCGTTAATTGGTAAATTAAATTTCCAATAAGAAAATCATCATCATATACAGTGCTCAGCATAAACGAGTACACACCTCACAGATCTCTCTTATAAACTGATATTATCCAGGATGTATACAATAATATATGTCTGCATACATTACAGTACCAATCTAATCTAACAAAATAATTTAAGATCACAGTCCAAAAATTACTATTAGTTGCAATAGCATCCCAAGTGAATATGTTTTTGGAGGAAACAAAATAAAATAAACTTGTAATAAACAGGAAAAATCAAAAGAAAGATTAAAATATTAAATATTGTTGAAATGTATTATTATTATTTTTTTTTATTTCAATAGCCAGTCTGAATGGATTATCTTTCTATTGTAAAGATGTTAGGTGACCAAACTCTGATTTAGTGCGAAGGGTAGCACGATCGCCTCACAGCAAGAAGCTCACTGGTTCGAGCCTTGGCTGGGTCAGTTGGTATTTCTGTGTGGAGTTTGCATGTTCTCCCCGTGTTCACGCGAGTTTACACAGGGTGCTCCAGTTTCCCCCAAAAGTTCAAAGACATGTGGTCTAGGTGAATTGGGTAGGCTAAATTTTCCATAGTGTATGAGTGTGAATGAGTTTGTATGGATGTTTCCCAGACATGGGTTGCAGCTGGAAGGGCATCCGCTGCATAAAACAAATGCTGGATAAGTTGGCGGTTCATTCCACTGTGGCGACCCCAGATTAATAAAGTGACTAAGCCGAAAAGAAAATGAATGAATGCATAAAACTGTTTCGTACAAAAGCACTAAAGATTATTGGCGATATTCACTGAAAATGAATAAAACTATTTATTTTCAAAAGGGGATGTAGTATTTATTTATGCTGAGCACTGTATACAGTCATAGAAATATGAAGTGAAAGTGTTTCTTAAATATTCTAATTTTTTGTAGATTTATGTAAAACAATTTTTTTTATTCTGTGAACAACTAATATTTCTGCCAATTTTATAATAAATTATTGTTATTTGAGTATTTTTGTGCATTATGAATAAAATGCCTCCCCTCCACCCATTATTTATATTGGCTATACTGAAAAAACTGAACATAAAATCTTCATAATTGCCAACAATTAATTCTGGTAAATTATAATAATGTAACATAATAATGTAATATAATAATTAAATTTTGAAGACGCTTTATTAGGCATGGAACTATAACCGTTTTCAAGGTATACCGCGGTTTGGAAAAGTCAAGGTTTTAAAACCACCAAAATTTTCTGCGATACCGTTCCCAAGGTATGTGTAAGATTTTTTTTATTCATGTTTTTTAAGATCAACAGCACTTCCTGCAGAAACGATATCCAAAAGTGATATTAAAATTAAATTAAAATTATAAACAAATCTGTGCTTTTGAAACTATCTAAGACAGCAGAAGTCAATTATTCATCTGAATTATTTAGCCTGGCATGTGTACTGCTCTGAATGTTATAAATGTTTCTCAGAATCAAATATTTTGTGTTCAAAAGGGCAAAAGAGAATTTTTTTCATTATTATTTTTTTATTATTATTATTTTTATCCAGGCATTTAAGAATAATATATTTTAGAGTAGTAATCATAATACCGTAAAACCGTTTACACCTTTAAATCCATATATTGTCATACATTGTCTATTACTAACAAATGCAAACAACAGATAACTTTTCTTCAGAGATGTATTTAAAGCAGCTTTCGAAAGATTAGAGTTTATGAAGGTTTATGTGATCTCAGCATATGTTTTAAATAATACAATGAATACAACGACAAGAAGTGTTTTGAGCTGTTCTGGTTGTTAAACATTAATGAAACTAAACAGTTTGACCTAGAAAACAATGTTAGAGATTTGGATTTATATTTTATTGCTTGCAAATGCAAAGTGTTCGTCCAGGCTAGTTTCAGCTGAACTGAAGCATCAGTTGCTGTACATTTATAAAAAATTAGATTATTCTTAACATTCCTCATATAAACTAGCTGAAGGATCTAATGTGCTAAAGGTAGTCTTTGATAACTATAATGTGGATTAAGTTAGTCATTATTAATCAATATGTGTTTTGCAGGAACAATATTGTCATGGCATATCCGTACTGTCACAGTATTGGCATTTTATCTCTCTTATCTCTATCAATGACTGCACTGTGAAGCTGGCCTTAAAAATGACAATACAGACTGAGGGCCTCCCTTTCAATTTCAAAACAAAAACTACACTCAGTTCAGCCGGACAGCTTTGTATACTGTATAAACTATTTAAAAAGATTTATAAAATAATACTACTAATAATAGCACTTTAAAATATATACAGCCTATACACTCACTTAAAAAAACGTATAAATACTAAGAAATTTACTAAAGTACAACTTTAAACCCTCAATCATTATATTTAACATTAAAATATTACATCAAGGGCAGATTTATGAAGTGTCCTGTAGTTTCTGCATGGCATGCCAAATATTCAGACTTCGTTTCGTGTTGTCTTGGTATCTCCGTTAACTCTTCGCGAATCACTGCGTTTCATTCCGTTTGAACGACATTTTAGCATTACTACGACTACATACTACATTTTAAGCATTTAAAACGTGCACAACATTCACGTCAGACGCTGAATAAAGTGTTTAATGCGGCAGACTAACAGCAGGCCGACGGAGATTTACAACAACACGGTCAGGATAAATCACTACACGGATTCATTCAGGGCAGAAAAACAAGAGCCGCTAAACTTGCCTTGCAGCTGCGGTCCTGTCAGTCTCTTCTCTGACGGGATGTGTGATATTACAGTAATAATCCACTCGACAGACAAGCCGTGTGTACTGCAGCTTTTAGTGTGTATGTGTCTGTGGGAGAGAGAGAGGGTAAAGGAGGCGGAGCGATCAACACTGACATGAACAAGTGCACTTGTCACCACATAACGGGCAACTTGGTGCTTCACAAATAGCGGGTAATCATTATGCTAATTATGCTATATTACGAGAGAGTCTGTGCTTGTCAGTCTTGAGTTTCTTATATAGAAATATAAAGAACAATATTTTAAAACTATTTGTGTAAAATTCTACATTATAGCACATATACATTATATTATTTTTATTTTAAAATATATATTTTAGTAATACTGTATGTATAATTCTAACAGCTAATTTAAATATTAACACAGAAACAAAAGTCGGATGTTGTGAAAATATATATTTTTATTAGCGACACTGGTGGATGTTAAGTGCACTGCAGGCATCTCACAACGACTTCACTTGTTTTCATTCATTCATTCATTCATTCATTCATTCATTCATTCACTCATTTTCCTTCAGCTTAGTCCCTTTTTGTTTTTATTTTTTGATTTGAGGTAATTAATAAATAGAAAAACCTTTGCAAAGTTATTCTACTGTACTGATATCACATCAGGATGCACACTTTTATATCAGCGATGATGAGAAAACAACAAACAAGAAAGCATTTGGTCATAAAAAATATATAATTTTTCCACAAGTTCTGTAATTCATGCATCATATCAGCATGTTAGGTCATTAAAGTCACACTTCTGACAATCAGATTATAAAGTCTGTGTGAAAATATAATTTAAATGAACCCCTTTAATTTGCATGATCATACAGTATACAGCAGTGGTTCCCAACCTTTTTTGTGCCAGAGACCTCTTTCTCCCCTGGAAAATATTGTAAGACCCCCTCCAAATTTAATGATATTATCGCTCATCAGTGGTGTAAAGTTACTAATTACAAGCACTGAAACTACTGTAATTGAGTAGTTTTTCTCAGGAATTGTAATTTACTGAGTAGTTTTAAAAATGTGGACTTTTACTTTGCCTTGAGTACATGTTTGGTATCAGTACTTTTACTCCAGACTTTCCTTCAACCTGCAGTCACTACTTTATTTCTTTCTTGTTTATGGTCATTGTCTAAAGTAGAAAAATCAGTCCTGTGATTCCTGTCCCATTAAATCACATCATACTGAACAACCTCAAGACATGGGCGCTTTATAAATGCAGCAAACCTTTTGGAAACATTAAAAATGTCCAAGAAGATGTGCAAAATCTTTACACGCAATGATCCAGAGACTTTTTATAGACTGCATGTCACTGAAAATTATGGATGTCGACTGAATGATGACTGAAATCACCAAACAGCCTTAAACAATCACTAAATGGAACGAATGAAGAATGGAAGGAAGGGTCAAATAAAAGGAAGGACCAAACAAGGAATGGAAGGAAGGATCGAAGAACCAAATAAATGAAGGATTCAAGGAAGGACTGAACAAACTAAGGAAGGAAAGAAGAAACGAACGAATGAATGAATGAAGAAAGGACCTAATGAAGGAAGAAACAAAAATATGAAAGAAAGAATGAGTTAACAAATGAAGGGAGGAAAGAAGGAAGGACCAAACGAATGAAGGAAGAATTCAAGGAAGGACTGAACAAACTAAGGGAGGAAGGACAGAACGAACAAACGAATGAATGAACAAAAGGATCTAACGTAGGAAGGAATAAAAATATGAACGAACGAGTGAATGAAGGAAGGAGAGAACAAACGAATGAATGAAGGAAGGAGAGAACAAACTAATAATTGAAGGAAGGTTGGAAGGAACGAACGAACGAAAATAGAAAGATCCCTAAATACACTACATGTTGTTTGTGCAGGGATGTGTAAACGTAACATTCTGTAAACGCATCAGCTTTTCTACAGCGTAATACTCACTACTCTTGAGTACTTCTAAAAGGTCTACTTTTTACTCATACTTTGAGTAATATTCACAACAGATACTTTTACTCTACTTGCACTACATTTTTGGGCAAGTAATTGTACTTTTACTTGAGTATGATTTTTCAGTACTCTTACCACCACTGTCGCTCATATAAGGTTGCAGTAAGGATGATAAAAAATGTTTTCAAACAAACCGTATGTTTACTACTAGATCTAGATATGTTTATGCATCAATAATAGCCTAAGCAAAAATATAAAAACAAAACATCAGTAGGCCATTTGTAACTGAAAAACTAAATATTGGCCCTATTTGAAATACAATAAAACGATCAGCATTCACACTGGTGTATAAGGGCAAAAAATATATAGGCTGTTACAATTTAATACTTACAAGTTATTCATTATGCTTTATCAATCAGTGTGAGGATTGCTGCAGGCAGTGAGTAATAATTTGGTCAATACGTGGTGAGATCTTCGACAGGGCAAGATACATATCATCCTCAAGTCGCACACTCAAAGCTGACCCTTCTCGTCTTCAGACATTGTTGCAATGCGACATTTGACCATATTAATGGATAATGGTATCTTGGCCAGTTGTTTTGATTTATCCTTTCCAAATAATTCCTTGACAATCACTGTTGCACATGGCAAAATCAAAGTTTCTGCTATTGTATGCCATTTCTTTGCTTTGTCGTTTTTTTTTTTTTTCGGCAACTGTGTACAATATATTTTTTTTTTTAATTGTCAGTAGCTGTGACATCCCTCATCTCATCTTGGGTGTGTGTCAATTCTTTTGCCTTGCACTCAAAAACTTCTCTGGGCTTGTGGTATTGGGGATGAGTCGTCTGCAAATGTCTTATTATTTTGGACGTCTCATGCATTCACTAGCAAGAACTTTGGAGCAGATAATGCACTGGGGTTGGGTCAGGGACTCTTAGCTTCAAGAAAATGGAATAAAACCATAGTTCAGGTAACTATATTGGTATTTCCTGCATTTCATGTTTCCAGTATTGCTAGCACTGCGACCCGAAATGTTTGGAGCTTCCTCGCTTGGGTCCAGTATGCTTGAGTCATTACTATTAGCTCTTGAAGGCAAATCAGTGATACTCTTTTTGTGTCCATTTTTTGGTCAGCAAGGGGGTAAATTGAACTAAGACAACATGATCATTCTCCTAATTTTCTACTGCAAATGTTTTTTTTTTAATGTTACAAGACCCCCCACAGGACTAGCTGAGGCCCCCTTGTGGGCCGGGACCTCCCTGTTGGGAACTGCAGGTATACAGAATGTACCTTTCATAAATACACAACTCAAACTCCAGAGAGAATGGAGGAGAGGCTCTCTAGGGCATATATAAACGTCACATCCTTTTGATATTTCTGGAAAAAAAACATGCAAGCTCTTAATGGGGTAGTTCAACCAAAACCATTTACTGACACTCAAGTGGTTCTAAACCGAACACAAAAGAAGATATTCTGAAGATATATATCTAAACATTTATATAAATTCTCAAGACAAAATAAAAATAATAATATCAAAAATAATAAAAGATGTTTATTTAATTTACAGCAGCAAGGCTGTATATTGTTGAATACATTATAACTTCAAAATGGTCCACAATACAAAGTTCCATTTACACAAGGAAACACCAGATAAAAACAGTGCTTGCAAGGCATCAAAAAGAGGCACGTTTGATAAACTTGAGACTTAAATTCCATTTAAAAGTATAGAAAACAACAAATGACCATATGCACAGTGTATTTTGATCAGCCAGCCCAAACATTTCTGTTGAATGCTCCTGTCATTATATGGTCACTGCATATTAAGATCTGCCTTATTCAAAAACCATGATCTAAACAGGCTGACTCAGATGGGCCTGTGGCTTTAGAAGACTATAGAATACACAAGACGTGTCACTCATATATTTTTGAATGGGGAAAAGTGTAATAGTCAAAGCCCCGCCTTCTAGAACAGGAGCCAATCATCGATCAATATAGACTGGTGATTCTCCGGGAGAGGCCCAGATGTGAGTGTCTGCAGATTTTGTGTGCAGGTTAAACAGTGTTCATGTATAATCCTATTGTTGATTCCTATTATGAAAGTTGATCAAAAGCTTGGCAAGCAAGCAGAATTTGACGTTTCCCCATTCAAACAGGATGTCTGAGCATACTTCCCGAGTGGTGTTTCAATGATGTCTTCCGAGTGAAATTACCTGCCTTAAAGGGATTTGATTGTGCGCAGCCACGTCTTTAAAACAGAAACACAATATTTCTATAAAATATTTTCAGTATATGGTGCTTAAACATATTTTTTTCCCGTTTTATGCACAGCTAAATGAATGCTTAGGTCTATTTATATCTACTTACATCTATACTGAATGTAAACTAAGAATTGCGCTATCTGTTAAAGGAAAATTATGAAATTGAAACCCTTATCACCATAACTTGCACAAAGCTTCCTACAAAATAAAGGTGTAATGGAGTATGTGTGCATTAAAGACCGTATAAAATTAAACTTACAGTTTTGTTAGTTTTAATGCAATTATTAGTAATAACAAATGGCTCCCTGGTGTGAAACAAAGGCTACTGTAAGGTCCACTCAAAAATTACTGGAGAAAAAAATCCCAGGCTGTCGATTACATGATGCTATTATTAGCATTACTATATGGTTAGAATTTTGCTAGACTGTTGTTTACTGGCCAAAAGTTTGATGATAAAATCTGATCCCTGTTGTCTATGAGATTTTATTAAACGATTTTACTGTAGACCAGGTGAATATCACACATCTGGTCATGGTAAAGCACAAAGTATACTTTAGCTTTTTATGTGCTGTATGTGAGAGTTAACAGAAACAATGTGCAACTCACATACACACTTTTGAATAGTTTTTTACACTACTCAGATGCACAACTCTGGTCAGCAGCGATTTTAAAACAATGCCTTGCAAGCACCACAAAAACCCCCAAAAGTGCATTACAAACAAAACAACAGCCAATTATACTTGCATCTCTGTATTAAATACAATGGACACACCTACAAAATCCCAGTGGTCCATTATACTAATTAAGCATTTAATAATATGATTGTAATCTGTGCAAGTTAACTAGCGAAATAAACATATAGTCATCCTCTGGGCCTTTAAATCATAGCAAATGACAGCCACTGAAAGAAAAAGAAAAGAAAAATAACCATTTAAAACTACTTGGACGTTCATAAAATAAAATAAATAAACATTAAGTACAATATTATTAAATGTGTTACCTGAAAGAAGTCCAGCTCAATGAACCCATTGTTGTCTATATCCATCCTCTTGAACACTTCTACGAAAGAAAACACAAAACAAAGGAATTTGCAATTTGAACTGATATAACAATAGGTCGCCATTTATGGTCCCACTTTATATTAAGTGACCTTAACTAATATGTACTTTCATTATAAAATAATAATTAGTTACAATGTACTTATTGTGTAAATACATGTTTTATTTAACTACATAGTAGTTAAGGCTATTTAAAATAAAGTGGGACCCAATTTACTTTTAAGGGCACCTAGTGGATCATGTAATATCCACTTTTGGAAGCTGTTTGGACAGAACTGTGTCTATGCACAGTGTGTAAAACATTAATGCTTCAATTATTATTTATTATTAAACAATTAAAGCAGACAAATATAAAAAAAACTTTTTAAAAAATCTCCCTCTATTGCACAGTGGATCAATAATATGCCCTTCTGTTCAGCTATGGAAAAGATTTAATATACGCTAAAAGGCAAACTTACTGCTTTTGAGAAAATGTGGACACCCTTTATATATCTTATTTCAAATTTAGATTTTAGCAATTTATTCAATGAAACAGGAAAAGGCTAAATAAATTGACAGGGACTATCTACATATTCCCCCATTTTTAAAGATTTATTTAAACATACCATTGTCATGTTGATGATCTGGTGCATGCTTTCAAAGGGTGATTTGTATTTTCACAAATTCCTCCCTTATGTTTTATCTAGAATAATCTGTTACTAATTAAAACCCCCATAACAAGTGCCCCCATTTTTAAATTACTTTTTCTCTTCTCTTGTTTGTTTTTTAATCATGTTATAGTTGTTTTTCTTTTAAATTTGAAAACAAAGATGTAAATATGATTATGATGTATTATATTGTCATATTTTTGTTACATTTCTATAAAATATATATAATTTTCTGCTTATAATTAGTTATTAAGGTAGTCGTTGGGTTTAGGTATTAGGTAGGACTAGGGATGTAGAATAAGATCATGCAGAATATGTTCTTTACAAGTACAAATAAACAGCCAATATCTTAATAATATTGGGTAATATAAGTCATTAGTTAATAATATTTGAATCTGCGTCAGCTGAAGAGAGCACTCTGATTGGTTATTCAGCAACGAATGGGCGTGAGATCAAATGATCAAAACTGAACTGACAATTGTAATGTATTATATTGTCACATTTTTGTTACATAACTATAAAAATATTGTAAAAAAGTAAAATAAATAAATAAAAATAAATGAATAAATAAATAAAATTAAATTAAACAAAATAAAATTGAACAAATAAAATAAAATAAAACAAAACAAAACAAACAAAACAAATCAAATCAAATAAAAATAAAAATAAAACAAAACAAAACAAAACAAAACAAAACAAAATAAAAATCTCCCTAAACTTGCAGTATATGAACCGGTCAGAATGAGGAAATCTTTGCACTTACTGAACATCATCTCCAGGCGCATCACACAGGACACGAAGTTGTCAAAGTCGATGGTCATGTCTGCGTCTCCATAGCGTGCAGCCAGACTCTGATGAATGCAGTCATTCAGAGAGAAACCTGCGCAATAATTAACAATAAATTAAGTTAGTTAGTTAAACCCAGAGTTTTATTTACTGCCTGCTAATAACTGCCCAAAAATATGCATCAAAATATAACAGCTTTCAGGAATATACTAACTAAATTGGCCGTGGTGTATAAGTGTGTGTGTGAATGTGAGTGTTTATTGGGGTTTCCCGGTACTGGATTGTGGCTGGAAGGGCATCCGCAGCGTAAAACATATGTCACAATAGTTGGCGATTCATTCCACTGTGGTGACCCTTTGATAAATAAAGGACTAAGCCAAAGGAAAATGAATGAATTAATGAAAAATAGTTTTATTTTATTATCTTCTATTTATACTGTTAAAGGATCCTAAAGTTAAAGTATAAATGTATGTTCATGGATATAATCAAACTCTCAAATGCTGTTTGTTGCAAGAATATTATGCTGACAAGGAACTGAGCATACAATCAATAAGATTTTACCAACTAATTTGTTAATGCCAATGATTAAAGATAATCTCTCATCGTCTGTTTGTATGCCTGTATAAAAACCAGCCAGTTTCTTTGGCGCACAAAAGTGTTCTTGGAGCTTCATACTGTATGATGATTGAATCAATAAAAACATCTTAATCTGGGTTATAGAAACGAATGGAAATTTCAGGGGATTGAAACAACATGAGGGTGAGTAATTAATATAATAAGAGATCTATGATTTTTTGGTGAACTAACCCTTTAAAGAGCGTGTCAACAACCAAACACCCATTACCTTGTCATATAATAAGAATTTCAGCTCTAGAAGTTTCTTCAGCATTTGTGAACAAATTGATGGTATCACATTTAACCTAAATTTTGAAATGTGATTTGGTTTCATTCAAAAACTGTGTTTTATCAACATTTAGACCACACAAATCAATTTTTAATAATTTAGATAATTTTTACACTCTACTGAAAGTTATTATCCATAATGAAGCAGTTTAAAAATAAGCCTGAATAAATGTCATAGGCTAGCATAGCATACTGTACCTGCTTCCTTCAAAGCCATTCGCATCTCAGGTGTACTCATACAGCCGGAGCCATCCATGTCATTCTTCTTATAAATGACCTAAATAAAGAACGATGAAGATGTCAGCCCAAAACAACCAATGACAACACATTTAAAGCTGAACATTCAAACTCACCAGATACTTTTGAATCTTCTTCCAAAGTGTAGCAAACTCTGCTAATCCTAGTTTACCATTTCCACTGTCCTGATTTAGAGTTAAGCAAAACTGACTTTTGATTCATTCAACCATTTTCCTTCGGCTTAGTCCCTCATTCTGGGGTCGCCACAGAGGAATGAAATGCTAAATTATTCAGCATAATCAGCAGAGGCTCTTCCAGCTGCAACCCAGTACTGGGAAACACCCATTCACACACTCATTCACACAAACTACAGCCAGTTCAGTTTATTCAATTCGTCTATAGCGCATGTCTTTGGACTGTGGGGGAAACCGACATGCAAACTCCACACAGAAATGCCAACTGGCCGAGCCAGGACTCCAACCAGCAACTTCTTGCTGTGAGGCGACAGTGCTAACAACTGAGTCGCCGTGTTGCCAAAACTGACTTTCATATATATTATATATATTTTATTCTGATATTCATATATAGATTTGCAAAGTCAAGTAAAGGAGGTCGAGTCTTCTCATGTATGGCTCCTAAACTCTGGAATAGCCTTCCTGATAATGTCCGAGGCTCAGACTCACTCTCACAGTTCAAAACTAGATTTAAGACCTATCTTTTTAGTAAAGCATACACTCAATACATCACATAGCGGTATGATGCATGAATGTGCTCCACGCATCGCGTTTATATACACTATGAACAGCAGCTATGCTCTTTGTTCTCTATTTCCACCTGGGGATACCCATCCCGAGGCCCCCAGAGACTATGCAGCGCCATGGATGCGATCCAAGACCCGCGACGAGACGATTCCAAGGCTCCATAATCCTGGACCTCACTGTATCCCGAGCAGCTGCTTGGTGCTTGGCGGAGTAGCAAGCAAGAGACGGATTCCTGTGACCCTCCAAGGACAGAGGAGCCTCGAGTTCTCCAACCTCCGACGCCTAGACTGCAGCTAGAGCTGCGCATCGATGGATTACTCTTCAGTGTTTGGACTCTAAGTAGTGAATATTAGACAACTCTGAACTGAACTGAACTCAAACATTAATAACTGGACTGACATTTTCAATTTACTATAACCTTCTATGTGAAGCTGCTTTGACACAATCTACATTGTAAAAGCGCTATACAAATAAAAGTGAATTGAATTGAATTGAATATATATGCAACACAGGCTCATTGTGAAAACGTAGTCCCACGAACGTTTCTGGAGACCGCACATTACGTGGTCAGAGGTATGTATGGCTGCGTTAATTTTTTTTAAATGAACACTACAGGGCGATATGATGCCTTTCTTTTTCG
>CAIGQQ010040406.1:9446010-9470949 GCA_903798035.1 Danio albolineatus | reverse complement strand
CACTAAATAATAATAATAATAGTAATAATAATAATAATAATAATAATAATAATAATAATAATATTTCCGGAGGAAACCCATGCAACCACGGGGAGAACATGCAAACTCCATTATTTCATAATTCTTTTTTAATATATTGTTATGTTGTGTTTGATAAACACATATTAAAATAAATAAATAAATAAATAAATAAATAAATAAATAATTATTTACATTTTAACAAACTAAGACCATAATTTATTTTAGAACTGTAGAATCATTAATGCCAGACTATCCTAAAACATGAAAATATGTTTTTTCTTTTGGTGATATATAGTTATGTTACGTTCACATGTACAAAACACATATGAAAATAAATACAATAAAATAATTTCAATTTGAACAAACTAAGGAGATCATTTCTTATGGAACTGTTCAATAAATAATGCCAGACAATATAAAAAATATTAAAATATTAAGTGATTATTTTTAAACATATATTTTTAATCAATAAAACAAACAATCCTTACTGCATCTCAGACTGTTTCTCGGAGAACACGCGCACACAAAAATCCCCGTTCTTGTGCGGGTCAAATGTAGAAGGCACAATGAGATATTCTCCAGGAGGAAGTTTGAAGCGGGTGCTGACCTCTCTCAGGTTGATAAAGGTTTCAGATCGAGCTTTCTGAGCGTGAGTCAGGAAATAGTTCTTATCCAGATGAACCTCCTTTTGCCCATGGAACTGCAATGAGGCAAACAACCAGAGGAAACTTTATTTCTACATTTTCAACACTACAAATCAACACAGCATGGCTAGAGGGATTGCTAGGTAGTTGCTAGTGGGGTTAAGGTGGTTACCTGTTTTGTTAATAGGCTTATTATATTATACTAATAAATTTGTCTCAGTTTCGTCTTAGTGCTCTTGTTGTCCCTGCTACACTCACTTTCTAATAAATCTTTCACTTGCATTTGGATCTGTTTGCCATGATTATTTACTCAAACGTAACAGTATGTTTATATGCGTATATATATATATATGTATGTATTGTCTATATATGTATATATTATAGTTTATTCTGTGTTATTATGCTTTACTTTTATTTTAGGTGTGACTTTTTAACTTTCTGTAAGGGGTCTACAGATGAAAAATAGCCATTCTTGGCTAATTTTGGCACGTTTTACTGTAATGCTTATTAATGTGCATTGACACTGTAAACAAATGAACTAAACTAATACACAATCAAATAGCAAATGCTTGTGGGGGCTCATAATATTAGGTAACACTTTATTTCGATGGTCCATTTGAGTATTAGTAGACTGTCTACTTAATATCTGTTGATACTGACATTCAACAGACATTTAAATGACTATAAGAAACTTTGCAAGTACATGTCAACTTACGCTAACCCTAACCCCAAACCCAACCTAACAGTCTACTTATAATTGATTGAGAATTAGTTGCAATGTAACTTAAATTAAACAAACGGACCATTAAAATAAAGTGTGACCTAATATGCACTAAAAAAGTAAAAAACTGCTTTCATTCTAGCCAAAATAAAACAAATAAGCAAAAATATTATAGGAAATACTATGAAAATATCTCTATATCTTTACTAAATATTACCCTTTCTTATTTACAGCACTTTGGTCAGTCTTGTGGCTGTTTTTAAATGTGCTTTATAAATAAATGAAATTGAACTTGTGTGTTTTGAGTAACTATGTGTTGGTTATTTATATTAAAACTATTATCTATTATCAAAAACCATCTTGCAGAAATTATATTTACAGGTTACTCCACGGTGCTCACCTGAGAAGGCACCTAAAATGAAAAGAAAAAATATATATAATCAGCACCCTTACAGGTTTATGTTTAAAATTTTACCATCAATATTAATAAGGATTAAAAAATAGCTTTATATTAGCAACTCCACCTCGTAGATGGCATAGCCGATAGTGTGCATATCTTCTCCAGACTTCCTCATCTTGCGGCGGTTCTTCTGAATCAAGCCGATCACCACACTGCAGCCCACTTCATTATCATCCGGATCATCATCTTCCTCCTCCAGCTTGATCTTAAACTGAGGATTCATCCAGAACGTATCTGTGAAAGATCGTAGATCATTATGATGACAGTGCACAATTTGGTTGCATTTTTTACATTTATGAAATATTTTTTGTCACATACACTATTATTCAATACTGATTTTCAGTGTTAATTTCTTATCAGAGATTTCTTATGTTTGATAAAATATATTGACTATTTCTGTTTGAATTCAGTCTTTAGTGTAACATGATCTTCAGCAATCATTTTGGTGACATATAATTTCTAATGTTTTTTACATGACCAAAAAAAATTAAATAAAGAGGTTCCCCAGTGTATTTAAAAAAACAACTCTCAGATGTCCCACTTCCAACAATGTGTAAATGTAGTTTCAGCTCAAAATATCATTGTATCCTTTATCATTTCATGCTGTAAATATATATTTGATCAAAAGCAAAAACACACTTTCACATTCAACCCAGGCTCATTGCAGATACGTACCCAGGTCTACATTTCTGGGGACAGCGAAATAGGTAACCTGAGGTTGTCTGCTTGCAGTTTTTGTTTTTGCAAACTGCCAGAGGCCACTGTATACCCTTTTTGATGATCTCAAATTTCTCTCACATGTCCTCTTCTCGCATAAATTGCCTAGAAGGCGCAATATACACTTCAGCCGTCCAGGCCAGCTTGTTGTCGACTGACTCACTCATCCCCTTCCCTAAACCCAACCGATAGTATTTCCAAAAGAAATCTAGAAAAAGAAAAACTGTCCTGGGTGCGTGATTTCACCAAGTTTTCAGCCTGTTGTTTATTTATTTATTGTTTTGTTTTACCCCGTTTCTGGAATCGCGGTCAACCCTGCTCAGTAAATGGCGAGACATTGAGCAAATTAGCAACACCAAAAAAGCCGTCCATGCGGCGGTAAGCCTTCAGCTGGTAGCGCTAAAGGGAGAAGAAGCTGGCGACGACATCATACCCCCCATAGCATTGGTGTTAAAGACGAAACGTAGCTAGAAGTGCCTCTGGCTACATAATTCGCACTATCCAGAAATGTAGACAGGGGTACATATCCACAATGAGCCTGTGTTGTTTACATTTGTCTGTTTATATGCAAATGAGCAGCTGTTCCTTGCCCCCTTTCAAAAAGAGGGCGGAGCCTTTACAGCTTTTGTTTCAGTTACTCTGAAAGCAATAAGCAAAATACTTGCATGTGTATTCAAGCCTTACCAGTTTAAACTTATATGCATACATGATACTAATATATGATTGTCTGAGCCCTACAGTATGAAACATAGCGACAGCATTGTATCAAGATATACAAAAAACACTTGAACAGAGACTTTTGTTTTTCTGACTAATGTATTGAAGAATGATCCAAGGAGAACTAAGCAATTTTTAAGTGCCATTGTGATGCCATGCTAATGTGTCATTGTGTTGCCATGCTAATGATTTCATACACCCTCAATTTGCAGTTTTCATTCATATAAAATGTAAAAAAATAACACCAAAGACACCTGCCTTTGTTTGTTGTGAGTATGCGCCCTCTAGTGGCAAAAAGGCCATATTTTGCCTTAAGCCCTGTCCACATGTGTGAGAATGCTTTAAATCTGATAAAATGACATGTACATTCCCACAAGCAAACTCAAAGCTACAATCTAGGTGTTTAACTGAACAGTGCAATCTAAAATGGAAAACAACTCTTCTGAGAGATATTGTGGTTTGCATTATTGTGCAATTTTTCAAAACAAAAGCAAGAGCAAAAACTATCATTGGACTATCAAATGTCACTTCTGTGCTACTTGACACCACCGAGAGATAGTTCCTCAAACTCAATGGCATGTTATGTGGTTATGCCATGCACATTTAAAGAGATTGCAATTTAATCTGGTGCCACTAGTGACACAAAAATGAAACACTTCCTCTGAACGGTAACAGAAATATAAACATGCGTACATGGATGGTTCCTGCAACCACCAGCCGTAGAGCCTTTTCTCCAGGTGCCGTCAAATTTACATACACTCCAGTGTTTGAGCGAGTCAGACGTCAGCGTGTCTGGAGTCAGAGTGCAGATCTCTAGGCGGGAATAATGCCTCACAAAATCTGAGAATGACATCCTGCATATGGGCAAAAAGAGGACTCATAGTGAATAAGTGTGCTTTTGCGAAGTGAGTCATGTGGTTTTAAATTGAAGTGATTTTTACCAGAACTCTCCATCTTCTGACTTTACATTCTCACGTTCAGATGGATCGACAGCGTTCCACTCAGAAGAGCTAAAATACATTGAGATTATTAAGAGAAATACTTTTATTATTTTACTATTTACTATTTTATATACAAAACTTGCATGTTTAAAAATCCAAACATAATGTTACAAGCTCAGGCAACAGCATTATATACATTTTAATTAAGCTTAATTAGCTTTTTTTGCTAATCCGTAGACTGATTTTTATGAAGTGCAGCACATATTTACACACACATAGACATCGCCTATATACTATATAACGGTAGGTTAACTGTGCTTATATATAATAACAGTAATAACTGTTATATACTAATTACTGCTATGCTAAATGTTAACTGTTAAAAGCTATTAGTTACTAGCCAGCAGCTAGCTCTCTGCAACTCTCACAAGCTAAGCAGGGCTGTGACATGGGGCCACATGGGAAAGCCAGGTTGCTGCTGGAAGTGGTGTTAGTGAGACCAGCAGGGGACACTCAACATGTGGTCTGTGTGGGTCCTTATGCCCCAGTATAGTGAAGGGGACACTATACTGTCAGTGGGTGCCGTCTTTAGGATGAGACGTTAAACCGTGGTCCTGAGTGGTCATTAAAAATCCGATGGCACTTCTCGTAAAGAGTAGGGGTGTAACCTCGGTGTCCTGGACAAATTCCCTCTCTGGCCTTAACCATCATGGCCTGCCAATCATCCCCATCCAATGAATTGGCTGTATAACTATCTCTCCTCTCCACCTATAGCTGGTGTGTGGTGAGCGCACTGGCGCCGTGTCCTGTAGCTGCCGTCGCATCATCCAAGTGGATGCTGCACACTGGTGGTGGTGTGGAGAGACTGCTCAGTGATCGCCGTCTTTCGGATGAGAAGTTAAACTGAGGTCCTGACTCTCTGTGGTCATTAAATGTCTCAGGATGTCCTTCGAAAAAGAGCATTGGTCTAACCAGGCATCCTGGCCAAATTCAAGTAGATATCGCTGCAGCCCGGAGACCTTTAAGTGGGAGGGATTACACCGCAACTCGGTTGGGTGACCTCCAAGTGGGAGGGACTTAAACCACAATTAGGTTGGGTTTAGGTGGTGTAGATATTAATAAAACACAGCTGGTTACTGTGAGGTTGGGTTTAGGGTTGGGTTTAGATGTAGACGTTAATAAAACACAACAGGTTACTGTGAGGTTGGGTTTTAGGTGTAGACATTCAAAAAAGCACAACATTGGACTCTGTGTCATGTAAAAGACATCAAATAAATAAAACTTCAGGTTTGCACAGCCCACTTGGAGCTCTAGTCCCACCCACTTGGAGCTGGCTCCGACCTCTGTTTATACCCTTCTCTCCAAATTTGCCTACTGGCCTCCGTCCATCATGGCTTCCTAACCATCCCCATATCGTAATTGGCTTCATCGCTCAATGGGTTCTATGCACAGCTAGAGTTTTAAAGCCGACAATAAACTTTCTGTGCAGAAATTCTATTTAAATTACTGAGGTAAAATAAACGGTCAGATTTTAAAGACATGGCCCAAATCTAATTTAATGCAGCGCTTCTTGTCTGATCTGAGACCCACTTCATATTGTATATCTAACATGCCATGAAGATCACTGATTTTAAAGGAAATCAGATCTTAAACATGACAATTTTATAATGGAAAGATAGGTCACCAGAAGCCTTCGGTCTGCCAGGCTGACAATTAAAAGTCCGTGTGCATATAGCCCATATGGCTGCCGTCGCATCATCCAGGTGGATTCTGCACACTGGTGATGGATAAGGATCCCCAAAAATGTGTAAAGCGCTTTGGAAGCCCAGAAAAGCGTGATATAAATGTAAGGAATTATTATTATTAGTTAACTAGTTGTTAGTAACTAATAAAGTTATGGTACGTTTTCCAAATTTAATTTTAACACAATAATGTGCACCTTTTGTAAAGCTGCTTTGAAACGATAAATATTGTAAAAAACACTATATATATATATATATATATATATATATAAACTTGAATTGAACATTTACGTATTAATCTAAATATGAGAAGTGTGTGACCACCAGTGTCACTAATCACAAGGGTTTCTGAATTTCACATATACTGTAGCCCCTTTAAGTAAATAATTAAAAAATAAACAATTATGTAAATAATTAAGTCTTACTTATCACTCCAAGCCCCAGTCCATTCCACCTGACCCCAAGGATTACGAACCCGGACCAGCTTTTCTTTTCGACTTCTGTAATTAACCTGACAAGGCCACACATATAAAAGTTACCAAGTAAAATATCAACTTTATCAATTATTAACCGAGAAAACACCCAAATTTAGTCTAATCTAAGCCAATATCTAAACTGTATTGTCAAAGGAGTCAAATTGAAAGAGGCTCAGATGTCTAACCTCAGTTGCTCCAGTAAGAGAGTAGGCATGTCCTTTCACAAGCTTCTGATAAGTGACGGCCTCAGAATCTGCAGCACTGGTGATCTGTAGTAACATAAGCACTGTTTTATTATCAGATGTTGATTTTCAGATATACTGATTTTTCACATTTGTTTGTGCTCATACATCTATGGAGCATCCCAACAGAGCTCCAGAGTCCAGGGCCTTCTTGATGATCTGAAACAAGTTGGTCGGTGCACTTTTCAGCTCGTACATCTCTGCAATCCCACCAGTGAAATCCTCAAAACCTTCTGTGGTGGAACCTCCAGAAAGGGCTTCATAACATCCATTCACTCTGATTAAAAGAGCACAGTGTTATGCAAACAAGATGCAGACTAAGAGAAAAATTATGGTATTAATTAAACGGTTAATTAAAATGATTTATACTATTCATCACACTACAAATGAACACAATACTGGCATTTCTAACGTCAATACAATGCCATTAATAATATTCATCATCATATCATATTAAATATCATTGGAAAATATAAAATATGAACTACATGATAACTTAGGTAACACTTTAGTTTATGTTACAATACACAATATTAACTATTTACTTATTTTCTGTCTATTATTAATGTATTAACAGTTAATTTACTCATAAGTATGATCTTATTCTACATCACTAATCCTACCCAACAACTACCATTTAACAAGCAGCTAATTAGTAATTTATTGAGTGAATAGTCTTAGTTAATGGTTTGTTAATAAAATAAAATGATTTATACTATTCATCATACTAACAGCATTTCTAACTTCAGTATGATGCCATAATGAATATTAATATTTAATATAATTGGAAAATACCACATATGAACTGTTACTGATATTTTAGGTAACACTTAAGTTTAAGTCACAATACACAATATTAACTATTGGCGTATTGCCTGTCTATTAATATAGTACCTGTTTATTAGAACATATAATGTATGATCTTATTTTACATTCCTAATCCTGCCCAACAACTACCTAACTAACTATTAACGAGCAGCTACTTAGTAATTTATTGAGCGAATAGTCTTAGTTAATGGTTTGCTAAAAAAATAAATTTATTTATACTATTCAATCCTGGCATTTCTAACTTCAGTACGATGCCATTAATAATATTCATCATCATATCATATTAAAAATCATTGGAAAATATAAAATATGAACTCCATGCTAATTTAGGTAACACTTTAGTTTATGTTACAATATACACTATTAACTATTGGCGTATTGCCTGTCTATTATTAATATAGTACCTGTTTATTAGAACTTATAAAGTATGATCTTATTCTACATCCCTAATCCTACCCAACAACTACCTTACTAACTATTAACGAGCAGCTAATTAGTCATTTATTGAGCTTATAGTCTTAGTTAATGGTTTGTTAATAAAATAAAATGATTTATACTATTCATCACACTGTAAAACGGTAACCACCACTGGTATTGGCACAATCGCTACAGAGCACCGAGCACAAAAACAGCCAGACACAGGAAAGGTTTCTTTCCTCAAGCCATCTACCACATGAACAGTTAATATTTTTCCTATTGTGCAATAAACGTGCAATACTTTCTCATACGCACTTGTACACAGCACCTTATAACAATATACAATGCAATACTTCTCCTTACACATCTGTACACAGCACCTTATAACCTGTATATTTATAACAAATCTGTACATACATTTCAACATGCAGATCTTTTTGGACTGACTGCATCTGTTTAATGTCTATCGTCTTTCTTTTCATATTTATTCTGTGTTGTCACTTGTCACTTTATGTACACTGGAAGCTTCTGTAGCCAAAGCAAATTCCTTGTGTGTGAAGCACACTTGGCAATAAAACTGATTCTGATTCTGATTCTGATTCTGATCCTGGCATTTCTAACTTCAGTACGATGCCATTAATAATATTCATATTTAATATCACTGGAAAATATAACATATGAACTATATGATCATTTAGGTAACACTTTAGTTGAAGTCACAATACACACTATTAACTACTGGCGTATTGCCTGTCTATTATTAATATAGTACCTGTTTATTAGAACATATAATGTATGATCTTATTCTACATCCCTAATCCTACCCAACAACTACCTTACTATCTATTAATAAGAGGCTAATTAGTAATTTGTTGAGCTAATAGTCTTAGTTAATGGTTTGTTAACAGAATAAAATGATTTATACTGTTCATCACACTATAAAAAGTTAACCACCACTAGTATTGGCACAATCCTGGCATTTCTAACTTCAGTACGGTGCCATAATGAATATTCATATTTAATATAATTGGAAAATACAACATATGAACTGTATGATACTTTAGGTAAAACTTTAGTTTAAGTCACAATACACACTATTAACTATTGACTTATTATTGCTTGTCTATTATCAATATTTTAACTGTTTATTAGAACTTATAAAGTATGATCTTATTCTACGTCCGTAATCCTGCCCAACAACTACCTTACTAACTATTAACGAGCAGCTAATTAGTCATTTATTGAGCTTATAGTCTTAGTTAATGGTTTGTTAATAAAATAAATTTATGTATACTATTCATCACACTATAAAAAGGTAACCACCACTGGTATTGGCACAACAGTGGCATTTCTAACTTCTGTACAATGCCATAATGAATAATCATATTTAATATAATTGGAAAATACAATGAACTGTATGATACTTTAGGTAAAACTTTAGTTTAAGTTACAATACACACTATTAACTATTGACTTATTATTGCCTGTGTATTATTAATATAGTACCTGTTTATCAGAACATATAATGTATGATCTTATTCTACATCCCTAATCCTACCAACAACTACCTTACTAACTATTAATAAGCAGCTATTTAGCAGTTTATTAAGCTTTTAGTTAATGATTTGTTAATAGCTTGAACTGTGACTTCAAATCTTCATTTATTTAGTACTATTTAAACTTAATTGCAAGTCAATCTGATACTAAAACACAAAACATAAAAATATTGAAGTTGTTCATGTAGGTCTAACCTTGTGTTTCTCTCTCAGTCTTTGTGCTTAAACATTTATGCTGCTGTTAAACACAAATCAGATGTGCGTCAGTATATTGAATTTGTTTCTTTACATCTGTCTTAAATTGACAGCAGCCTAATAAAGCTTTTTGTTCAAGACACAGATGCAGTATATTGATGCACATCTGATTTCTTTCTTAAATGTTTACCTGCAAAACTGTTTTTGTGTACGAGCATACTTGTCGAAACTGGTATTTTGATGTTAGCTGAGATATACAAGTAAAAAATGTATGAAATGATTTGCATGTTTGGAATTGTTTGTTCAATGAAGGTAGAAAAATCAGTTGAGGAGACTTTATATTTTGATTTCTCCATATCTTGAAAAAATTTAAAGTTGAGTTAACTTAAAATTTTAAAGCAACCGGCTGCAAAGAAATGTTAAGTTTATTAAGCTTCAGTGTTTGAAGTTGTGCCAAATTATTCCATAAGGTATATTTGACTTAAACCAGCCTTTTTGGTCAACTAAAAAAAAATAATTTGGCACAACTTCAACCACTGAAGCTTAATAAACTCAAAATTTCTTTGCAGCCGGTTGCTTTAAAATGTTAAGTTAATTCAACTTTTTATTTTTTACAGTGCAATAAATCTGTTTTTCTTAACACAAAATTGCTGTTGAGAATTCAGAACAGTTTTATTAATCAAATTAAATGAATTAGAACATTAAATGTAAAGGTTTAATCAAAAATAATTTAAGCCAAGCAACATCTTGCAATATTAACAATAATAAGATGTTTTTGAGCAGTAAATCTGCACATTAGAATAATGGTAACACTTTAGTTTAGGTCACAATTCATGCTATTACCTATTGGTTTATTACCTGCCCATTATTAAGATATTAACAGTTCATTACTAGTTATAAAGTATGATTCTATTGTGGGTCTTCAATCCCACCCAAAACCTAAACCCAACCTTACTACAGTAACTGTTAATAAACAGCTAATTAGTAGTTCATTAAGCTAGTAGTCTAAGTTAATGGTTTGCAAACACTAAATAGTGACCAAAACTAAAGCGTTAGTTTTGTTAGTTTCTAACTTCAGTATGATGCCATTAATAATATTCATATATAATATCATTGGAAAATACAACATATGAACTGTATGATCATTTAGGTAACACTAGGTAACACTATTAATAAACTATTTAGGTAACACTATTAATAAACAGCTAATTAGTAGTTCATTAAGCTAGTAGTCTAATGGTTTTAATGGTTTGCTAACACTCTAAATTGTGACCAAAACTAAAGTGTTACCAGAATAATTGTGACACTAAAGACTTAAGTTATGATACTAATATAAGTTGCATTTGTGGTTGTTATTATGACTCAATGACTCAAGACAAAACCATCCCAAGGCAAACCCAACAAAGGGGAGCTTATGACTCACTTTGCATAGGCCTTCTCCAGCAGTGCACTCCAGAACTCGGAGCCTGTGACGGAGTGAACAAAGAGCAGTTCTCCATCTCTAGTGGGCAATCGATCATCCACCACAACATCCACCCATTCTCCAAACTGCCAAAACTGCAACCATTAAAACAAACGCATTAATTAGGGAGGAATCATAGCGGATGATAATTAAATTGCAGCCTCGTAGTCATCATAACACAAGAGTGCACGGCAACATGAGCCAAATCTCAGTCTGACACGCCTTTCGTATCTGCAGGGCTTGACAATAATCTCTGGAATCACTTAGAGTTATGATCTGAAAATGATTGTCTTTTTTTTCTATTGAACAAAACAAACACAAAAAGATATTCTGAATAATGTTGGAAACTGGTAGTCATTTACCGCTATACTATTCTTTTATTATTATTATGGATGTCGATGACTACATTCATTCACCAACACCTTTTAAAATATCGTCTTTGGTGTTCAAACTCAAAAGAAAGTCATTAAGATTTGGAAGCAACGTTTATATACAGTATGCACAGTTCGAACTTCTGCCACTAGGGGGCGCGTATTCATAACAAACAAATGACACCATGACTGAGTGTGGAATCTTGGGAGTTGTGGTCTTCATTACATTCTACCAGACTCATGTAGACATTGGGTTGATGAATGAGCTAAAATATTAAACACTTATTATCATGCTAGCATGAAGCAGAGTAAGGGGCCATCACATCAAATGTCCTTTTTTTTGACAATAAAAAAAGAAGTGCACCGAGAAGTAAACAAGACTCAGCAACAGTGAGTGTTACTGAGAGGATTAAATAGAGA
This sequence comes from Danio albolineatus, assembly GCA_903798035.1. NCBI lineage: Eukaryota > Metazoa > Chordata > Actinopteri > Cypriniformes > Danionidae > Danio > Danio albolineatus. The sequence goes on along the minus strand of CAIGQQ010040406.1, from coordinate 9,459,019 downwards.
GTGTAATCAGTCCTTGATGATCCTCAGGTGGAGTGTGTGCAATCAGTAGTGACTTGGAGCAGGAGTGTGTGTGTGTTGAATGAGTGAAGATGTAGTCCATAAACAGGCGGATTTGTAGTTCTTATGTGATTGTGTGTGTGTACCAGCGATCTAACATACAGAGATCACTGGTGATCGTGACAATATTGTGCGAGCGCTGCTGTTAATATTTCTTTTCAATATTTAGCAGAATAATAACTGAACAATAACAGAGGACATTGGCTCTGTCCTTGATAGAGAGTGAGAGGTGTACTATCTCCGTAGCTGTCTTCACAACACAAACACTGCTGTCACCGCAATGGAAACCCCGCCTCTGCATTTATTTGTTTGGACAATAAAAGAAGAAGAGGAGGGCGCCACGGTGGCCGAGTGGTTAGCACGTTCGCCTCACAGCAAGAAGGTCGCTGGTTCGATCCCCGGCTGGGCCAGTTGGCATTTCTGTGTGGAGTTTGCATGTTCTCCCCGTGGTTGCGTGGGTTTCCTCCGGGTGCTCTGGTTTCCCCCACAGTCCAAAGACATGCGGTACAGTTGAATTGGGTAAGCTAAATTGTCCATAGTGTATGTGTGTGAATGTGTATGTATGAATGTGTTTCCCAGAGATGGGTTGTGGCTGGAAGGGCATCCGCTGCTTAAAACAAATGCCGGATAAGTTGGCGGTTCATTCCGCTGTGGCGACCCCGGATTAATAAAGGGACTAAGCCGAAAGGAAAATGAATGAATGAATGAATAAAAGAAGAGGCACATAAGCAGCGCGAAAATGTTCACAGGCATCAGAAAACCAATCAAAAAGGCACCTCTCTTTGCAAAAAGTGTGTACCATGTGATCGCCCCTGAGGTTGAAAGCCATGGGGCTTTTATTATGCCCCAGTTCATCGCTTCCGATTCTTCTGCTTGTGATCACATGGTTAAAAAGCAAAGCAGTGGTGTTTTCTGTAATGCGGCTCTTATAAAACACATAACATATAAACATTCATATTCTTTACTGCTTAGTCCCTTTATTAATCTGGAGTTGCCACAGCGGAATGAACCACCAACTTATCCAGCATATGTTTTATGCAGTGAATGCCCTTCCAGCTGCAACCCATCATTCATACACACTCATACACTACAGACAATTTAGCTTACCCAATTCACCTATACCACATGTCTTTGGACTTGTGTGGGAAACCGGAGCACCCAGACGAAACCCACAAGAACACGGGGAGAACATGCAAACTCCACCTAAAAATGCCAACTGACCCAGCTGAGGCTCAAACTAGTGCCCTTCTTGCTGTGAGGCGATAGTGCTACTCATTACACCACTGTGACGCCCTACATAGTAACATAATTAATAACATCATAATTTAACATAATTATTTGTTTCCCTGTTTTCTATAAAACCAAACTGGAAATCAAGGGTGTGTGATGCCATTAGCATGAACACACACACTCCATATCACCTTTTAAATTGCTTATTTTCTGTATTTAAACATGCTTTGAAACATTCAGGATAATGTACACAAGTCAGCAAAATAGATAAGACTGTTCAAGTGGTTTTTATATATTTTAATTTTAAAAATCTTACATATTGTGCCTTTAGGTGCTTAGTACCAAAGCAAAATGTCTAATTCAAAAATACAATAAGTAAAATTACAACACACAAAGGAACGGAGCACACACATCCTCTAGAATCACCGTTGTCCGTCTATTATGAGTCAGTGTGACTTCCTGTCCTGACAAAGAATTCCACCAACCCAACCCATAAAAGCCAAGTCTGCCTAAAAGCCAACTAGCTTATCATCCAGCTAAAACCCCTCCCTTGCAAGACTCAAGCAACTTTCAGACCTCCAAAGTTTAAAACGGCTTATCAGACAAGCTTATCGCTTTAACAAGCATTTAGCAAGCCTTCATTCCTTAAAATGTCATGCTATCCCTCTTTAAATATACAATTTTTTTCTCTTCACAAGATATCCAAGTGCAACACCGCATTCATTTGTGCTTTGTTTACCTGAAAGTGGAAAATTCCAGCATAGTCTTGCCCAAATCCCTGATCGGATGGTACGACACGAGCCAAAACGTCTTCATTGAGGGTCAGAGAGGCAATGGCTGCTAAGAGCCAGCAATCACCTGCAGAAAGCAAACATACTTGATGTTAAGAACATTAAAAGAATGAATTAACAAACTGCAAGGCTATTATAAATGTTAATCTTAATAAAACTGAGACATTCAAGCTGAATGGGCTAAAGGGGCTAAATGTTGAATGCTTGAGGCCAGTACTTGTACTTGTTCACATGTAACATAGAGCCAGTTAAACAACAAAAGCAATTTTCGTGCATTTTTTGCATACTTGTTCTTCTAGTAAACCTTCAACACTTTTTCAGACGGAGCAGCTTTTAAAACACAGTTGTAAATTGACAAGATATGTAAAACAATATTCAAAATCAAATCCAATTTATTCAGACTATTATGACATTGAGATAATTTTTTTGTGATAATGACAGCTGTTTGTACGCTTTCTCTATGAACTACGGCTCTGTGTAGTAATGTGAAAAACTTACCATATTTTTATATTATTATTATTTATTAACTAGACCTGTTACAATATCTATTTAGTTGTTGTACAATATTTATTCATTCATTCATTTTCTTTTCGGCTTAGTCCCTTTATTAATCCGGGGTCGCCACAGCGGAATGAACCGCCAACTTATCCAGCATTTTTGTTTTACGCAGCGGATGCCCTTCCAGCCACAACCCATCTCTGGGAAACACATCCATACATTCTCATTCATACACATACACTACGGACAATTTAGCTTACCCAATTCACCTGTACCGCATGTCTTTGAACTGTGGGGGAAACCGGAGCACCCGGAGGAAACCCACGAAACCACGAGGAGAACATGCAAACTCCTCGCAGAAATGCTAACTGGCCTAGCCGGGGATCGAACCAGCGACCTTCTTGCTGTGAGGCGAACGTGCTACTCACTACGCTACCGTGGCGCCCTGTTGTACAATATATTGCACCAAATTATATTACAATTAACAATATTATTGTCATTTTAAGACAATTTGTTGCCACTCATCATATAATGCCAGAATGACAATATAATATCATCACAATGCAAGTACACTCTTCCAGAGAACACATAACAATGTAATAGTTAGGCACGGGCCTCAGGTTGTGAAAATGCATGCCCTAAATAAATAATAATAAATATTAACAAAAAAGTGCCAGGTAAAAAGTAACAGAGGCTGCAATATCTTATAGCAGATCTATTTTCAGTTGTCAGACACCCACATGAAAATATACTATAGTAATTTATAGTAAATACTACAGTGTTTTTTAACCACACTGAGGGTGCTTTCACACTAGCACTTTTGGTCCGCACCCAGGTTCGTTTGACGTCATAGTACGGTACGTTTAGCTAGTGCTAAACACGTCGTCTGAACTCGGGTGCACACCTGTGAACTGTACCCCATGCTTGATGACGCAAGCGTACCGGGGTTCAGAAGGAAAAAAGACAGTGTGAACACAAACCAACTGAGAAGGTGGCAAGGGGGGGACAATCAAACTTGGTTACGGTCCAGACAATTGAACCAATTAAGTGTAAAAGCACCCTAATGTAACCCCGCCGGTCCTACGCCACCCAACCCGCTCCGAGCTGGTATCGAAACGGCGACCTTCCGCATGGGAGTCGGTCGCTCTACCAAGGAGGCTAAAGGCCATGGCCTCTAGCGTCTGTCGCTAGAGCAACTTTTAGAGGCCAAATTAATGAGGTTTACCAGCTCAGCACTTCACTAGCTGGCCTCTGCTACACTAACAGTGACACCTCCAATAGAGGTAGAGATGTTGCACAATCACTGAAAAGGCTACTAGAATTGGTTATTATGTATGGACGATATATATTGCATCACCAAAAATGATTGAGGTCATGTCCATGTGTTGTGTGATAAGTCGATATATTGATGATTGTAACAGGCCTAATAGTTATGTGTTTTTACTCCAAACTCACGTCATTACTTAAGTCAAGTGTTTTAAATAAATCCATCTTTGAGATGATTGAGTTGTAATGGAACTATTATTTATGCTGAATCAACGAAAGGAGGTACATTTTCTCTTTATAATGCAATGTTATGGGGATTTCCTGTGTTTCTTCTTTGTGGGTGTTTAGAGGTTCTGTATGAGAGCGCCCTCTGGCCTTCGGAGGAGATTTACTATTGATCACAGAACTATGCTTCCCTGTACAAGATGTGCATGACAATCGCAGCTTTGCTCAGTTATGTTTACGATTTCAATTTAAATAATCGCCCAGCCATAACCTATGGTGAAGAATTGGTGTAGTACTGATTTTATATTTTTAGAATCAGAATCAGAATCAGTTTTATTGGCAAGTGTGCTTCGCAAATGAGGAATTTGCTTTGGCTAGAGAAGCTTCCAGTGTACATAAAGTGACAAGTGACAACACAGAATAAATATGAAAAAAGGATGATAGACATTAAACAGAGATGCAGTCAGTCCAAAAAGATCTGGATGTTAAAATATATATACAGATTGGTTATAAATATACAGGTTATAAGGTGCTGTGTACAAGTGCGTATAAGAAAGTATTGCACGTTTATTGCACAATAGGAAAATATTTAACTGTTCATGAGGTAAATGGCCTGAGGAAAGAAACTTTTCCTGTGTCTGGCTGTTTTTGTGCTCGGTGCTCTGTAGCGCTGACCAGACGGTAACAGTTCGAACAGGAAGTTTGCTGGGTGCGATGCGTCCAGGGTGATTTTGCGAGCCCTTTTACTCACTCTGGAAGAGTACAGTTCTTGAAGTGTAGGAAGGGTAGTGCCAGTTATTCATTCAGCAGTCCGGACTATTCACTTTACTGCTGAACGAATCGTTGGCACTACCCTTTTGATCAGAATACAAAAATTTACAAATATCAAATTAAGGTATTCATATCAGACTATAAACTAAATAGATCTGTCTATGTGACACTATAGTTTAAATTAATCCATTTCTTAGCATGACACATTGACATTACTTTCTGCATGAGGATTCATTTCATGTGTCATAGACAACTTAGATTTTCCTAGCTAAACTGCCTCCAGTGCTTCACATAAAAATCAAGCTTTTATAGACAGGGGAGGTTCAGGGAGTTCTATAAGTTTCATTATAAGATTTACTTAAATGATAAGATTCAAGCATTGGCAATAAAAACAAATAATACATAAAAACTTTCAAATGCAGACCTATTAAGGATGCAAAGTCATGAGCCATAGCAGAGGTGGGCAAACTATGGCCCGCTGAACACTTTCATCCGGCCCGCAAGTTTTTTGTTTTTAAATGCTGCTTCTGAGTAAAGGTTTGGTTTCAGAATTAGTAAATTAAAAATGCAATACAAGTGAACACCATTTGAAGGCCGTATTGCATGCGGTACAGTTAGCGCAACTAGTAGAATTAGAGCACACTCAGATATTAAAATGCACTCGATGGTTAATGACTGAAAATGAAGAACTCCTTGGGATGGAATCAATAATGGGAACAACCAGGGTTTCATCAAGTTTTATGATGACTGATCTGTGTATTCTATAAGTAGTGCAAATTAGATTACTGTAAATTTGACTGAATAGTAAAATGTAAGAATTATTTTTTATGTATTAATATGAGATTGTTTTAAAATCAGACAATATCTGTTCTATTCTCCACTGTAGAAATTATTACATTATTATTATTATTAATATTATATTTTATAAAGGATCATTTTAGTGTTTTACGATGATTGATAAGTAAATATAAATAGCAGTGCAGATTAATTTGACTTGTAAATTTGACTCAATAATACCTATTTAAAAAAAATTGTGGGTTTGTGTTAATGTGACATGTTTCTGTCCGATATTACATGCTCCATGCATACTGCCACTATAAATAAAATTTATTTTTTGAAGGATTTGACATGTGGCACTTCACTTGGTTTGCAAAACTTGATGTGGCCCTCTGGTCTAAAAAGTTTGCCCACCTATAGCAATCCAAAAACAATACAACTTGAAGACTTCAGTCCAATTTTGTAAACGGCATGATTATTTTTTATTACTTTGTGTATCACAAAGAATTTTTTGTGTTGGGAATGACATAAGAGACCATAAATGATGATACTCTTTTCATATTTGTGGTCAACTATGCCTTTAAGATTCCCAAACACTGAGATTCTATCCTCCAGTGGTTTGTTGAAGGCCTACACGATTTGTCTTGCCCAAAATCCTTAGCATTCCAGTCTTCACAAAGACAACTCAGTTCAGCTGGCTGCCTCTAAACAAACCGTCCTTCAAATTCCTCCCCAAGATGTCAGCTGATAATGCTTCGAAATGCTTATAACTAGGGCCACACGGAATCTGAGCGCACAGAATTCTGCAGATTTTTAGCCCATCATTGATTCTGTTTATTTACTGGTGGAAATGTGTGGAAATTTATATTTATTCATATTTATTCAATTTATTTCAGTAATAATATTGACTAATATGAAAATATTCATATAATTTTTTTTACAATACAGTTAGTGAAGTACTATTTTCAGTCTTTTAGTCGAGATTTTATTTGAGATACTTGCTTTGTTAACAAAATAAAGTGCATCTAATTGGATTCGCATTGTAATCATTAAATAAAAGTTTAAAAGGTATTACTTTTATTTCATATATTAAGTTTTTAGTTGTGAATCACTCCGCATAAATCCGCAGATTTTTAACAAAATACTCCACAGAAATAGCAAAAAATGTCCGCAGATTTCGTCTGGCCCTACTTATAACTCATGCTTATAAGATCCATTATTATAAGACTCACGGTTATGAAAAAGACCCAGCTTCCTCTTCAGCTAATGATTCATCTTTCATACAGCTAAGACAGCCAATACGTTCCCGATGATAGTATGATGTGCAACAACACTGAAAGTGCTACCATGGCAACAGTTAAAACTGACAGGCTAAAATGGGTGTCGCTTCAAATAGCATTTCTCATTCTTAAAGTATGAATTGGTTCAAATAGCATTTCTCATTCTTAAAGTATGAATTGGTCTGAGCTCAGACTATAGTGTATTAAATTAAATGCAATAACTTTCTAGAGAGTTTAACGAGGCTACAATTATTACAGTAAAACCTATGCAGATAACTCAACTATTAAAAAACTGTAAAAATACATGTACACAAATACACAGATATAACAATAAAGGCAAAATCTACAATAAATAAGCATTTAATAATTATTTATACAAAGACAAAATTGGAAAGGATGTGCACTTACTAGTAGCACATTAATGCAGAGTCAGATGTAAAATAATAGGCAGCCTTGTGAAGCAGACGCTACATGGGAATCATACGCTGTGTTATGCAATGCTAAAAAATCACACCCTTCATAATGAGCACAGACAGGCGATTTCTCCATACGGCTCCACAGATTCATTGCAAGACTAGCAAAAGCAAACAGGGGAGCTGAACAGCAGTGGCGCAAAGACTTCTCTGATGTGTGTTTAACTAGTCTCGTTTAGTAGACAGCAGAGTAATTCATTATGAAAGCATGCAAACTTGCTTGAGGAGACTGGGATACGTGCTTCTTCAAATGTTTCCACATGTTTAGACGCGACTTCCCAATTAATTTTTTTGAGTAAAAATCAATTCAAGACATCTTTATAAATTGCAGATTCGCACATTCCTGGTCATTCACGATAAGGAACATTGACTTATTAATCTGTTAGAATTGCACATAGCTGTGTATTGTTTACTTTACCTAAAGCTCCTTGGCAAATATCTGTTCTTGTAGCTCCTCCAACTATGAACTCCGGACTGGAAGTCAATTGCTGCAAGAATAGTGTAAAAAACATTAAGGACAGGCATTAAAGTTTATAAAAAAACTAAAAGGTTCAATGGTGACCATTTACTGCTCACATACTCATGAGATGAGTCATGTACTGGCATACATATATAATCCATTTATGAAAATCACATTAGAAACACAGTGTAATAGAATAGTTTAATAAAATAAACATTTACTCACTTGTTACTCACAGTGTAAAAACATTAACAACAAAAAGTCAAGACAACAAATATTTGCATGTTGCTTTAACTTAATTTAATAAGTTAATCAAGTTTCAACACATTTTTTTTATTCATATTTTTGGTCAGTTTGATTGATGTAAGTAGAGATGACTAGAAAAGTACATTTGATTGATCTAATGAAAGTTAAGACAGCAAGAATTTGATTTCAAGCAACTTGAGTTTCTTCTGTTTTGTTTTTTTTAGTACAAAGCTAAACCTGTATCCTAACCATTGACATCCATAGTAATACCAAATACTATGGAAGCAAATGGTTACAGGTTTTCAGCTTTTTTCAAAACATCTTGTATTAAGTTCAACAGTAGAAAGGATCTCATAAAGACTTGAAACAAGTAAAAGGGATGAGTATAATTTTCCATTTACAACTATCCCTGCTTCGAGCAACAATAATACATGAACAAACAGTTAGATAGATAAAACAGCATTAAAATGTTGATTTGGACTGAAGCTCACCCCAGGTCTTTTCCACTCAACACCTCTGGTTTTTGACGACCGTGGACCGAGTTCATTAAAGCCCAGGGCCTCGGGAGCGGCTGGGAAAGCGGGATCACAGAAAAGCTCTCCGCGGCTCAGGCACTCACGCCTCAAAGTCTCGAAGTTCTGGTTCAGATATTTCACGGCATTGGAGTTCGTCCCAAAGCCAGCCGCCAGGGCTCTCTTCTTGGCGAGTGTGGATGCCACGCCGGACATTTTCTAACTTTTTCTTCTGCCCTGCGCTCTTCTGCAGCTGTAAAGTTTGACAGAAAAATCTTTTTGCTCGTACGTCTTCACCCACTCCTCCTCCTCCTGCTCCTAACACAGGCGTGGTCCTGAGCCTGTAATTTCAGGGCAACAGTTTTTCGCTCTCTTTTGCTCAGAAACAACTCAAAGGCGGAAAAGAAGCAGAAGCCTGAACATCTGCAGGCGTTTTTTGACGTTCATCTGCTTTGCGCGTGTACACAGGAAGCGTTTCGTACTTTTTCAAAACCTCAGTATAAACCTCAGCACGACAGCCTTGCCAGTGAGATAACTTAAACTGGGTTTTGGTTCGATTGGTTTTCCAGGGTTTTAAACATCATTTGCTGGTAGTCGTTTCATGATTTGGTGCTGAAAACGGATTCTGACCTAGGCTATCTAAAAAATAAACGTGGCTTTATATAGCCTACAGTAAAAGATTAAAAACCATGTTTTTGATTAGGCTATATTGACTACAGTTTGCAACCACCGTTTTACTACAAAAAAACATAGTTACACTGTTTTGAATAAGAAAAATAAACATTGTTAATTATTGTTGAACTATCATCGTTTAAGCATGGTTAAACTGTTTTGCATAAGAAACATTGTTATTTTTTGTTGACTATTCATACATAATAGTACAAAACCTCAGTTTATACCTCAGCTCTGACAGCCATTTAAAGAGCTTAAACCAGGTTTTTACCAGGGTTTTGAGCTTTTTAGTTTTGTGTTTGAGTTTTTAGTTCAAATGGGTTGGTTTGGTCAGCTATACAATTTTGACCTATATAAAAAAATCAGGATTTTATATGCAGTAAAAAATGAATAACCATGTTTGCGTATTGACAACCAATTACTATTTCATGGTTTAACTGTTTTGCATAAAAATGTTTGTTTAACTATATGTTTTTAATTAGGCAATATTGACTACAGTTTGCAACCACCGTTTTACTACAAAAAAACATAGTTACACTGTTTTGAATAAGAAAAATAAACATTGTTAATTATTGTTGAACTATTCTTACATCATAGTTTAAGCATGATTAAACTGTTTTGCATAAGAAACATTGTTATTTTTTGTTGAACTATTCATACATAATAGTACAAAACCTCAGTTTATACCTCAGCTCTGACAGCCATTTACATGCATTTACATGACAACAACATACACTGTTTTGAATAAGAAAAATAAACATTGTTAACTATTGTTGAACTATTTTTACATCATTGTTTAACAACAAAACCTCCGTTTAAACCTCAAATCCTTAGTGAGAGATTTTAAACGGGGGTGGGGGTGTTTTTACTGATTTTTCAGGGTTTTGAGCACCTTTTACTGGATTATAGTCCTTTCAAATTTATTAGTCTGCTTCTGGGAAGTATATGCTTACACATACAGAGATTAATTATGGTTTTATATAGGCCTACAGTAAAAGATTCATGTTTTTTACGTGTTGACTAACAATTGTATAACCACTGTTAAGCATGGTTTAACTGTTTTGCATAGGAAACATTGTTATTTTTTTGTTGAACTATTCATACATAATAGTACAAAACCTCAGTTCATATCTCAGCTCTGACAGCTATTTAAAGAGCTTAAAAACATTTGACTAGTTTTTAGTAGGGTTTTGAGCACCGTTTGCCAATTATTTTACTACAAATTTCATGGTTTAACTGTTTTGCATAAAAAATGTGGTTAATGTTTGTTTAACTATGTCATTGTTTAACCCAAAAAACATGCATTTGATTTATTTGTAGTAAAAAATGTAGCAGGCAAAATCCGTCAAGTATCTTCAGCGTTAAAGCAAGTTAGCCTAAACTCCCAAATGAAATGCTGCATAATACGTTGCATCCTACGGTTGCATCACAGTTCCCATCTCCTAGTCTGTTCAAGTTCCTCATCATAGGACTGAAGAGAGCTTTTTATTCTCTCGATGGACTGCTGCTGCCCTCTTGTGTTAAAATGTTATACACCAGCAGTGTTTGATGTTCTACATGGGAAAATGCTCATGCTCTTGCGAGGGTCCTCTTCCCTCGGCCTAAAATGTTAAAGACATCAGTTGATTATTTTTACTGTATAAAGTTTACATGATGGTTTCATGCAAAATATTATATGGAAAATATTGTTTTACAGAAATTTATTTAAATAACATTTGTATTATATTATTTAATTCTGTTAATATTTAATTAATTCATTTAAATTATGTTTCAATTCATTTATATTTATCCTAACTCTAATTTGGACCGATCTTATCTTTTATAATCATCATAATACAATTTCTCATTTATTTATTCATGTATTTAATTGTTTATCTTTCAGGTCCGTAGCCAGCTTGGTGAAAGGGGTGGTTCTTTTTTTCTAAAAAATTGGACTTTTTTGCAATTATACACCTGATCTTCTATTTAATTATGAGATTTAAATACTGTATTTTAATTTATTAAAATTAATTTTAACATGGTCCGCTTTTGGTGCTTTGCATCTTTTTATTGGTAATTTTTTGTTTCAAGAATAAGGTTCAAGATTTAGAGTAGAAGTTACTTGTCAAATGTTTTCTCTATTTACAAACAGCACAGTAGTGGAAAATTACTTATCTTGTGTCAGATTTTATGCTTTTTTTGCACAGCTGGATGTTGGACTCATCTAAAATATTTGTTAGCATTGGGCAAAATTGTTAGCTCAAGTCACACTGGTTTTAAAAAGCTTTCTATTTTCACTATTTATTTTCACTATTTATTATGGCATAGCAGTCAAAATAGGACAAATGAGCTTATGTGTGGGACAAATTCTTGACCTTTGTCAGTAAGGGGTAGGTCTTCTGAATCACCTGAACTTCCCCTGGCTATGGGCCTGTCTTTATTTACTACAACATTTTTATGAATTTAATAATTTATGAATCTTTTAATTCATTTTTACAATTCCTCTACAGCACTTCTTTGCAGGTCCTACCAGTTTAAAAATCCCTGCTTTAATTTAGTTCTTTAACTTGACTCAAAAATGATATTACCAAACATTAAAACAAGAGCATTTATTACATTTTGATCCAAACATGCATGCTTTTCAGTTGGCGGTTCATTCCGCTGTGGCGACCCCAGATTAATAAAGGGACTAAGCCGAAAATAAAATAAATGAATTTAAATGCATTTAATGATATTCATTTTGGCCTACATTCTATAGGATAATAGCTACAAATTAAACACTGGTAGATTTTCTATTTTCTATAGCCTATACTATAGTAATATACAGGCATTGACATTAATGTCTGCCAGATAAAAAGTAGGCCTTATATCAGCGTGTGAGCAGCAGGCATTTGAAGTATTGAACTTGTTTAAAATAAACATTTTTATGGCATCTGATGTTTCTCAATTTGAAAGTTGGAAGTCTTAGTTCTTTATAGTTACATCACTTACTTGATTAATATCTTTTCTTGCTCGTCCAAACACTGCATTCCTCCGTTTTTCTGTTATTTTGAAGCTTGTCCAGCAGAGGGAAGTAGTGTCAAGCACACATGCAGACTAGTTAGTAGTTAGTTCAGTAGTAGACTGTTCAGTGAGTGTGACAAAAATCACAAAAATCTGGTCAGATATTTCCTAATAATTCCTAATAAAGTAAAAGAAACTAATTTTACAATATTACAAAATTCTACAATAAATATCCATGCAAGGAATTTATTAGTAAGTTTAAGGAAGGTTTTTCACTCTTGTGTTGTCTGTGTATAATATGGAGCCAGAAACAATTCTCTATTTATTTTTCAATTAAAGTTACACAAAACGGTTCCAAGTTTCCTTAATACATTTTGAAATGTTTTAAACATTTATCAATATAACTGATGCAATGGTTTTATTTATGGATTGCAACTCTGGATTACTGGAACTAGACAAAATAACAAAATTAACAAAATAATCCATGTTATTTGGACAGTACCAGGCTGACCAAATTGTAAACTTTTTAATTGATCTATTTTTTTTATGATTCCCTGACCTCAATACATTGTAATGACTTAAAGCTCTTAAGACATCCCAACTGCTGAAAACAATACTTAATGTACATGATTTTTTTAGTTGTTAATTCCCTTAAACTGTTTTATGTATAATTCTGTACCCCAATCAATAATAAAAACGTTAGTGGTAAATAAAAAATAACCCAAACAATCAAATACAGTAAATCAATTATATATATGTATATATATAT
>CAIGQQ010040406.1:9386858-9445910 GCA_903798035.1 Danio albolineatus | reverse complement strand
TATATGTGGAAGCCTACGTTGTTGGTAACTGTTCATTTCATGAATCCTTTTTTCGTCTGAGATTTTTAATCTGTGGCCTGGTATAACTTTAACATTTGACCCTTAAAATGTAATGTAAACACATCAGAAATTACCATAAACATTTCAGAAAAACGTGTTTATATAGGTATGCTATATTAAATATCTTCTGTAGACGTTCGTGTGAGAACAAACAACAGAAAAGTATTAAAGGAAGAATTTGTCGAACGCTGGTTCGCAATCGGTCACGTGACATGCTAGGACCAATTGCTTTCGTTCTTTTTTAGTTTTGACCATAGACTGTAAAAAATATGGACGTAGTATCCGTGACGTCACCCATAGGTTTCTGATGAACCCAAAAGAAGCCACTAGTAGGCGTGGCCAACCGTCGCCATTTTGTTCGCGCGTCATCGCACCAACCGAGGCATACCAAACAAGGGCAAAGAGGCGGAGCGTGGGCGGAGCATGAGCGGAGCTACGGGACGCATGCTGGCATTAAGCTAAGGGCTTTCTTATGGGAGAAACACATCATATTTCATTACCTGCGACTCGTTTGTGTTCTGACCACACGTGCTTGGTTGTACACTATATCAATAAAGTGTTTAGTCTGTTGAAAACACTGCTGTAATACATCAAGCCACTTAAAATCGTTCTTAAGACGTTTTTCAACAGGAAGAAAGTGCGGATTACATCCAAATACTTCAGATATAGTCTGTGTTAGTAAATGTAGGGCTATTTAGGAAATCCAGGCATAACACTGTATGACAACGCTTCAAATGGCGATTTTATAGGGTACAGCTGATCAATCTGTCAGATTCTGGAGTGCATTAGAGTTCTGAAGAACATTATAAATCATAAATTATCCTAAATAAAGCAATTACACTTATAGAGATGGTATAAGTATATAATTTCACTCACCTGGGAAACGTGAGTCCACGTGAATGGTTTGTGAGCACAATTAAGTGCACACAGCATGCCATATTATCTGATAATTGCAGGAAACAATTCCAAAAGGCGACTGACTGTGTAAAGCCACATAAAACAACACAAAAATACGTTGAATCAGCCGGAATCAGCTGAGGTGACGTGACGGCGACCAGCGCGACTAGCTGTCACTCAAGTGGCCACGCCCTTAATTATGCAAACTTAATTTAGCTTAATATAAAGGAAACGGATGAGTTATAAAAAAATTCACCCCCCTCACAGTTGTCATAAAGGGTAATATAAGCTATATGAACCAAAATCGCTCTTTGTACCAGGCTGTAAACACCTTTTTTTCTGCTGTAAAATTGGCCATTTCGCCAGTGGGCTCATTGGAGATTTGCTCTATTATGGAGCCAGGACAGCCAGGACTAGCGGAATTTTCGATGAATTGCAAGTCTTAGTTACTTCCGTATTGGCTTCCCGAGGGAGAGCGGGAGGTTGCCGCTTGGTTTTGACGAAGGCGCCATATTGGAACAAAAGCACGTGGAGGTGAACAACCACGACGCGAAAAGTGGCTAGTTTTACATTTCAGCCCGTTTCAACAAGACTCAACCAGTACTTTTAATGGCGCGTCTTTGTAGTTCTTTATTATAAAAAAATGCACTTTTGCAAGTTACATCTTTAGAAGTCTTGCTGAAATAACACGACGGTGAGTATGTTTACATGTTTACATTAAGTCCACATGATGGCAGCAAAGAAATAGCAGAGATGCAACTGTACCAGCTACGCTTAGGAAAACAATCTTACGAAAATATTATTACAATAGGATAAGACGACAGAAGAATATCAGTTTTATGTTACATAAATATTGTGATTTACCGAGTCTGACTTGGATGAGTATTGTTGTTGAAAGTACACGTTGTGCAGAGTAGAAACTTTCAGACACCTGATCAGAGAGATAAATTGACAACAAAATATGAACAGTAGGACAAGTCCCAAAGGACCCCCCCCCACAAAAAGTAAAAATAAATAAGTTAAATAAATAAAAAATTAGAAACAGCAGTGGTTTGTTGTGTTAAATGTGACCATTTAATGTGTTGCAAGAAACGTTTGCTCATAACTCTCGAATTATAAAATGAAATGTAAAACACGTCACTTTAAACCATTAGATTGTATATTTTGTAGATTGCGATTGCGTTACTTTTTTCTTTTTTTTTTTTTACACCAAATCTAAACGATTTACAAACAAAACGGCCCTCCCTTGTTACTTTTATTTGTCTTGAACATGAATGCGAATTAAATAAATCTCAACAAATGCTGTTTTTGTTATCATCTTTGAGAAATGTTCTTTAAAAGTTGACTAATCAGGAAGCCATTTGAAAAATACAAACAATATACGTCTACCTACATTACATTGAATAATTCTAGTCCCGAGTTAAATGAATAGCAGATGAGATAATTTATGTACTTTTAATTTAGGATGAACATTTAATTTGTACTGGTACATTAACTTTCATGGAATAAACCGAGATTTTAGCTTGATATTATATGACAAATGGTGAAATATCACTTTACATGTAAACAGTTTATTGCAAAGGGACGCAAACTGACATGTAAACTAACTGTATATATACTGTACTATACTGTAGTATATTTCCTTCTTTATGTTTTTTTTTTAATTCCATAGCTTTCGAGAACCCTAAAAGGTCCACATATTGCTGCATAACGTTATGACAGCTGCTTTAATGTTGGAATAGGATTGAATCGCGTCTTGTTACAGTTATTAGAATCGTTTGACAACAAGCAGGAAATGTTTATGGACCAATGGCACCACCACATTGAAATGGTCTATAACATCCTTTTTTTTTTGCAGATAATGACACTCGAGGATCCTGCTCGGTCATGCAGCATTCAACTTGTTTTAAACTTGAAACCGCAACATGATGCGCGTGCAAGAGAGAGAGAGAGAGAGAGCGTTGAGTGCGCGCACGCGGAGAACCAGCACTGTCTCAGCAGCAGATCCAGCGCGCGCGCTCGCTCGGTAGGTCGATCGGTCGGTTGTCAAGAGCGCACGGACCGGACTGATCAGGAGGAGGCAGCAGGTAAGAGCTCTGACACGCTCACTTACTCTGGAAAACTGCTGAAAACTCTATATAAACGTCACTTTTATTGATAACTTTACTTCAATGTTACATAGTTATCAAATTAGACTGTGGCATTTAATTGATGCAATGCTTTCAGTTGGTCATCATTTTTCCGTATAATTTTGTATTAGGTATTTACGTTTATATTTATACCTCTGGACGTTTATAAGTTATTTATTTTATTTTGCGTAAGTGTAGCGCGTATCGGGTGGCTGTGCGCGCGCCTGCTGCGCGTGTCGTTATTAATTCATGTGTCATGAGAGCTCATGAGGGTGAACTAGCAGGGTTGCCATGAGCTCATGAGGGGTTTTACTCCCGGAAACTTATTGAAGACCAAATAAAACAGCGTGTCAGCGTTTAATGTGTTATCATGACTGATGGAGACGTTGATGAAAGAGGAATGGCTGGCGTGCCATAAGTGTCAATGGGAGTTTATAATGTGGTGGCAGGAGGTAATTGGTGATGCATGTTATCAGAATACATATGGACCTCCAGCTGGATCTTCTGTGCATGCATAAGTGCTCTCCAGTCATCCACTCTATAGTTTGCTCATTTGTTTATCCCTCATGCTATGATGTGAGTCTGGAATTGTGACACATTATTTTGTCTTAATTCCGAGACAGTGTTTTTAAATATACTGAGGTGATGGTAAGCTAGGCTTAAAAGCTGAGCTATATTGTAGCCTGCCTTGTATTCTCTGAGCATTAGAATTTGTTCACCTTTTGGTTCCTTTGGCCCTGTGTGCACTTGTTCTGGTGAACTCTGTGAACTTATCGATTACAAAGATGTAGTGGTTCAGTTCTAGGACTTGCTTCTCAACTTTTGATCAGTTTGGGAACACTGAAACAACTTTCACAGAAAAGTCATAAGCTTTATACCAAAACACATGAGCAGCATTTTTAAGAAGTGCCATAGCTGCTATAGACACAGGGGGAGAAGTCACCCAGAGTAATTAGAAACAGCCAAACTGTATGATCCAATATTTGATACACATGTTGTGTCTAGTTTATTTTTAGCACCAAATAATAGTAGTAAAAAAAAAAAAAACACTAGCTATTTATAATTAAATAAAATGTAAATAATATATCATATTATTCAGTATATCATAGTATCATTTAAAATATCAATATGGCGTAGTGGGTAGCACGTTCACCTCATAGCAAGAAGCAAGAAGGAATCTTTATTTTTTGCTTCTCAACTTTTGATCAGTGGTGAAGTCACCCAGAGAAATTAGAAACGGCCAAACTGTATGTTCCAATATTTGATACACATGTTGTATCTAGTTTATTTTTAGCACCACAAAAAAGCTGTCAGTGTCCAGCAATGTCAAAAGACTGGGTGAGATGACCAATTAAATGAAAGAAGGCAGAGCCCTGTATTCATAGACACAAACATGAACTCCATTTCAGTTTTTAATGGTGAATGTCCGTGATGTAAGATGTACTAATAACTAATAATAAAATATGAATAATATATCATATTATTCAGTATATCATATTATCATTCAATATATCATATTATTGTTCAATATATCATTTATTATTTAGCGCCACGGTGGTGTAGTAGGTAGCACGATCGCCTCACAGCAAGAAGGTCGCTGGTTTGAACCTTGGCTGGGTCAGTTGGCATTTCTGTGTGGAGTTTGCATGTTCTCCCCGTGTTGATTTCCTCCGGGTGCTCCAGTTTCCCCCACAAGTCCAAAGACATGTGGTATAGGTGAATTGGATAATAGTAAATTGTCCATAGTGTGTGAGTGTGAATGAGTGTGTATGGATGTTTCCCAGAAATGGGTTGCAACTGAAGTGCATCTGCTGTGTAAAACAAATGCTGGATAAGTTGGCGGTTCATTCCACTGTGGCGACCCCAGATTAATAAAGGGACTAAGCCGTAAAGAAAATGAATGAAAGAATGACTAATATTCAATATATCACACATTATTCAATGTATCATATATCTCTCTCTCACTCTCTCTTTATACACACATATACACATACACGCTTCTGTGTCCTATATGTTGTCCTATAAATCATTAAGTTCATTATCAAGTCATTAGCTAAACTTTGAAATCAAATGAAATCAGTATATTTAGCATGTGGAAAGTGCAGTTTGATTGTTTGCATTAGCTCTATCTTTCATGACTTCATATTTTTCTCTTCAATTCAGAAACCGCCTTGAACACAGTCTATATGTAGGCAGTTGACAGCAAGACAGCTCACTTGCTTTTGGAACAGAGCCATTGTCCTTTTTATAGCTATAAAACCATGAATTCAGTCTACAGCGATTCGGGTTGGAGTGTTATGAAGGTTTGTCTGAATACTTAATGAGAACTGAATGCCAGTTTATACATCAGAGTGACATCATCAGGACTTTGGTTACATTAGCTTTGTCGAAATAACAAAAAAATGATGAATGCTTGGCGGAGGTGTGTTTGTGAGCGTGCACAAGTGTTTCTGTTTGATATAGAGTCTGCTGGCTCCTCTGCCACGCTTTCTCACTCAGCGTGTCTGTCACTCCTTTCAAATCCACTCTGAAAACGAGTACAGAGGAAGAGAGACAGAGAGAGAGAGAGGGAGAGAGGAATGATCATTTGAAATGAAGGCTCGGGATGGGACAGGTATTTTGAGTGACAGTGTAAAATGAATGGCTGTATCAGAGAAGGAGAGGGGAATGAATTGCAGATACAGTGGCACTAAAGCTTACAAGAGAGAGGACGAGCAGATGAGGAAAATAAAAGACGAATCTGAGGGATAAAATGGGAGAATTCTGACTCGTAAGCAGCCATGAATCCCACTACTTGTTTTACCTTTTGGATCTCTCGCTCCTCTCTTTCTCAGCCATTCCTATCTGAGCGTCCCGTCTGTGTGAGGACATTAAATCAGGAGGGTCAGTCAGGCAGAACGCAGAGGTCAGAGGGACATAGAAAGAAGATGAGGGTGCTGAAGGAGAGGAGAGATGATTTTGGACAGGACCCTCCCATAAAGTTGAATGCATATTGTCTGTGTTCAGAACAGAACAGTAGTGCATACTGTGTGGAATATGCACTGTATACTGCAGAGTATATGCTTTAGCCATAGATTGCATGCTTTGTGATAATTTTTGACATGTTTTAGAGTTGAACCCCCATTATAAGGGATTTTAATGGAGCACAGATGTGCATGTGACATGATGCCCTTATGAACATGAGCTGTTTATTCAGATGAAGAGGTTGAACAAATGTCTGCTCTGCTCATTTGCTTTATGATGGTAACAGACTTTGGGGCTTGTTGGAGCTGAAAGCCAGCATGTAATCGTTCAACAGTGATAATTCTGTTATGATTTATTACTGTATGCTTATGTTGTTTTTAACCCAGTACGGCTTTTATTTATAAAAAATGCACTATCAAATATTTGTTTAGTCAAGCCTAAAATAATTCATACCCCTGGCTTGACTGTATATATAAATATATAAATTATCCAGATGACTTCAGCATTATTACATGTTTTAAACCGTGCAATATTTATATACACTCTTGTTCTCTTTTTTTGATCTTGTTTGTAAATTAATATTAATCTGTTATAAAGAGGTGAAACATTATTTTTTTTATGCAATGGTTATACCCTTAATATGCAAACTTTTATTATTTTTTTTAAACAAAAAAGTATTTCAGCAACAAAAAACATTCAATACACAGTTTAATAATAGCAGCAACAGTATTGATTTTAATCAATATTCTAAAATGAAATCAGGATAAAAACAAATGTAATTAAACTTTTAGAACTGATAAGTCTAATAGACACTAGTCTAGTAGTGCTGTCGCCTCACAGCAAGAAGGTCGCTGGTTCGAGCCTCGGCTGGGTCAGTTGGCATTTCTGTGTGGAGTTTGCATGTTCTCCTTGTGGTCGCGTGGGTTTCCTCCGGGTGCTCCGGTTTCCCCCACAGTCCACAGATATGCGGTACAGGTGAATTGGGTAAGCTAAATTGTCCGTAGTGTATGAGTGTGAATGAGAGTGTATGGATGTTTCCCAGAGATGGAAGGGAGGGCTGGAAGGGCATCCGCTGCGTAAAAATAAAAGCTGGATAAGTTGGTATATAATACGAGAAAAGCACAGATCCAATTTTTTATTGCATTGAATTTTACAATTGCATCTATCAGTGGCAGTTCAGTGAGGATTTTGTTGCTTTAACACAGTGGTTCCCAAAGTGGGGGTCGGGACCCCTCGGGGGGGTCACTTGGCGATTTCCAAAAACCACATTCATTTTAATAAACTACTAGAATGACCATATTTTACCTATAACCTACTGAAGAACAAAATAGTAGTTAATAGTAACATTGTTAACATGTAAATAACAAACATAAAAAAATAACATGCTAACAAAAAGCCATCAGCCTTTCAATTTTTTGCGACCCCTGTGGTGATTACATTATATTAAAGATACAGCAACAGTGTCAGATGCAGCAAATAGATTTTATGCCATCAAGTTAAACTTTCAGACAGCTTTACGGCACTCGTGTGCATTAAAAATAAATACAGGCCACAACATGGAGGATGGTCTCTGAGTGGCGTGATCCAAAATTAATTGATCAATAGACTTGGCCGTTTTGGAACATGTGTACCGTTGTGTGCAATGTTTATATATTTATAACTACCTCAGAGAATATTGGTCATCATGAGTCACTGGCATTGTTATTTTGTGGGTTGTTAGCTGAAAAATTTGGGAACCCATGCCTAAACAAACAGTTTTAATTCTCGTTCTTTGATGATGCGAGTATGAAATATGAACCCAGTGTGGTTTGTGCTCATACTACAGTACATGTGTACTACAACCAAGCCCAACTAAACTATGATCTAGCCCATCTTTTTCAAGCGGGCCATGCTTTGGAATGGTTTAGATAGCCTAGTTTAAGCATTTATAACTTTTTTTTTTTATTAAATTTTTTTCTAGTGAATGAGTGGATCCAGTAACATGATGAGTCATTGACAAATCATATCGATCCAGTTCTTGATTTCATTTCTCTCAAAGTCTTTGATCAAAAGGAAGGAGAATTTTATTTGTACGTTTGGTAAAAAAATAAATTTATTGATAACTTTTGGGTTCTTTTTTTTGTAACCTAACTCCACTCATCATTCAGTGGCCATCCTTTAATATTTTTTCCTTTGTGCTTAATGGAAGAAAGTAACATGAGAAGGTTATATGAGTAAATAAATGATGACAGAAATTTCATTTTTGTGTGAATGAATCCCACGGATGAGACACAGTCATGCGAACAGACCTTGGAGTCTAATTGAGCATTGTGATGTTATCCATTTCACCTACATCTATATATTACACACTACATAGCAGGAGCTGATCCATCCACATATTTGATACTGTGAATGCACTGTGATATGATGAACTATCATACTGCTCCTGCTTGATTTGAGTTTCAGAAGTACTTTAGAGGTGGTGTATTGTTCATTACAGACAAAAGTATATGAGCATCCCTCCTTCACTTTGACACAAGTGTTGAATGCAACCCGTTTTAAATCGCAGACTTAAACTGTAAAGCGCTTTCACTTTTAAATCCATATAACTCCATAATAATTCCATACTCTATAATTGCAAATGACAATAAATACCAGAAAATATTGTGATTATAAGTCCATATCGACCATACCTAGTTTGGAACCACTTGAAGGTGAGCAAATGGTGAATAAATATCCATTTTTGGGTGAACTATCACTTTAAATCAATAGCAGATAATATGTTTGACGGGCCGCATAGTTAACACTGTCACCTTAAAGCAAGAAGGTTGCAGGTTCAAGTCCCGGCTGGGCCAATTGGCATTTCTGTGTGGAGTTTGCATGTTCTCCCTGTGTTGACGTGGGTTCCTCTGGGTGCTCTGGTTTCCCCCACAGTCTAAAGATATGTGGTATAGGTGAATCGGATAAACTAAATTGTCTGTAGTGTATGTTTGTATTTGTGTGTGTGTGAATGAGTGTGTATGGGTGATTTCCAGTACTGGGTTGCAGCTGGAGCGGCATCCGCTGCGTAAAACATATGCTGGATAAGTTGGCCGTTCATTCCGCTGTGGCGACCCCTGATGAATAAAGAGGCTATGCTGAAGGAAAATGAATGAATGTTTGAATATGTGTGAATGAATCCCACGGATGAGACACAGTCATGCGAACAGACCTTGGAGTCTAATTGAGCATTGTGATGTTATCCATTTCACCTACATCTATATATTACACACTACATAGCAGGAGCTGATCCATCCACATATTTGATACTGTGAATGCACTGTGATATGATGAACTATCATACTGCTCCTGCTTGATTTGAGTTTCAGAAGTACTTTAGAGGTGGTGTATTCTTCATTACAGACAAAAGTATATGAGCATCCCTCCTTCACTTTGACACAAGTGTTGAA
Source organism: Danio albolineatus (assembly GCA_903798035.1). NCBI lineage: Eukaryota > Metazoa > Chordata > Actinopteri > Cypriniformes > Danionidae > Danio > Danio albolineatus. The sequence goes on along the minus strand of CAIGQQ010040406.1, from coordinate 9,436,432 downwards.
TGCAACCTGTTTTAAATCGCAGACTTAAACTGTAAAGCGCTTTCACTTTTAAATCCATATAACTCCATAATAATTCCATTCTCTATAATTGCAAATGACAGCTGACACATCTGTAACTTTAAATATTGTTACAAACAAGCAGGTATGAATCTGTAAAGTTTGTAAAGAGAGAGAGAGAGAAGCATATGGAGAAGACTTGCAAACGCCCTCTCCTGTTCATCCATAACTCAGAGCTGTAGGATTTGCAGTGTTCAATTACAGCCTCACTCATAAATAATCTGACTGAGGCCAGTCATAATACCCCATTCAGTGTTAGCTTTACAGCGTGACAAATCCTTGTTGTTGGTATTTATGTACAGAATGCAGCCTTGAGAATGTTTGTCTGTGTGAGTATGTGTCTGTGTGTAGTAATGTCCATTTTTTTTTAGATGTTTTTAATAATAAATGTCACTTTAAATTCATCTAATAAGGAAAAGATAAAGCATAATTTCATGACATTTAACAGTAAGCGTTGCAGGTTTGTTCAAGACCTTCAGGCTTAAAAACAAGTTGCATATTTATTCACTTTTAAATTGTTGCTCTAAATCAGGGGTGTTCAAACTCTGTGTCCTGCTGAGTTTAGCTCCAACTTGCTTCCAGTATATCTAGTAAGAGCTTGATTAGCTGGTTTAGGTGTGTTTGACACCGGCCCTTCAGGACTAAGTTTGGACGCCCCTGCTCTCAATGCTACTCCTAAAGGGATAGTTCATCCAAAAATGGCAATTCTGTCGTCATTCATTCACTCTTTAATTGTTTCAAACATTTACGGGTTTCTTCTGTTAGCTCAAACAAAGATATTTTGATGAAAGCTGGAAACCTGTAACCATTCACTTCTGAATGATTTATTTTTCTTACAATGGAAGTCAATGATTACAGGTTTTCAGCTTTTACAAAAATGTCTTCTTTAATGAATAACAAGACACTAATGGTTTAGAATGGGGATGGACGATATTTTATTTTTTGCAATATACTGGTAAAAAATAATAAAACATTTTATATAAAAATTGTAATAATGATTAAACCGATAATTAGTCTGTGAAATTGTTTATTATTAAAGTAGCTTTGTTTGTTTGAGCCTGTTTACTGTAATACTTTAACTCTAAATTCAACTCATAACACCAGTCAAGTTTAAAATAGCTATTTGTTAGTGACCAGACATTGTTTAATATCACAGAATGCAGAAGAAATCCTGCTATTTTAAGGTGATTTTAAGTCAATTAGCATTGCACTGTAAATGTACTTTAATCTTTAACACCTAGAACAACTTGAAGAATACACATAATCCCAATATTACCACAAGCGTTTGTTTATAATCTTCATATTTGATCCATTTATCCATCTTTATCCTCATGCAATGATAGCTGACTGAAAAATGCTAAGTGTATTACCTGCTGAAGCACATCTGTTTGTGTCTTTTATATTAGCTTGGTCAGCTGTTTCAGTGTTTAAATATGGTTAAGATATGGTTATATTGTCGCAGAAATTGTTGCACTAAGCGATATTGTTGTCATTTTCAGATAATTTTATGCCACTGATTATATAATTATAACAGCATATTAATGCAAATAGCCATGAACGCATTAAAATACTTATCATTAAGGTTATTCTATAATTTTATGTTAAAAAGGTAAATGTCCTACTATATATACTATTAATTGTCACATTAGCTTAATGTCCTATTATATACTTTGACACTTTGACTCCTATTATAAACTTTGTGAGGTAGAACACAAATGTAATTGTAAAATGGCTTTAATGTTATTTGTAAAATTTGTAAATATATATTGCAATGATGGGGAAGCATGGTGGCGCAGTGGGTAGCACAATTGCCTCAGATCAAAAAGGTCACCGGTTCGAGCCCCGGCTGGGTCAGTTGGCATTTCTGTGTAGAGTTTACATGTTCTTCCCATGTTCGTGTGGGTTTCCTCTGGGTGCTCTGGTTTCCCCTTACAGTCCAAAGACATGCGGTATACTGTAGGTGAATAGAATAAGCTAAATTGGCCATAGTGCATGTGAGTGTGTGCAAGAGTGTATGTGTGTTTCCCAGTGATGGTTGCAGCTGTAAGGGCATCCGCTGCATCAAACATGTTCTGGATAAGTTAGTGGTTCATTCCGCTGTGGCGACACCTGATTAATAAAGGGACTAAGCCGAAAAGAAAATGAATGAATGAATATTGCAATGACAAAAATTATTGGGGTAAAATGATCTCCCACTATTGAGATAATGTGATTATTTATTATTTGTTGATTATTTTGACAGGCGTACTAGACTTTTTTTTTTTGTCTCTCAGTGGATACATATAAATTATCGTCGAACTTATCGCTATCACAATAAATACCAGAAAATATTGTGATTATAAGTCCATATCGACCATACCTAGATTGGAACCACTTGAAGGTGAGCAAATAGTGAATAAATATCCATTTTTGGGTGAACTATCACTTTAAATCAATAGCAGATAATATGTTTGACGGGCCGCATACACTGTCACCTTAACACTGTCACCTTAAAGCAAGAAGGTTGCAGGTTCAAGTCCCGACTGGGCCAGTTGGCATTTCTGTGTGGAGTTTGCATGTTCTCCCTGTGTTGACGTGGGTTCCTCTGGGTGCTCTGGTTTCCCCCACAGTCTAAAGATATGTGGTATAGGTGAATCGGATAAACTAAATTGTCTGTAGTGTATGTATGTGTTTGTGTTTGTGTCTGTGTGTGTGAATGAGTGTGTATGGGTGATTTCCAGTACTGGGTTGCAGCTGGAGCGGCATCCGCTGCGTAAAACATATGCTGGATAAGTTGGCCGTTCATTCCGCTGTGGCGACCCCTGATGAATAAAGAGGCTATGCTGAAGGAAAATGAATGAATGATTGAATATGTTTGATACGACAATATGCTTGACCTGGCCGTGGCATTCATTTTGCTTTGCAATTGATTTGCTTTCGCTCGTAGTTCAGAAATACATACTGTACTTCACCTACAAACATCACTTTTAGTAAACCGAACATGTGTCTTTTTTCCCTTTCTATTTTTAATTCTCCATCTATGTATTGTTTCACCTGCAAGCTGTCAGAAAAGCTTCAGGTTTCTCCATCTGATGGGTTCATTGTAGTAGTGCGGCTCTCCACAATACAACAGCTGCCATCTCTTTCGTCCTTTCTCTATTTCTCTGAGAATTCTGACAGTTTGTTTTGCAATGCAATAATAGAGGAAACCTCTAACAAACTCTCTGTGGAGAGAGGGATGAGGCGGAAAGCAAAAGATAGAAGCAGAGAGAGAATATCAGTCCTTCTCCAGCTCTCCTCTCCTCTGACAGGTTATTGATTTAGGCATTTTGTCGGTGCACTGAGCTTGTCTCGCCTGCCTCCAAGTTTTGCTGCACATGAAGTTGGCGCACAGCACTGATACATGTTGAACATATTAGCCTGCTCGAAGCATTTAATACTCAAAACTCAATGTTCTCTGACCCAACAAATCGCCTTTTTGCTTCTCTTCACTGAGAATGTTTGATCTGTTGAGGTTCAGACTAGCACTTATCGTTCACAAGTTTATTTCTTGACACATTAAGTGATTATGCTTCTGAGTATGCTAACTGATAAATAATTTATTGTATATAATCAGATGTAGGTATGCGAATCAATCATGATTAGGTCATGAGCCGGAATAAGATTCTGACGGTATGATAACCTTGGATAAAAATATTACGGTTTCGTGGTTTGACGATATTGTGTTTACTGCTTTTAAATTTATTCTTTTTAAATGTCTGGGTAAAAAAAAACACAAATGTATTTTATTTTGAGAAACATTTGAAATATTATGGAACAGTAAACATGTCAGACTAAATAATAAAAATGAACCATTGACTTCTGCAGTCTTCATTAGTTTAAAACACAGACTTCTTTATAATTTAAAAGTGGCATCTTTGGATATATTTTATGCTGGAGAGACTGTCCTAAAAACAACAACAACAACAAAAAATGTAAATAAAAAAATCTTACACGTACCCTAGGAACGGTATTGCAAAAAAATTTCCAAACCGCGGTATACCTTGACAATGGTTATCCCATGCCTAGTCATGATGTAGTTTTAGAAAATGATTAAAAAAAACCAAACATTTCTTTAATAGTTATTTTATTATATTACTTATTTATTTGTATTGCTTTAGTATTATGTAAGCATTTCATTTCTAGGCCTGTCTCTATATCCTTGATATAACTGATTAAAATGTGTCTAAAAAGCCACAAAAGAAGCCTTAAAAGTTATGAACAGTGCATCAGCTTGTCAATGCAGTGTACTTTTACTTCAGAGCATAATTTGATTTTTCAAAATATATTGCAATTAGGCATGGGACGATAACCAATTTTAAGGTATACCGCAGTATGGAAAAGTCATACCACCAACGTTTTCTGCTATACCGTTCCTAAGGTATGTGTAAGACTTTTTATTTATTTATTTATTTATTAGTTTTTTAGGTTAAAATTGGAAAGACATCTGTGTTTTTGAAACAAAAGAAGACCGCAGAAGTCAATGATTTACTTAAATTATAGCCTGACATGTTTACTGCTCCAAAATATTTAAAATGTTTCTCAAAATAAAATATATTGTCTTCAAAGGGGGAAAAATGTTTTGTTTTTTTAGCCAGACATTTAAAAAGAATATATTTTAGAGCAGTAAACACAATACCATCATACCTTGAAACCTTGATATTTTTATCCAAGGTTATCATACCATCAGAATCTTACACCGGCCCATGCCTAATTGCAATAAATTATATTATTGTCATTTTAAGGCCATTTTATGCCATTCATTACATAGTCAGAGGGAAAATATAATATCATCACAATGCAAGTACTCTCTTCCAAAGAATACATTATATTTTATTCTTAAGAGTCTTTCATGTAATTTTAGTCATTTTAACAATGTAATACTTAGGCACTGGAATCAGAATATGAAAAAGCATATCCCAAATAAATGATAATAAATGTTAACAACATAATGCAATGTAAAAAAAATTAACAGACACTGTGATATCTGCTAACAGATCTATTTTCAGTTGTCAGACACCCATGTGAAAATATATTGTAGTAATTTATAGTAAATACCATAGTGTTTTTTTAACCATGCTGACACTGACACCTCCAATAGAGATAGAGATGTTGCACAATCAGCTAGAATTGGCTTTTATGTATGGGCGATATATATTGCATCACCAAAAATGATTGAGGTCATGTCCATGTGTTGTGCGGTAAGTCGATATATTGATTATTGTGACAGGCCTAATCATTTCAAAGGGGTAGGTAGGATTTTCAGTGTTTTTGAAAGAAAGTCTTCAAAGAATGCTGCATTTTTAATATACATTAAAGCATTAATATTGTGAAATAGATTTTAATATAAAATAATGTTATTCTATAGTAATATTTTTTAAATAGAATTGTTTTGTAAAAAAAAAACACATTTCTGACCCCAATCTTTTAAATAAATAAAAAGGCAAAACAGTTTTTGTAGAATATCAATGTAATGTAACATAATATACAGAATATAACTATACTACTGTATGTGAAAAAAACATCAATTTAATGGTGTTACTTACCAGAGAACAAATGCTAGCATATCTTAAAGGATGGGTAACGCTGAAGGTAACACTGTAAAATATGGTTGTATTAGTTAATGCCAGTTAATGTATTTACCAACATGTACAAGCAATAAGCAATGGATTTATTACAGTATTTGTTTATGTTAGTAAATGAAAATCCAGTTGTTCATTGTTAGTTCATGTTAACTCACAGTGCATTAACTAATGTTAACAAGCATGAATTTGTTTTTTAATAATGCATTAGTGGATGTTGAATTATGATTAATAAACGCTGTACAATAGCGTCAGGGTGGCGTAGTAGGTAGAACGATCGCCTCACAGCAAGAAGGCCGCTGGTTTGAGCCCTGGCTAGGTCAGATGGCATTTCTGTGTGCAGTTTGCATGTTCTCCCTGTGGTCGTGTGGGCTTCCTCCGGGTGCTTTGGTTTCTCCCACAAGTCCAAACACATTCGCTATAGGTGAATTGGGTAAGCCAAATTGCGTGTGTGTGTGTGTGTGTGTGTGTGTGTGTGAGAGAGAGAATGAGTGTGCATGGGTGTTTCCCAGTGATGGGTTGCAGCTGGAAGGGCATCCGCTGCGTAAAAGTTGGATACGTTGGAAGTTCTTTCTGCTGTGGCGACCCCAGATTAATAAAGGGACTAAGGCGAAAAGAAAATGAATAAATGAATAACTAATGAAACCATATCGTAAAGTGTGACCAAAATAAATAAAAAAAAATTCTACCAGAAAGATTTTAAATTATCATGAAATCAAATTTACCTGGTGATCAAAAATGTTTGGTCTCTTTAAAATCCCAGAATTATTAGCCCTCCTGAATTATTAACCACCCTTTTTTGTTATTCTGTTAAGAACAGAAATATTCTTTTCAACACATTTCTAAACATAATAGTTTTCATAACTCATTTCTAATAACTGATGTATTTTATCTGTCATGATGACAGTAAATATTTTACTAGACATTTCTCAAGATTAAGTCTTAACTAGGTTAATTAGGCAGGTTGGAGTAATTAGGCAAGTCATTGTATAGCGATAGTGTGTTTTGTAGACAATCAAAAAAAAAGTATTGCTTAAGGGGGCTAATAATATTGACCCTAAAAAAATTTAAAACTGCTTTTATTCTGGCCGAAATAAAGAGAAAATAATATAAGAAATACTGTGAAAGATTACTTGCTCTGTCAAACATTGTTTCAAAAAAAAAAAAAATCACAGGAGGGCTAATCATTTTGACTTTAACTGTATGTCAGATTACAATAGTAAAATAATTGTGAAAGTCACAAAAGTGCATTAAACATTAAATGCTAGACAGCACTATTGCTGTTAAGTCAAACTTGGACAAAACTACTAATCTAATGCACTTTCTTGGAGTGCTTTTTAAAGTTGAAGCTTACAGTGTCTGTGAAGCTCCTGTCAGATTTCCTTGGTTTATTTGGCTGTGAAGTGGTGTCGCTCACACTTAGCCTATCAGCGGTAGATTTGAGCTCGGTTTCATCCTGAGACAAACGTGCTAGCCGGCTCCACTCTCTCACTCTACAGGAGACTAATTCATTTAGTTCTGCAGTTGGAAAAAGAGACGAAAAAATCCTAAGAACAAAAAATAAGGAGAGCGAAGGATAGACCTCACACCTTTTGTGGCTGCAGAAGAAGTGCTTGAGCGATAGTGACAGGATGAACTGCAGCACGCCGTCTCGCTGGGCCCCCATCCTGTCGCAGTAATTACCGTCTCTACAGGTCGCCAACACACACGCACACATACACAAACACATTATTCACCCTCATAATGTGAAAACACAACAAGCAGATGCTCGCACACACAAACAGCCATGCTCAGCTCTGAGATGTCAGTGTTTGCGACTTTCGGAGCTGCTGGTGAGAAAGGTGTGTGTATTTGTTTTTACAGTGTCTCTTGCTGCTGCTGCTGCTGCTGTATTGCAAGTTGGCAGTCTGCCTGTTTAGTTCAGACTCGCACACACATTAGGGCTGCAAAAATCTGACATTGCGATATTTTGTTTTGCTGCGATACACAGTTGAAGTCAAAATGATTCGCCCTCCTGTGAATTTTTGTTTTCTTTTTCAAATATTTCCCAAATAATGTTTAACAGAGCAAGGAATTTTTCACATTATTTCTTATAATATTTTTTCATCTGAAGAAAGTCTTATTTCTTTTATTTTGGCTAGAATAAAATCAGTTTTAATTTTTTTAAAGCCATTTTAAGGTCAGTATTATTAGCCTTCTTAAGCAGTATTGTTTTTTTGTCATTGTCTACAGAACAAACTATCGCGATACAATGACTTGCCTAATTACCCTATCTAGCCTAATAAATAAAGTTAAACCTTTAAATGGCACTTTAAGCTGAATACTAGTATGTTGAAAAAATATACAGGAGGGCTAATAATTCTGAATTCAAATTTATATTGTGAGGTCAATATAATTTCACTATATGATTTAAATCTCTCTATTTGGAAATATTTCATTTACTGAGATCGACAGGGAATGAACGAGTCTTAGGTCCAATTACAATTCTACCCCTTAGCCCTTCCCCTTGTCCCAATTCTCTTTAGCTTGAAGGCGTAGGGGGAAAGGGTGGATAGTCCTTCGAATGAAGATTTTTTTTAGGACCGCACTTGAAACCAAGGGGTAAAAAAATTTCCCAGAATACACCAGCCACAACGGCAGGATAGCTGCACCCGGAAGTCAGAAGATCCTAAAATTAGTTTTTTTTTTGTCATTATTATAAATTTCTACAACAAAAAAGCACATGTTTTAATACATTCATTACCGCATTCGTTGTTTTACCATCATGGTTTAAAAAAAAAACCCCACTAAAATAAAACCCGCTAAATTTTGCTATCTATAATCCATAATAATAACTCCTGTATAGCAGTCACACAACATTCTGTCACTCAGTGACAATCGAATACCCTGTCAGAAAAGTCTGGGGACTGGGCTTTTTACAGTGTCTGCTATAATGTTAATGTTGTTTTCGTATGTTTATATAGATGAATATGGCCACTGTGTAAATGCACAGTACAGTTACGATCTTATTGCCACGTTAAATCGTTATGATAACATAATATATGCCTTCAGTGATTTCCTTAATATTAATACCAAAAAAGAATGCAACTGGAATAACTACAGCAGACATGATCGTCTAATCTCATATGAAGTGTGCAGGTGCTGTAGTGCTGTCGCATTTCTTAGGGGTAAATGGAGTTGAAATCAAGTCAGCTTTATGGTAATAAGTCTATGACACAGTTTGGCGGCAAGCAAACGGAAGGTAGGAGTCCACCGCTTGAGAGGATTCCAGAAAACACAGTCCTGTGAACTTTCGCAATATTATGTTTTCTTACAGAGACATACATTAAAAAGTTACTGGCGAGTTACTGATGTGCAATAATGTTAAATGTTTTTTTTTTACGTGGGAAACTTATGCTTACTTTAACGACAGTACAAAACAGTATGGCTGCTTCAGAATATTATATATAAGTGGAGCAAAGCCACACCACACCAAAGTCCCTTTAATATCAAGTCATTTCACTCAGCTGCTTTGAAGCACCTCTCGGGCAGTATGCTTGGGTATTCTGTCTGATTGGGGAAACATCAAATTTTCCAAAACTGTTTGCCAAGCTTACGATTACATTATATATTTGCAATCACCAATAAAATTAAACAACAATTGTCTCATGAGGTTTGTTTCTAAACATTTGAATCAAACAAAATCGAAATATTTTCAGGTTGCCCGAGCTAATGTGTATGCGCACTCGAAAGGAATGAGATCATGACACCAACCTCATTTATGGCCGTTCTACACATTATCATCCTCTGAGTGATGTTTTGTCAGATCGCGCTGCTCTTCTGAAGTAATCCACAACTTGGTCTTGATGGCAAATCTCCTCTAGAAATGACAGCGACTCTGGGCGTTTGTTTTTGGGCGTTTGAGTAGTTGCCGTCATGTGGTGTACATTTGACAGGACTGACTGTACCTCACGTCTGTTTCATACAGATTACAAAACCAAAAAACGTTTTCAAGTGCACTTGGTTCATTTAAAAGTACAGATTTCAAGCTTTATCTGGATACATTTCTTATGTCTGAGATTCCTGTGTGTTTGTTGACCACCAAACTGTTGTAAAAGCACATGTCTGATCCGAGCTTCATTGATTGGCTCCTGTACTAGTAGGCTGGGCTTCGTTCGTCACATTGACTGTTACATTTACCTCATTAAAAACTATATAAGTGACATGTCTTGTGTTTTCTATAGTCTTTGACCACACGGAACAACTTGGTCTTCCATAGTTAAATGAATTTGATAAAGGTTTTGACGCTAGAATGTAAGTGGTTTACTGATTTGCTGCAACACAGCCCCTTTAAATATGAGATCAATGTAGCGAATTTTGACTTTCTCTCGTAGCCGGAGCTGTGAAGGCAGACATTGTTGTCACCAGGGTGGCCAAAGCGAACTTTGACGCTCTTGTCACCTACGGTGTGAACGCACAGTTATTCTATGTAGTGCATCTGCATGAATTAGATTAAATTACAAGCCGAAATAAATAGGTAAACAGTACTTTATGGATTGCTAGGGCGTCTAGCAGTATTCATATACAGACATTGAACAATCAGATGTAAAATATCATGGTCATCATTGTATAAATAATCAAAAATTTTATCTTTTAATTTTTAATAAATAATCTAATCCTGCAATGTGACCTTTACAGATATACACATTGTGATATCGATTTGTTGTTCAGCCCTAACACACACTGTCGAACACCTAAATGCAGCATGCATGTACTCACAACCTTACTGGCTGCATTTACATGTAATGAGATTAAGCTCATGTACGCCGAATGCTGTGATTATAGTAATGTGATTTAAGCATCATAATTACAGTAAGCATAATCACAGTCAAATATGTGGAGTTTAATCGCATGTACAAGCTGTAATCGCATTTCTTCCACTCTGGCACAGGTGCACACGTGCAGATGGATGAGGTGTAGCGTTCATGATTGGGTTTGAAAGCATGGCAGAACTGAATTTGTTTCTGTCAGTGAAACTCGCAGTGTTTATGTCATGCAAAGCCGTAAGCATAAACTTTTGTGCAAAATGAGGGAGGCCAGGTACCACAGATCTGACAACCTTCTTCCAGCACATACAGACAAGTTTTTTTTTTTTTGAAAGGTCATAAAGCCACATTCTTTTAGCAGTGGTTTTACACTATAGAGTTTAAAAAATGCTGCCAGAGTCCATAAGATGCAGAATTAGATCAGAGAAGGAATAAAAGTGTCATTTGAAAGGGTTAAAGGGTTAGTTCACACAAAAATGAAATATGTCAATTATTACTCGCCCTCCAGGGCTGGAAATAGTGACCGTTTTGGTTACATATGCTCCTGTAATTTTATTTATGCAACCTCAAAATATATTTGGGAGCATTTGTGCAAGTGCAAAATATTCAACGCATGTGTGTATTTAGGAGACATTCACGCAGAATGCATCTTTGTACCTAAAAAGGCCAAACGCAGTGCTCAGGAATCGTTTAAAACAGTTGTCTTGTGAACTGCAGTAAACAAATCCAACACTGCTTACACTGCCTTCAAGCTCTTCTTATTGGGCCACTGCTCTGGAACTGAACATGAATGGATTGGTTTATATCAGCTCTCAATCACTCAGTCACTGCCTTCCTTCAGATGATATAGAGCAACCAACACCCTCGAAAGTATAAAGGTCTGTGTATGAGAGAATGAAAATAACTCTAACAGATTTTGTAGTGTCAGTATGGTTAAAAATCACTATGGTATTTACTATAAATCATGTGGGTGTCTTAAAACTGTAAATAGATCTGGTAGCAGATATCACAACCTCTGTTAATTTTTATTATTATTTTTTTTTTACCTTGCACGTTTTTTGTTAATGTTTATTATTGAGGATATGCTTTTTCAAATTCAGATTCCAGTGCCTAATATTACATTGTTATTTTTAAAATGACTAAAATAAAATATTCTTAAGAATGAAATATTATGTGTTCTTTGGTAGACTGTACTTGGATTGTGATGATATTATATTTTCATTCTGGCATTAAATAATGAGTGGTATAAAATGGCCTTAAAATAACAATAATATAATTTATTGCAATATATTTTGGTTTATATTTTTTTATTCATTTTTTATTTTGCGTCACGTGATCCTTCAGACATCATTTTAATATGCAACATATTCTTGCTGCTTAAGAAACATTTATTATCAATATTGCAGTCTGTGGTCTTGCTTAATATTTTCTGGAAACAGTGATGCATCTGTGTTTTATTATAGGTTTTGATACAAGTTTTTAATAGAAAGTGACACAAAACTGGAAGTTTTCCTACATCTACATATTTATGGGTTTTCACTTATTTGCCGTAGTTAAATTCCATAACATGCCAATTACATGTGATACCAATTTCAAGTGTTCACACATACATAAGTGCATTTGCACAATTATTATTATTATTATTATTTTTTTTAGTTCTTAGTTAGCTAGTTCTTAGCCTTGATAATAGAAAATATGAGCTAAGCATCATATATGACAGGTGCCAAAGTGAGATATGAGCTATATAGGAGACATATCTAGGCATGGGACTATAACCGTTTTCATTTACATTTTATTTTATTTGTAGTTTTTTTAGGTGTTAATTGTAAAGACATTGTGTTTTTGTGTGTCACACTGTGCTTTTGAAACAAATGAAGACTGCAGAAGTCAATGATTCACTTGAATTATTTAGCCTGAGATGTTTACTGCTCCAAAATATTTGAAATGTTTCTCAAAATAAAATCTATTGTGTTCGAAGGGGAAAAAGGTTTTGAATTTTACCCAGACATTTAAAAATAATATATTTTAGAACCGTAATTACAATACCGTCATACCGTGAAACTGTGATATTTTTATGCAAGGTTATCATACCATCAGAATCTTATACCGGCCCATGTCTAGACATATCTTGTATGTACATATAGAGTTTATATGTAGATGTAAAGAAGCAATACATGAGACCTATATGGCTTGTATATGCATATATCTGCACCTAAATTTAGCATTTGCAGAGTATTTATTATCATATATGTGCATATATATATAAATATACTGCATATAGTATAGGTTTCATATATTCGCATATGTTGTCATATGGGTTTTTTCCATGTGGGTAAATAAAGGTATTGGTTCACAAACTATGAATGGTAGTGCATATATTATTGTTATTTAAATTAAGCATGCCATATATTTTTAACAAAAGTTGTTTTCTGCCACACCAAAAAGTGTGAATGCACACATAATCGTGTGTTCTGGTTAAAACAGGAGAACACGTTATTTTACTGCCATTGTTAATTATGAGCACAATCACATTAGCATAATCACAGTATTTTGCATGACCTCCAGCTTAATCACGGTTCTGGCTTAACGACATTACAAAAGCGCATGTTAGCAGCACAGCCAGTCTGCTTAGGGAGATTTCTAAGCAATCAGACATGGATGTTTTCACCCGGTGGATGAAATATATTATTTCTTAAAAGCAAGTTACTCAATATTAACTTCTTGTTTATAGAACTGTTATATGACATTTGCAGTGGAACCATACTGAATGCAAGGCTGTGATTGCCTGCAGCACTTTGCCTGTGGCCACAGCTGCTTAATTCAACCCTCTGCTACTGATCATTAGAAGTGAATGAGAAGAAATATCCCATTATATTGTGGAAAAAAGGACGCACAAAATAATTAGCCTGCGCAGACAGCAGGATAATAAGATCACGAGAGGTTGGTCACTTATGTGGAACCAGTGACTCTGTAAAGCGCACAGTGAGGAGAACAAATTGAAGTGTTGTACTCTCTTAGGTGAAGTCCTGTCACACATAATCTCACTTGAATCCATTGTAAAGAGCGGATATGAATGGATACGTTTTATCTACTGGCTTTGAAAGAGCTCAAAGTGACATTCCATACATTTACCGCAAAAACAGCCGTCAACCGTTTTCATCAGGAATTATAATCCATTGTACTTGACAGTTTTGTTTATGCTGTTAATTGATGTAGTAGTCGTATTACAGTCAGCAGATGGCTTTGTTGGGTTATCAAGGTTTTTATTGTACGTCTAATTGTGAATAATGACTGATTAAACTTCCAGTTATGTGCCGATAATCCACATGGTGTTGTGGAAAGTCAAATATCCTGCATAGATGCAGGTCACAGTAATTAATGTAGGCACTTTTTGATTGTTGTTGCGGGGCACAACAGGAATTTCAATTGAATGTCGTTCTCAAGTTAGATAAGTATTTGTGTTGGACGGTGCAGAAAAATGCTACAGCATGTTAATAAAGTAGTTAGTGGCTGCTTTTGAGATCTGGCCATTTAAAAAGTGGAAATGTGAGGCTTGTTTTTTGTTAAAGCACTTCCATTATTTTTCCCCACTATCATTCATCAGTCTAAAACGTCCTTTTAGGATGGTTCTTGTAGGAATAAAAACACAGGAATTTACATAAATAAATTGTATTTTAAAACAAATGATTTTTAGTTTAGTTATTTTGAATCATAATGTTTCAAAATATTAATGTTTTGTTTTTAGTATGCAAATAAATGCAGCCTTGAGACTCCTTCAAGTATTTAAAACACTCTTACTGACTTTTTACTTTAGAATGGTTGTCTTATTTTTTTACAATTCGTAAATATACAGCTAAATTTAATTGGGATCATATTTAATACAAAAACGTGCTGCATTCCCAAACATAAGGATGCTTAATTTGGATTTCAGAGCATCCATGTTAAAGGTGCTGAATGTAAATTTTTAACTCTTTTAAAGCCAAAAAATATCATGAAATGTTTGCAGTGATTTAACAAACATGTTAAGCGAACGTTTTTGTTGCACTCTTGTGAGACAGATTCAGAGTTCCACTTTAGGTGCTTATCAATTAACAAATCATATAAATATTACGAATGTAAACATTAGATGAGCAGGTTACATTGTAACAGCATGTCCTAACAACACTCTACGTGACAATTTGCAGTGATACGCAATTTGGCTGTTTGCACCAGACGAAACATGACAGAAATTTAAATACGGTTATTAAAGCACAAAATAGTGCACTCACTGCACTCCAACAAAATGGTAAGGTTTATAAACTAATTAATGCATATTAAACCTCTTTAACCTTATTAATGCTGAATGATTGATATTGTTAACTTGCACTGGTACAGTTGTAAACGATTTATTTTATTTTCAAGGTCTTTCAACTATCTGCTGCTGCTTTCAGTATGACAATAAATGTCTAGTAAAATGGCCTGCAAACTCACATTATTAGCATTTAACATTGAATAAAGCACATGAGGTGTACCTGAGCTGATCATTGTCAGTTTTTCTGTTCTCTTCTGTTTCTAAAATATCAGTTTCAGGTGTTGGTTAGGAAAAAAACTTCTTTTAATATGGAATGTATTCCTTCTATTGCATGCCCTTGCTTTTATTTAGAATATGGTTTAAATCAGCCAATAGGCTCGAGAATCAGGCTTGCTCCTATTAATGTGGTCAATCTAGCAGCCTGCGTTTGTTTTTATCTTGAACCAGGAGTGCAAGACCTAGTTTAACCACTGGGACTCAAACTTACATACTACACATTTAAGACGTTTGAGTGCATTTTCTATTGATCATGGCAGCTGTAATTGAAGACCGATCGATTGTGTGTGTGTGTATGTGTGCTGTGAGACAGGTAACCAAGTACTGAGATTGTAGATGGAAAAAAAGTCACACAGCAAAAAAAATCTGTGTTCATTTAATTCAATTTGAGTTTAACTTAACACTCCTTGGGTGTATATATATAACTCCCTCCATTTTGGAGTTGAAATAACACTTTCTAAAGTGAAATTTTACATTACTCAAAGAGTTTATTTTAACACAGTAAGAGTTTATTCTTGAATCAAACTGGAGTGTTATTATATCCTTCAAAGTCTTAATATCAAATTTGTGCATTTGTGCATATATTGCTTCTGATGAGAATTAATTTATTATAGCTTATAATTTATTATATCATCAAGACTCGTAAAACTTACTGATCACTGTTTATCTGAAAGAACTGGTTTAAGACTTCCCTTCACTAGTGGCAAATACACTGCATATTGGGTTAAAAGTGTAACACTGAAAAAAATAACTGTTAAATATACGCTCCTTCACACTTGTGGATTGAAATGTACTCTGGGTTTTAACACTGAACAACACCAAAATAATCACACTGTATATTTAACACTGGAATTTTTGCTGTGGAAGGATAATATAGCTGCATAAATTGATGTAGTAGTCAACACTGTATTAGCATTAGATACATGTAACTCTGACAAGGAGGCAAATCAGCTTCTAACACTGAGGGGGTTATTTTATCTTTATCTAACTCTAGAATTTCAACACTTTACTCTGAATTACCGCAACACTCGAAATTTGACACTAATGAATTTGCTATGTATGGTTTCAGCATCGATATCTATTTCAGAACATCATTTTTGGATTATAAAGTTTAACCCTTTTTGAGTGAACGATTTGTGGTTTAAGGAGCTGTGACTAAAATATCAAGCAAATTTAAAAGTGTTTAAAACTATTAACTATTAAACTGTCTTTATTTATAAAATGAAGACAAAATAAAGCTATTTGATTCATGTTGAACTTATCTTCTTAAATGCTCTTAGACTCCATAGAAAGCCATAAAACACATCTTTGTTTTATTGTATTAATCTATTCTTGCAAAGATTGCTTATTAAGTTGTATGCAGATACGAATTCTTTCCAGGTAGAGTTATTTAGGTCATATTTTGTCAAATTAAATTCATATGCAGTGAATATCGCAATGTACTTTTTTTTATTGTGCAACCCTAATAATTGCTCAATTTTCTGATTTGCATAATTGATTTTGAATTGGACACAAATTGCATATGCAAATAAACAACAGTAAATAAACCGCGCTCTACATGTACGCCATGTAGTATGTACTGCAATTTACTGCGAGTCCATTGAGATCAGTGTCAAACTCCCACATCACATGACATTACAAGGTTGATGCGGCAAACTACCATAATTCTATCTGCACATTTGGGCTCATTTACTCTGTTTGTTTACTGAAGTGTACATTGTGTTTCATGTCACAGTACCTGCATCCGGATGCGTACAGAATTACAACTAGTTGGCAGTGTGACAGACAGATTACCAAATCTTACAGTTTGCATATTAAGCTGAGATGGAAGGAAATACTTTTGCATTAAAGAAACCACACAAGCTGTTTCTTCATTACTTTAGTGGTATAACAGTAAGGAAGAAACACAGTGGGTGGTGTATATAACATATGAATAAATACCAAAATGGGAATGTAAAATGTGCTAGTCCTCGCTGGGCTGGAGCAGTTTAGTATACAGTTTCTCCATTAATAATGCCACAATCTGTGAACTCTAGACCACAGGGCCCACTGGGTTTCTCATTAGTAAAATTACAGTAAGTTTCAATAATAATACAAACATTTTCGCTGAGTTGGTTCACACACGCCACCCCTGTGGGCAAGTAACCTTTTTATTGATTGGAAGCTCTCTTCATTTTTTGCTTGATACTTTAAAAACAAGGCTCTCAAACTGTAATCAACCAATTTACTGCTTGAAAGCATCTCGAAAATGAATTACATTCCTTTTTTTCAATTTCCTTTGCCAGACATGAGTGGTTTTACAACAGAAAGTAGAGAATTGGTGTACTATTTTTGGCCTAGAGGTTGTTGGTTTTGTTCAGTTTCTTTAATCCTTTTGTCTTGTATTGCAATATCATGATTGTGGCCTTGCTTTTATTAGGGTCTGCTTATCATCTGCATCAAATACTTTACTTTGTTTTGATTTACCTTAGGCTTTTAGGGTTTTGTGGGATTGGATATAGTTAAGTAAGGTCAAAAGAGAAAGATCTGTTTTGAAGTGCGCTGTACAGTATTTGTTGTGGTGACTTAACTAGCGTATGCTTTCGTATACATTATTAATGATGGCAGGTGTTTAAAGAGTGATGTTGGGGTCCTGTTCTGATTTGACTCCAGGTCAATAAATCTTTGTGTTGCACGTAAGAATGATGCACGTAAATCTGTAATCTTTTCCAGAACACCTAAATGTTTTACATGCACAAGTGTAAATAAGCTAAATAAATAAACACTCAAAATGTTTGATGTTTGCTGTTTGTTCGAACTACTTTATTTAAAATGAGCTGAAACAACACAACTCTTGAGTTCTTTTGTGACAACTTAATTGCTTTCTGTTTAATCCACCTAAATTTGTAAGAATTAGTAAGTAAATTAATTTAATAAATTAACCCAACACAAACCCCTTGTGTGGAACGCAGCATTTTTTACAGTGAACTTTGACTTAACTGTTTAATTAATCAACTAAAATACAAAATACCTTTTTATATTTCACAACATTTAAACTTCAATTTATCTCCTGTTTTGTAATGACATGAACTAATTATTGTTGTCTAATATTTTGTTTTAGGCTAGTATGCTAAAAGTTTTACACAGACAAGTGAAAAACGATCATGGAAGCTCATTAGGTAAGGTCCGGTTAATAACATTAGATGTAAATAAACGTAAATGACGTAAATGAGTTATTAAATTAAGTGAAATTTTAGTGTTTTTTATATATATATATTTTTTAAACAGTTTAAATTCCTCTAAAACATACAATTTTTATAGCTGTACTCCTGCATCCTTTCATCATGTTTTATTTAAGCTGCGTCCAAATTCGCATACTTCCATATAGGGCTGTGCAATATGGACAAAATAATCATAATTTTTAAAAATAATCTTTTTTTTTTTTTTTTTTGAACAAATATTGTGATTTTATTTGTGAGAGCAGTATTAAGTTTAATCAATAAAACTGTAGTAAAATTGTCTTTAAAACAGACAACATAAAAAAAAATAAGATTAACCAATCTCAACTCTAGTTAAAAATATACTGTACACAATAGCACTAACTGCTTGATTAAACAAAACTGTAATAAATTGTTTTAAAAAAAGACAACATGAAAAAATAAAGATTAACTAACCTCAATTTCAGTCATAACAATAAATAAAAACTACAGTAAATCAAAACCCCCTATCTGGTTCTCAGATTTAGCTCTGATTGGTTAGCATCTTTCTCCTGCTCAGTTTATCTGTAATTGCCCGGTGTGCTGCATCAGCTCTGATTGGTTAACATATTAAAATCATCTGCACAAGAATGTGAACAAAAATCGAAATAAATTAATAGGTAAAATTGCACCCTTACGCCATTTAGAAATTGCATGTGCTTAAATCGCGATTTCTTTTCTTGTATTTTTTTTTTTTATAGATTTTTTTTATTTTATATATATATATATATATTTTTTTGCGATTGCGATTAATTGCACAGCCCTACTTCCATACTATAAAACAGTAAAACCATATGCAAGCTGAGTAGTGTGTCCGAATTTCATAGAATTAAAAAAACAGTATGTGAGAAATACCCATATGACCTACTGATTCTGGCAAGATTCTAAAGTGTGCGTCCGATTGATGCTACGCTATCCTATAATGCACCGCAAGAGAATTAATAAATGGGAGTGAAGCGACGCAACGTATATCAAGGTATATTTCAAGGTATATCGCGATTTGGAAAAGTCAATGTTTTAAAACCGCCAAAATTTTCTGTTATACCGTTCATAACGTATGTGTAACATTTAAAAAAAAAAAAATTTTATCTTTTTTTTTAGTTTAGTTTTTTAGTATCTCTAGCAGAAAAGATATCCAAAGATGCTGTTGTAAATTGCAGACATCTGTTTTTGAAGACCGCAGAAGTCAATGATTCACTTGAATAATTTAGCCTGGCATGTTTACTGCTCCAAAATATTTTAAAATGTTTCTCAAAATAAAATATATTGTGCTTAAAGGGGAAATTTTATTTTATTTTTTTTACTTTTTTTATTTTTTATTTTTTATTTTTTTACCCAGACATTTAAAAAGAAAATATTTTAGAGCAGTAATCACTATACCGTCAAATCGTGATATTTTTATCCAAGGTTTTCATTCATTCATTTTCTTTTCGGCTTAGTCCCTTTAATAATCCGGGGTCGCCACAGCGGAATGAACCGCCAACTTATCCAGCATTTGTTTTACGCAGCGGATGCCCTTCTAGCCACAACCCATCTCTGGGAAACACATCCATACATTCTCATTCACACATACACTACGGACAATTTAGCTTACCCAATTCACCTATACCGCATGTCTTTGGACTGTGGGGGAAACCGGAGCACCCGGAGGAAACCCACGCAACCACGGGGAGAACATGCAAACTCCACACAGAAATGCCAACTGGCCCAGCCGGGGATCGAACCAGCGACCTTCTTGCTGTGAGGCGAACGTGCTAACCACTAGGCCACCGTGACGCCCCAAGGTTATCATACGTCAGAATTTTATACCGGCCCATGCCTAAAGTAGTACTGCTCATATTCATACTGTACAGAACGTACTTTTTGAATGGGCGAGTAGTAAATTCAAATCAAATGCAGGGCCTACTCAGTATTAGGCGATTTCGGACGGAGTCATAGGTTTTTTTTATAGTCACTCTTTATAAAAACAGTTTGCAGAAACACTTTGACATTCTCACTTTGTGCATGCCATTAGACGCGGAAAGCCTCACCCATTAGTGATGATCTCTCTCACAAGAGCATAAACAGCCCTGAGTGAGAAGCAGCCCTCTGCCATTAGAGTTTTGAATCTGCTGCTATGGTAACACTTACATGTTTATAGCTACACCCTCTTTTAAAAAGAGGGTGTGGAGCACAACCTCATTTAAATTTAAAGCGAGTCACCAAAATGGTACAATTAGGATTAAAGCCTAAAAGGGGCCATTTCAAACAGTTATAAAAAAAAATATTTATTTATTTTAAGCTAAAACTTCCCATACGCTCTCTAGGGATATCAGAGACTTATTTTACATCTTGTCAAAAGGGGGCATAATAGGTCCTCTTTAATATTTGTGAAATTCATTAGGTACTCATCACATTATTCCAAATGTCCATTTGTAAAATAGCATCAGCATGTAATTATATGTTGGATGTATGGGTTTCTGAGCAGCAGAAGCAGGTATTGTGCCCATGTGACAGCACTTTTCCATCAGTGGCAGAATGTTCAGCTACACGGTGGATCGAGAGAAGGTTTGTGCTGCTATATGACGCCAGGGAACTCTTTTATTATATCACCCAGGAAACTGCAAGACGCCAAATGAAAACAAATGCGACTATTTCTCCATCCCTCACTCTCTCTTTCTCTTCCTCTTTTTTTTTTTCTGTGTCTCTTCTGTTTCTCTCAAAATGCAATTCACTGCCAAGGTTGTTGCTCAAATTCCACACCAGGGATTGCCATGCTAACCAAAACATTATAATATGCGGCTCGCTCATTTCATTTTGTTGCAATGTTCATGTTTTTTTTTTTTTGAGTATGTGCCCTGCTACTGGGTCTACAGGGACAAACAGAAGACGTGTGCTTTTCCAGTTGACTGTAATTTGCTTAGCTGAGAATAAACACTTTATTTTTGATTTTAGATTTAGATGGTTCATGCGAGGACTGAGCATTTACATAAACTTTGAAAGATATTTCTACTTGTTTGCTGAATGTACAATGAACACTGTAATGATGTAGCAAAGACATTCATTACAAATTAGAATTGCAGTTTAATTTGGAATTAAATTTAGGAAGTAAAATAAATTAATTTCTGAATGTATATTTCATTCATTCATTTTCTTTTTGGCTTAGTCCTTTTATTAATCTGGGGTTGCCACAGTAGTATGAACCGCCAACTTATCCAGCATATGTTTTATGCTGTGGATGCCCTTCCAGCTGCAACCCATCACTGGAAAACACCCATACATTCTCATTCACACACATACACTACGGGCAATTTAGCTTTAGCATTACGCCCAATTCACCTATACCGCATGTCTTTGGACTTGTGGGGGAAACCGGAGCACATGCAAACTCCACACAGAAATGCCAACTGACCCAGCCGAGGCTCGAACCAGCGACCTTCTTGCTGTGAGGCGACAGCACTACCCACTGCGACGCATATTTATATAAATATATAAATGTTCTTTGAATGAAAGACACAGTAGTTTCACTTTATCAGTGTATATTATTGTAGTTGTAGTTAATTTTTGTGGGTGTCTCTAAATGTTAGCTCATCCTGCTAACTTTTGTATTTTTTTAGTATTCCAAGCACCAGTGCTTCCAAGAAAAAGCCCTGCAATAGATGTACCATGGGTGAGGTAGATCCTCTGAATAATAAATTCATCATGGACACTGAGAAGGTAGCTCGAGTTCTCCACGCATTCAGGGCAATACTGAAGACAATGCCATTGGTTGTGATGGCATTTTTAAAAGCTGTTTTGGTTGCGTTCATTCATTCATTAATTTTCCTTCGGCTTAGTCCCTTATTTATCAGGGTTTGCACAGCAGAATGAACCGACAACTTTTTTGGCATATGTTTTACACAGCCAATACCCTTCCAGCCGCAACCTAGCCCTGGAAAACACCCATACACTCTCACTTTCACTCATACACTGGCCAATTTAGTTAGCCCAATTCACCTACTGTATACCGCATGTCTTTGGACTGTGGGAGAAACCGGAGCACCCAGAGGAAACCCACGCTAACACGGGGAGAACATGCAAACTTCACACAGAAATGCCAACTGGGCCAGCCGGGACTCGAACCAGCGAGCTTCTTGCTGTGAAGCGACAGTGCTAACTACTGAGCCACTGTGCCACCCTGTTTTGGTTACACTTTGGTTACACAAATTTGTACTATTAATAGTGCTTATTACTTGCCTGTAATCAAGATATTGGCTGTTTATTAGTACTTATCATATTCTGCATTATCCTCTTCAACATCCCAAATCCTATTCAATACCTAAACCTAAACTACTACATTAATAGCTAATAATAAGAAGCAAATTAAGAGTTTAAAGAAAAAAAAGTCACACTTAAGGCCAGTGTTTTTTTTAAGCAATACACTCTAAAAAAAAAAGGTGCTAAATAGCACCAAAACTGGTTCTTTGGTCGTAACGAGGGGGGAACCTTTTTTGGTGCTATACAGCACCTTAAAAAAATAGGTGCTATATAGTACTTTTGTCAAATGGTGCTATATAGCACCTATATTTTAAGGTGCTCATTATGTTACTTTCCCCTTTCCGCAAATAAAACCGGCATAAAAGTTATGAGAATTAGCTATAAGAACAAGTGCTTACCAGTAGTAGTGGTGCTATATAGCACTTTAAACACCCCAAAGAACCACTGAAAAACCTTTATGGTGCTTTAAATGTTCTTTACACAGTAAAAGTGCTATATAGCACCCTGACCACTTTAAAGAACCACTGAAGAACCACTGAAGAACCTTCATGGTGCTTTAAAGGTTCTTTACACAGTAAAAGTGCTAAATAGCACCTCAAATATCGCAAAGAACTTCTGAAGAACCACTGAAGAACCTTTTTTTTTTAGAGTGTATATTTATTAGTTTTTTTGTTTTGTTTGCATATTACTACAGCTTACACAGTATAACGATCATGTAAACACAACAAACATCTTACATACCAAAGTCCCTCCCAGCACCCCATCCCCAATCAAAATAATATACAGCAGAAAAAGAATAAAAAATGAAACGACAATAGTAATAACATTAAAATAAGTTAATGGATAAATAAAGATAAAATAAATAATAATAAATAAAGTCGTAATTATAAAAATAAATAGATTGTACCAATGTTTTTTAATGGCAAGAACTGTATCTTAAAATTAAAGTGTAAACTAGGGCCGGGCGATAAAATTGGTATTTATTGACCGTACACCTTTGTCAACAACGATTAAAAAAAGTTTGGTATGAAGTTTTGGTATGAAGGCTATAGTTTTATTAAATTGTGTCTGCTGAATGCCTTGGAAGCAATGCCAGTAAGCTTAGGGTGTAAGTTTGTCATTTCCAATGGAGGCGCACGGAGAGCAAGCACGTTTTCCAGGTACACCTAGTTGAAAAACAACTGAAATTTTCTCAATGCCGCGAGTGTACAGCAATGCATGCAAGTAGAACTAACCAATCTGCTTCACACTTTGTATGGAGTATACACATTTCAGTAATAATGGTGGACTAATTACCTCAGGCAAGCATAGAGCATCCAGACACTGCAGTGCTTTTTACTTTTCTCCATTAACTTGTATCAGAGCTACAGCAACGGTCTGTCTGTTTGTCATCCTCTGAGAATACAGTTGATGGTCGCCTAGTTACAGAAACACGCCAGAGGAGTGCGCATTGAAAATGATGACGGAAAAGGTTTTAGGTTCAATGTCACTTCAGGTCAGAATAAAACATGTAAAAATGAGTCCTATGATTAGCAGCAGTGAAGGGTTTGTAAATAAAAAGGATGTAAGGATGTCGTCCGAGTGGTATTTGGTTTCTTGTGCATTGCAGCCACTAGCACCTCATTTGAAAATTTTTTAAGCATAGTGGTAATGTAGTCATCTAACTTTACTATTTGTAATGTTGCAATATGTACTTGAATAGTGATGGTTCATGCTTTTACTTGAAAGCTGAAATTTGATTATCATAATTAGTTTGAGGTTTACTGTATCATTATTCACACCTTAAAGTTTGCTTGTTTCAGCAATTAAATTTTATCATTGCACACACTTTAACATTTTATTTATCAAGTTTAAGAGTCCCTTTAACACTCATGTTTATTTTATTATAAAGAGATCAGATATTTTGTTAAAAACATTTTTGTTTTTGACTATTAAATCCTAATATTTGACTATAAAATCCTTGTATTCCTAAATATATGGTAAAAAATATTCAATAATTATCGATAGCAAATGATACGAAACATGATATCGTGATAATTATTTTGCAATATCGCCCAACCATAGTGTGAACTATGTTTTTATTTTTTCTGACATTGTTCATCTTAATCATTGTTTGGGTGTTTTTCACTCACAGATAATCACTTAAGTCGTTAATATTAACACCAGTTTGTGAGTCAATAGTGATTATAACAATATAAATGTGTAAATCACTCCTCGTGGAGCTCTAGTGCTCGATGGACTTCTTGATTGGGCTTGGTCTCATTATCAAATTAAATCCTAAGATGCTGGGCTGAACTACCATTTGATCGATTTGCTAGATTGGAGGTAGAATTAGTCGGTATCTTATCTTCATCCCAGCGGACACCTTTAACGCCACAGCATTAACAGTAAATACCAGCAAAACAAACAAGCTCAGCCAATCCCAGCTCGGTAATTAGCCTAATTAAACCGAGGTTGTACGCGGCATGATTATACATCATTAATTTCGACCTTACAGTTGCTGTAATTAAGTCGCTCATCACATCAGCTCCCTTGTAAATATCATTTTCACTCCTCTCACTCAGACACTTATTTATTTACTTTATTTTTTTTCCCTCGGAGCGAGTGAGAGATTGTGGCGAGATGATTAGCAGCACACGTCTCTCGATTAGCTCAAGTGTGTGTGTGAGCATTTCACTCTGTGGGAATTCCTTGTCGAGTAAACCCTCCTCCTCACTTCAGCAGTTGTAAATCTATTCTTCATTTTAATGCATAAATTATATGGCTATTAATCATTTATACTGTCAATATAATGCCCCCTCTCCTCAAGCAAAACCGTCTATTCAGGGACTTCACATCTGAAAAAAGTGCTTTTAGTTTGAGAAACATCTTCTTCTCTGAGGAAAAGCAGCATATGGTGTGTTCATATGTGTGCGTTTAAATGTAGGGCTGCACAGTTTCATCCAAAAAGCATGTTGGGATTATGCTGACAGATTGCAAACGAGTTACAAATACTTAAACATCTCATACCACCACTGCTTGTGTATCAAGGCTAAAGGAATAAAAGGCAGAAAATCATTTTATAACAGCAGCTCTCATGTTCAACAGGGTGTGAAACACTACAAGCTTGCAAACGATGCCTTTTGTCTTCAAATTAGGTTATTTTGCTCATGCTCTGCTGCCAGCAAAAGAGTTACTCTTAAGGGTGTTCACCAGGGTACGAAATTAACTTTTTGCCCACCAGCTATAGTGAGGTTTACTATATATATATATATATATTTTTTTTCAACACATTTCTAAACATAATAGTTTTAATAACTCATTTCTAATAACTGATTTATTCATCTTTGCCATGATAACAGCACATAATATTTTACTAGATATTTTTCAAGATACTAGTATTCAGCTTAAAGCATAAGAGGTTAAAGGCTTAAAATAGGTCAATTAGGGTAATTAGGTGAATCATTGTATAATGGTGGTTTGTTCTGTAGACAGTCGAAAAAAATATTGCTTAAGTATTGATCCTTAAAATGTTTTTTAAAGAATTAAAAACTGCTTTTATTCTGAAATAATACAAATAGGACTTTCTCCAGAAGAAAGTGTAAGAAGGAATGCTGTGGAAAAACTCCTTGTTCTGTTAAACATCATTTGGAAAATTCACATGAGGGCAAAATAATTTTCAACAGTAAGTCTCACATATAATATGACATTGAATTCATATTTTTTATTATTTGATAATTTTGGTTTTTCAGTTGTGTAAAAATGGGTTAAAACACAAAGGTTCTTCATACAATTTATGATAAATTGCAATTCTAAATATTTATTAGTTATATATTTTATGTACTTGTTGAGAGTATTGTTTATTTTTTACATAAATATATATTATATGCTGATTGATTATTGACCAGGGTGCCATGGTGGCGTAGTGGGTTGCATGTTCGCCTCACAGCAAGAAGGTCACTAGTTCGAGCCCCGACTGGATCAGTTGGTATTTCTGTGTGGAGTTTGCTTGTTCTCCCTGTTCTCCCTCCTCCGGGTGCTCCGCTGTGTAAAACATATGCTGGATAAGTTGGCTGGTAATTCCGCTGTGGCAACCCCAGATTAATAAAGGGACTAAGCCGAAAAGAAAATGAACGAATGAATGATTATTGACCATTATTTTGCCTGCATTTTTACATTTTAATTCATTTAAAGTTTTTTGAAATGTGAAAGTAAACACTTGAGTTGAATTTATTATGCTTTATATTCAGTTCATTTAATCTTTATTTCTATGGCACTATTTACAATGTAGATTGTGTCAGTAACAACAAAAGTGAGTAAAAGCCATAATATTCAGAATATTTAAAATTCTAGAACATTCAACCCAGGATCATTATTGATACGTACCCCTATATACATTTTTGTAAAGAATGAAATGCTTCCCAGGAGGAACGTTTTTTGCAGTTTTTATTTTTTTGTAAATCCACCAGAGGCCGCTGTCCGACAGACTGACCGATATCCCCTGCCCCCACCAATAGTGACCCAACCGATAGTGTTTTCAAAAGCACCGATTGACCCAATCACCCCCTTCCCTAAAAACCTAACCGACAGTATTATCAAAAGCAATCCCGGCTGCCTGAGTTTTACCATGTTTTCAGGTCTTACCACATTCTCACCCTTTTTGTTTTTGTTTATTTTATGTTGGGAACATTTCAGCAATTTTTATAGATTTAATATCCCATTTGTAAATTTAATGCCATCACCAAAATGATATGTCGCGTTTTTGACCCATACATAGTCTTAATGGGCTCTATGCTCAGCTAGAGTTTTAAAGCCAATGATAAACTTCCGATGAAAACTTAATGTGACTATTTTTAATTTCACATGGTTGTTTTTACAGCATCAATGTTTTAGTGTAATTACAATACATTCAGTTAAACAGACTTAAGCAATCATGTAGTTGGTCAAGTGTAAAATGAGATGAAAAACCGTTGTTACCGCTAGCGCCGTCAGTAGCAACAGGCTAGAGCAGAAATTCCATTTGAAAATATTGAGGTAAAATAAACTAACATATTTTAACGACATAGCGGGAGGAAATGAAATTTAATGCAGTGCTCTTTCTCTGATCTGAGAACCACTTCATATCGTATGTCTAACAGACAGTGAAGATCGCTGATTTTAAATGAAATCAGATCTTAAACGTGACAATTTTGTAATGAAAAGACAGGTCACCAGAAGCCCTTGGGCTACCTGGCTGAAAATTTAAATATGTGTGCATATAACCCATTAATGTATAATAATAATAATAAATAATATTAGCAGTTGTTATTAATATTTGAATTATGTACATATATATGTTAGATGCATTTACAGTATTTAACACCATAGCAAATTGTGCTGATGATTATTATTATTTTTTTCTCATCCACTAAATATTGTTGCTGCATGTTTGACAGTTTGGTGTCTGTATTAACACAACGAGAAACACTCTAAAATTGTGAACCCAGAGGTAATGGTCTGTCCTCTCAAAACTGATGCATAATGAAACCTTCGGATTTTCAGAAAGCCTTGGATTTTTGGATTTGCCTACACAGAAAAAATAATAATAATTGGATTTACTAAATTGTTTTAAGGTAAGTGGTTGCAAAAACTTTATTTGGGCTGAATTTAAACAAATTAAGTTGAACGTTACAAAATTTAACTAGTTTGTTTAAATATAGCCCATTTAAATTGTTTGCAACTGTTTTGCTATATGTTACGCACCCCAGTTTATAATGCTCGTCTAGGGAGGGGTCAGTAACATAAAAAGGACACGCAACTCAAATAGTACATTTCTCTATATTCATTTAGAGACAAAAATGTGTCTTGTTAAATAAAGTGGAAACACAATTATACATAATTTAACAACATTCACTCAAATCAATAATTATTACTTAAACAAACAAGCATAGAACATAGATCAACAATAAATGAAATAAACAGCAACAACACAAGCATATGGCTCCTCAGCAGCGGCTGCACAAAACACACACAGAATTCTCAAACCTTCATAGGGACAACAAGACATATAGAGATTCTCAGCAAGTACGGGTCATACTTGTAGCAGAGCACAAACAGGAGGATCAGCCAGACACGTGCTGAAAAAACAAAGAGCCTCCAAGACGCACACTTGGCTTTCGCTTATAAAGCTGACAATACGAATTAGTGGCATGTGCAAGGTGGAGTTAGCCTCAAAGAAAAGAGAAACATCAATTAATATTAAAAACACTCCCAAACAACAATAATAATAATATAAATAAATAAATAATAGGCCGTAACATATAAAACATTTTTTTAAGTGTACATCTGTGCTTTAAATTTCATTTCTGCAGCTACCAGTGTGACACCATTTGAGATTTTCCTCACCAGGATTCATGCAGTGTGTTACAGTTTATCAGAAACCAGGCAATGATTATATTTGCATATCGCATGTTGGCATCAGAAGCAATGAACTTGTAATGAGATTCACCTGGAGACATCACAACTCTCATGAACCATACATTATTTATTTAGAGAGATGGATTTCACATCACAGATGTCGATTACCAGCTGCGCTTTGTTTCTACTAATATCATCAAGTTTGTAATGACACGCTTCATCACAAAGGCTTGACCATACAATCCCGTAACTCGCAGGTGCGGTTTATAATTTCTGCATGAGCAGCAGTGCCAAGCAGTTGTGATTGTCTCAAGATTGAAATGCTCTTACCGTGTGTTCTGTGTGCTGCAGGTTGGAGATGTCGTGGTGTGAAGGTTTGGGAGGCAAGATGACGTGGGTGAAGTTGCTTCTCTCCTTAGTGCTTCTACATACAGTTTCTGAAGGTAATGGAACACAGACACTCATACATACACATGCATACTTATACGGATATATGGTTTACGAGAACTCTTCATAGGCATAGAGTTTTTTATACTGTACACTATAAAAAGAGATTTTACTTAATAGAGAGTTAACATGTTGCCTTATAATTATTAAGTAAACAAACTATGTGCATAATTATAAAAGTTAAGTCAATGGGTTTACTGACCTTTTTTGAAGTAAAAATCAAATTGGTGAAGTTTATTTATAAACAAATTTCGAGAGGATCACATGCTAATGATTGACTGCGGCTGGTCCCCAATCAGATGTTTCCTAACTTACTATAAATAACCAGAGTGTCTTACCTTAGTCATCTTCGTCTTGAAGAATCCCCCCTTGACATGGCGGCCAGTGGTTAGAACTGTTGCCTCACAGCAAGAATGTCTCTGGATCAGGTCTTTACCTGGCCAGTTGACATTTCTGTGTGGAGTTTACATGTTCTCTCCGTGCTCGCGTGGGTTACCCCTGGGTTCTCCGGTTTTCTCCCACTGTCCAAAGACATGTGGCAAATTGACCAAACCAAATCTGTACCATAGATGAGCCCTCAACCAGCAGTTTATCTTCATAGCAATCCTTAATCTGCCATTTGCCTTAACAAGCAGGGGAGTTCTCGAGATCTATGTGAGCTCAAACTCTTGCCCTGCAAACGGGAGGAAGCCCCGGGCTCGAGGATCTTATGAGCTTCGGGCCCTCTCATGAGACAGCATGCCAAACATGCTTTATAATCTGTCATCAGGCAAGTGTAAACTCTTGAATTGCTTTTAAGGCAACGGGTTTACTTACTTTTTTAACTGCTTATTATATGCCTTACTCTCCCCTAAACCAAAACCTCACAGGAAATCTGTAGCAAATATTGAATCAATGAAATTGTGAAACAACACAATTCTTAAGGTTTTTGTGGGACAACTAAATTGTTCTGTGTTCAGTCCACTTAAATTTGTAAAAACGGTTAAATTAACTTAATCGATTTGTGTTGACAACATGAAGGAATTGTGTGGAACTCTGTATTTTTTACAGTTTAAATGTCATTTTAAAAAGCAAATTGAAAAGTTTAGGTTGTGCATGAGCGTTTTCTGATGTGGAGAAACAGCCAATCAATGCACTATTGATCACTATAACTTAAAATAATGTTACAAGTTGTAACTCTTTAAAGGTTTTCATTCATTCATTCATTTTCTTGTCAGCTTAGTCCCTTTATTAATCCGGGGTCGCCACAGCGGAATCAACCGCCAACTTATCCAGCATATTTTTTTGCGCAACGGATGCCCTTCCAGCCGCAACCCATCTCTGGGAAACATCCATACACACACATTCCCACTCACACAATAAAGGATTGTGTGACAATTATTAAAACCTTTTTTAATTGATGTTATATGTAACAATATGTTTTTGTAGCTGTTTTGATATATCTTTCATCAAATAAATGCAATTCTTCTAGCAAACATAAGAGATTTCTTACAAAAGCATTAATCTTACTAATTCTAAACTTTTGAACAACAAATGGCAGTAATGCAAATTACAATAGCAAAAGTGTATTTAGAGGTCAGTGTAATATTAGTTTTAATTTGTTCAGATGACATCAAATAAACGTAATGTGCATGCAATGAGTACATTTCATATTCAGCATTAATATTTATTTTTAAATGTAAATAATGTAATGCAATTACAAAAGAAAATCTATAAAGTAATTCTTCTGGTATGTCCCCCCCCCCCCCCAAAAAAAAAAGAAAAAGAAAAAAGTCACCATAGTCATTTTTTGCAAACCAGTTTGAGCTTCTTTCTCCTAATCAGCACAAAAGAAGATATTTTGAAGAATGTTGGAAATCAGTAACTGTTGCCCTTAACTGCATTTTCTTCTTTCTACAAAAGAAGTCAGTGGACAGCAGCTTCCAATGTTCTTAGCATTTTTCAGTGTTAAACAGAAAAAATAAACGTATCTAGGTTTGAAACCACTTGACCGGGAGAAAAAAGTAAAATATTCATTTTTGGTTGCACAATCCCTTTAAATTAAAATCTCTTATTAAATGCGCTTGTAAAATATATCCGAGGAAGGGCAAAACTAATTTGATGTTGTTTTGAATGTCAAATCAGTACGAGCCGTCTACAAGAAGAATTGAACTTGTTTTGTGTGAACCTGAAGTGATGTCTTGACTCATGAATATTAATGCAATGACAACATTAGCACAGACTAATTAATATTCATGAGCACAAAGGCATCACACCCCGCCCATTACGAGCCTCTGCTTACATGTTGCTCACGGGTCAAACGTGTCTCTAAAACTTTGAGATTAAAACCGTGATTGTGCTGACAAAGGCCTCTCTTCTGTGTCACTCATCATTTTTCAGCGTGCTCTCATTACCTTCCTGTTGTCCTTTTATCAGTCCGCGAGTCCTGTCTTTTCTCAGACATCTCACTCCATCACTGTTCTCTCAGACCTGTCTGACATTCCTCTCTTTTTGTATGTGTATGTGTGTGTGTCAGACACCTGTGATGTGCGACGGCACGTTTACCAACACAATGTCGCTGCCATTTAACATCAGCGCACAGGAGTTTATAATTCACTGCCCTCTCCTTCCTCTTCCTGTCGGTGTGTCCTTTTCTTTCGCCGGGCCTCTCTCAATCATTTACACACTCCATCTTTCTTCATGAATCTGCCGCGCTCCTCTCTGTCTCTCATTGGTCCTGCGGGAGCCGTTCTCTCATGGTTATTAGCTCTCTGTGATTGGTTCAGGGTTTTGAGGGTTAAATGAAATGGAGGTAAATTAGGGAGGGAGTTTGAGGCCTGAGCCCCAGAACAACTCGGGACTGAATGTTAAACACTCCTTGCCCAAAAGAGTAAGAGAGAGAGAGAGAGAGAGAGAGAGAGAGGGAGTGATAAAGAGAGTGTAAAGGAATAGTTTGCAAGAAAAAAATTGTCATTATCTTAACTTTTTAATAGTGACCATGACTGTCAAGCTCCCACAAGGACAAAAAAAAAAAAATCATAAAAGTATCATGAAAAGAAAGTTTTAAGCCTTCTCAAGCTATGTGGTAGCTTTTTCAAATGAACAAGCTAGAATTTGTTTCATTATTTATCAGATCAGAAAAAAGTTGACACAGTGTGGAAAACGCAAATAACAAAAAAGATTTCTAAATCTACTTTGACTTGTATTTCATTGCAAACAATACAACAAACGTTATTTAAAGTTTTCCTCATGATTTGTATTTATTTTTTAATAAAAGCATGTGTTGCAATTTTGGTTTTTGCAACATATTTAAAAAAAGCTGTAACGGTAAAGCGTTTACCACTTTGGAATGTTGCCATTCCTTTTTACAACACTTAAAAGATCTTTAGGGACTGAAGACACCATGTGATGAAGTGTTTCAGGTGTAATTTTGTCCCATTCTTCCAGCAAAGAAGTCTTAAGAGGGGCAACAGTATGGGGTCTTCATTGTCACATTTTGCAGTTCAAAATGTGCCACACATTCTCCAATGGAGACAGGTCGGGACTGCAGACAGGTAGCTGTATCCTCTTCTTCTGCAGCCTGGACTTTGTAATATGTGCAGAATGTGCTTTTGCATCATCTTGTTCCCTGAAAAGAAGGCAGCATGTTGTGCTCCAAAATCTCTACTTTTCTGCAAGTTACCTTTGCCAAGGGCACTGACACAACCCTGTATCATGACAGACCCTGGTTCTTGGACATGTTGCCGGTAACAATCTGGATGATCCTTATTTTCTTTGTTCCGGAGCACATGGCGTCCATTCCCCCCCAAAATACCTGAAATACTTATTCATCTGACCACAGTACACGTTTCCACTGTGCAATGGTCTATCCCAGATGCCTCCGAGCCCAGAGAAGTTGACGGCGCTTCTGGACACTGTTAACATAGGGCTTCCTTTTGGTACAGTACAGTTTTAACTGGCATTTTTGGATGTAACTACATGTTGTGCCACTGGAGTAATCTTGATCCCATGTGGTGATGTCGCTTATAGATAAATGAGGATTCATGGTGCAGCACCACCTAAGAGTATTGAGTTCACGGTTGTTCACCTTAGGCTTGTGTCCTTGTTCTTTATGCACTGAAATTCCTCCAGATTCCTTGAATCTTTTAATTGTTATGCCCATCTTTGCTCCAAAAGGTTTAGACCTTTCTTGGATGCTGCTTTTGTACCAAATCATAATTACAATCACCTGTTTCAAATCACATCATTGTTTAAGCAATTCACTGGATTAGTAGCCCTAAAGTGTCCTGTTTGTACTTTTTTGCAGGTCCGAATTACAGAAAATTATGTATATTTACAAATGAAATGAATTTTTTGTGTTCATATTGTCTGCGATGAAATACAAGTCAAAGTAAATTAGGAAATTACAACTATCTTTTTTGTTTGCGCTTTCCATACCGTCCCAACTTTTTCCAAATTGGGGTTGTACATTGTTCGCCTCATCCAACACATTCTTATGAGACTTTGTACTGTAATAATGTTATGTTTTGATGAGTTGATGGTTAGCTCTTTGTTTGTTTATGTAATGTATTTATGCATTACAAGCCTAAACCACACTGTAAAAAAAAAAACCTGTAAAAATTAACATGTGGTACTAACATTTCATTGGTAATTGGTTAGTTATTCAGTGGTTGTTCAAATAATCTGACTTTTCCCCCTGTCAAAGTAATATGACTATATTTTGAGTGAGAACAGTTATCATTTTTAACTGAGAACAGTTTTATGTTCTTATATGTAACTCCTTTTGCGTTCCTCTGGGGAAAAATAAATATTTTTGGTAAACATTAAAAGGTAAAGAGTGTAAGAGAGGTGAGCTGTCTTCAGAAAAAAAATGATGACATCTGTGAACAGATCTGATATGATGTGAAGTTCTGTCTGACCTGCTCACTCAAAAGACTCTCAGTCAATGTCACAATAGTAAAACATCAGCTATCAAGCCTGCAGTGCGCGAGCAACAAAACTGCAGCCGCAGGCATTTGTAGAGCGCTCATTACGACACAGAGGTTTTTTTATCATGATAATGGCTTTGAATTATCAAATTGTCAAGAGCATGCCTTTGAGAACTCTTTCAAATCCCGTAGTGCAAGCCAAACTGCTTCATATAATGTGTTAATATAATCGGTTTGAAGTGAACTTAGTTTGTGTTTTAAGTTTTAGATGAGGGTGTGCTTTTATGCACTTTTACTTCAATTTTTCAGATTCTGTGCTAGAATAAATACACATTGCTCACATGTTGCAGACATTAGATGCATAAAACAGGCCTTACAGGCTCAAGTGTGAAAATGTAATAAATCGTATTATTTTGAGTATTCATTAGTTTAGTTTCAATGCATGGGGTGCAAATCAAATTTCATTAAGCCACAATATTCATTCATTCATGTTCTTTTTGGCTTAGTCCCTTTATTAAATTAAGCGACAATAATGATATGATTATTACTTTTAATATTATATAGTTTAAATATCTGGAACCAAGAGAGATGCAGCGGGTTGTGCTTTTGGCAGGAACTCTCATTAAATCTCTGATCCAGTTTGTCACACACCTAAAACTCATTTTAATCTCTGCTGCCATTCTGTAATGGTCCAGTAATTAACACAGGATGACGTGTTACTCCAGATTGATTTTAGTTAGTGCGTATTGGAGGATGCACAGTCGATTCTTTCTCAGCATATCTCCTTCTCTCACTCTCACTCTCTCTCTCTTTCTCTCTCTCTCTCTCTCTCTGTCTGGCTTGTTCTTGCCACGTTCAAAGCAGAGTCAAAGAGTGATTCACCCTATCAGACACCAGCACTTCAAACACACACACGCACAAGCCCTTTCTGGAGTGTGTGATGTCTCTGTGGCCCAATACCCATGCACACGATCAAAGCTCTGCTGATCTTTCTGACAAATCAGCTTGTCTCCTGCTACCCCTGGAAAGAGAACACACACATGCGTGTTTACACATGGGGAAACATGCCTTACACACAACAAGCACTCACGAGGACGTGTACACATATCAGAGCAAAGTGTGTGTTGAAATATTGAATGCTAATCTACGGGGATTTAAGTAAGAGGTACTGTTCCATAAAAATGCTTTAGTTTACCAATCAAATTGCCAGTAATATTTGTTTTGAATAAAGTATCTTAAAACGATATTTATATTTTAAATTACTAAAATTATATCAAACTAATAGCGAATCTCCATTGGTTATTCACTGGTAGAATTCTCACCTGGTTAGCACTGTCATTTCACAGCAAGAAGACCACTGGTCCGAGTCCCAGCTGGGCCAGTTGGCTTTTCTGTGTGTAGTTTGAATGCTTCCTATGTTCACTTAGGTTTCCTCCAGGTGTTCCGGTTTCCCCCACAGTTGACCTTCATTATTGGTGAAATGTATAGACTAAATTGCCCATAGTGTATGAGTGTATGTGAATGTGAGGGTGTATGGGTGTTTCCCAGTACAGGGCTGCAGCTGGAAGGGCATCCGCTGCGTAAAAAAACATTCTGCTGTGGTCACCCCTGATCAAATAAGGCACTAAGCCGAAGGAAAATTAATGAATGAATAAATGAATGGAAAAAAAAAATACCAACACCTATTTAATTAATATAACTTTTTGAAATATAGAAAAATATCAATTTGTATATTTCAAAAAGTTATATTAATTAAATAGGTGTTGGTATTTATTTAATGTATAATTATCACAGTTGTAAACGTTGTGCATCTTGATAGATTTGTTAAACTAGTCATTTTTTGCACTATTTTTTTTTTTCTTCTTCTTGGATTCATTTGATAAGGTTCAAAAGTACTTGTATATTTTAAACGCTACAGAATTGCTGGGAACCAAAATTGCCAGTTAGTTGCTGTACAATTTGCAGTAATCATCTAAAGTGTGCTTATAAAATATAACAGGGTATTTGCAGTGTCAAATGTCTTAAATTAAAAAAAAACTCAATTTTAGGCCTTAAAAAGTTTTAAATTGACTGAAATATTGCCTTGTAGGTCTAAAATAATTTTAAATGGATCTTAATTTTCCTTTGTTTGTGTTGAGCTACCCAATCAATTCAACACGCATCCAATCACCAACAGATACATCTGAACAAAACTCTTAGAGCAGTCTGTTTTTAAAGAGTTTTTTATGTTTAATAGGTATGTAGCCCTATATAAGTCTGAAATTTCATTCTTCGGGGTCTTAAAAAGGTCTTAAAGTCTTAAATTTAACTTTGTGAAACCAGCAGAAACCCTGTATAAGCATTATGCAATAATAAGTATACAACAAAATACTATATAATAATATAATAATAAAAATAGATCAAAACATTTTGATAAATTTACCAGCAATTTTTTTGAGGTAAATTGTTTTTTACTTTTTATTCTTTTTTTTTAATATGATTCAGAAAAATGCTATTTCTCGCAGAGAATTGTGCAGGGAACTTGTTTCACTGATAAATCTCATGTGAACAAATTCAACGTTATAGATGTGGCATTTGCCACCATGCCGCCCCTAAACCAGATATTATTTGAAAATGTTTTGAGTATTTGAGTGCACTAATAAATATACATGGGTGGCACGGTGGCTCAGGGGTTAGTATTGTCTCCTCACAGCAAGAAGGTTGCTGGTTCAAGTCCCGGCTGGGCCAGTTAGCAGTTCTGTGTAGAGTTTGCATGTTCTCCCCGTGTTGGTGTGGGTTTCCTCTGGGTGTAACTATGGGTGTTTCCCAGTGTTGATTTACAGCTGGAAGGGCATCTGCTGTGTAAAGCATAAGCTGGAATAGTTGATGGTTCATTGCGCTGTGGCGACCCCTGATGAATAAGGAGACTAAGCCGAAGGAAAATTAATGAATGAATAAAATATACAAATTTTAATACGCAAATTATACAATAAGATAATATATAATAAAAATAAATACTATAAAATAAAATAATAATAACATTTGAGTTCAATTTGGTAAAATTATTTTAGCATTTTTGATTAAAAAATAAATAATTATAAAGCAATTTTTGAGTTAAAATGGTTAAGGGATGTGCTTAAGAAAAAGAAGATTGTGCAGAGAACTTGACTGTGTTTCACTCTTAAATCACATACACTCTCTTATACACACAAGGCCGCACACACACACACACACACACACACGGTCCTAATATTGATCGAAATTGTGGCTCCACATTGTGAGTGTTTACTTGATGTGTCCATTTGATGTCATCTTGTGATTGCTGTCTAATGTAACAGCAGTAACTGTGTGTGCTTTTCTCTTAAAACCCATGCATGTCTCTCTCTCTCCTCCAGCCTCCGCTAATCAGCCGCCTCGTTTCCAGAATTACTTCTTCCAGTCGTACCTGCTCGTCTATGAGGACACACCAGTGGGTGAGTGTCTTAAACACATACTTCTCTGACTGTACACACGCTAATGGAGCTTTCTACACAAAGTCTAACAGATGGACTTTTTCAGTTTTCATGATTTTAGTTCAGCACTGTTGGCTCTAACATGTTTGACTTGACTTTTGGTCTGTTCAAGGGCGTTTGGGTGCAAGCTATGCAAATAATGTGGATGTATTTGGCAGAAATGCATCAGCAGTGTTTTATACTAGATAACATTTGTTATGATTGTCACTGTGTTGTCATGTCTTGGTCAAGAAACATTTAACTACACTACCTGACAAAAGTCTTGTCGCCTATCCAAGTTTTAGGAACAACAAATAATAACTTGACTTCTAGTCGATCATTTGGTGTCAGAAGTGGCTTATATGAAAGGCAAAGGCCTCTAGATTATGCTTCTTTTACCAAAATAAAATATGATCAAGCCTTGATTTTTAATTATTTAATGAGGACAGTAAGGTCTGACTTTGCTGAGACAAAAGTTTTATCGCTTAACAGAAATAATGTACAGTATGGAATATAAAGTCATGGTGCAGTGGAAAAAGAATTAATATTGTGCATGACTCCCATGACCTTGGAGGACTGCATCCATACATCTCTGCAATGACTCAAATATCTTATTAATAAAGTCATCTGGAATGGCATTGATAGTGTTCTTGCAGGACTCCCAGAGTTCATCAAGATTCTTTGGACTGATCTTCAATGCTTCCTCCTTCATCTTACCTCAGACATGCTTAATAATAATCTGGTGACTGGGCTGGCCAGTCCTGGAGCACCTTGACCTTCTTTGCTTTTAGGAACTTTGATGTGGAGGCTGAAGTATGAGGAGCGCTATCCTGCTGAAGAATTTGCCCACTCTTGTGGTTTGTAATGTAATGGGCAGCACAAATGTCTTAATACCTCAGGCTGTTGATGTTGCCATCCACTCTGCAGATCTCTCGCACACCCCCATACTGAATGTAACCCCAGACCATGAATTTTCCTTCACCAAACTTGACTGATTTCGATGAGAATCTTGGGTCCATGCGGGTTCCAGTAGGTCTTTTGCAGTATTTGTGATGATTGAGATTCAGTTCAACATGATTAATCGAAAAAAAAACTACTTTCTGCCACTTTTCCAAATGATCAACTAGAAGTCAAGTCATTATTTGTTGCTCTTACAACTAGGATCAACAACAAGACCTTTGTCAGGTGCATAAGTGATGTCATTGAGAAGTCAAAACTGCCAACTGGCTTCTGGAAAAATTAGTGTGAAAAAAAAAATGGCTGCCACAGTGGTGTGTTTTGAACTGGCAGCCTTGTCATCAGAAGAGTTTATTTTTTATTTTTTTTGAAGGCTAAGATTCCACATTTTCAAATCGTTGTGTCTTTGGCAAATATTTACTATATCATAACAAACCATAAAGCACACAGTGGAATACATATTTATTCAGACAATGCACCAATCTCAATTTTCAAAAAACTACTCTTTTGATATGGTTTTGGTGGTCCAGAGGTCTAAATGTCATCCACTTGTTAAGTGTGACGTCATGCTCTATCAGACTGTATGGGGAGACTCATCAAATGGTAATAATAAACGTTTACAAAGCGATGCAATACTTTTGAAAATCACGATCGCAATATATATCCATGGCTAATATCTGATGGCCAGAAAGTGATTAGTTTTGTATAAATTGTTAAAATTTTGGTATTTGTGATGCAGCAAACCCAGAGATTGTTGTGTATACTATGATATAAAATTCACTTTAATGTGTGATGGGACTAAAAGGGATCATAAACAAACATTTTCTCCATTCAAATGAGTAGCGTCTTGGACCCGGAAACAGAATACGACACCACTTAACAAGCGGATAATCTGCAAAAAGCACCACGTACACAACAAGCAGAGTTTTGGCGAAATTTTCTATTTTTGAAGAGTGCTTCTTTTTCCATACCCCTCCCTCACTCTTTCAAGTACAAATCTTCATACCTTATTCATAGGGTTTCTGTCTTTAATGCCTCTTTCACCTCACCCCGTCTTTAGGTCGAAGAGCATTCATGTTTGTTTAACCTTGTGACCTCTTGTTATCATAAGCTGCTTTTGTGCACTTATCTGACCCTCAGTCTACGGTTTGCCTACGGTTTTTATCCTCTGTTTATGGACTGAATGATAAACACTTGTTTAGAATTTAAATATTTGGTAAAGCACTTGTGCTGTGTTTTAGGCTTAGAAAATAATTTATATTGATGAACTCACCAAGAGTGATAAAACGCAATACTGTATAAAGACTTTCTATGTATTCTCTTGATGGAAGTTTGCAAAACACACAATTTTTTGCAATTGTAACATTGTAAATGCAGAAATACAGCACTGAATATTTTTACGTTTGAACATTTACATTTTAAGTTACTTAATTAAGCTGTGTTGAACAGACTCAGTTAATCAAGTAGGGATAAAATTAGTTGATTTGAATTTTGTAAAACATTCTCCAATCTTTTTTGTATTCACAGTGGATCATTTAATGCGAATAAAAGTCATAGTATTGACATAAATAAAAAGCTGCATTTTTTTAATAGATTACAACTTTTTAAATAATATTTTTGGGAGCTAAGTTCTCATGCAATTATTTGTCTTGCTCTAATTATTTTTTATAAAATATTGGTGTCACCAGATGGGCAAAAAACATAGAAATTGCAGTGTATACTAGGTTTTCACAATATATTGTTTAAGCATCAATATTACAAATGTATCGCATTTGCTATAGTAACATAGCAGCATTGCAATAGTAACATCTTCAATGTCAAGTACGGGTAATTGTTGAAAAGGAGCCTGTAGATTAATGGCAAAATTTTACCATTTGTGAATTTAAAGTTTCGAATTTGCATTTTTTTGTTAAACATATCAAGTGAGCTTACAGCATTCAGCCACAAGAAATAATATTTGCAGCTAATAGTGAAGGCTGCCAAGTGTCATTTTACATTAGATTTTTAAATATTTTAACAACTGCCAATAAGACTTTACTTTTTTTTTTTTTTCCTCTCATTTGTGTTTTTGTTTCATTAGCGGGTTTGTCACGCTCTCCTGGGAGAGAACCCTGAGCTCGGAGATAAAATGGGATATGCATATGGTCTTTTAATTTCAGTCAGCCAGCCCCAGGACTTCCGGTTAATTGTCATCTCATACAAGCTACATACAGCTACGTTTATGATCTGATTTCTTTAAAAAAAAATTAAGCGATCTTCACTGCCTGGCTGACATACGATATAAAGTGGGTCTCAGACCAAACAATTAAATAATATTTTCCATGCCATGTCTTCATCAGATATGGAAATTATTTTACCATAGTATTTTCAATGGAATTTCTGCGCTGATCTGCTGCTAACGACGGTGCCTGCATTTTAATAGTCTTTGATTTCTTTTTACGCTTTAACATATAAATGAATGCTTAAGTCTATTCAACTGAATATATTTGAATTATATTACAACATCAATGCTGTAAAAGGAACTTTATGAAATTGAAAATAGTCACATAAGGCTCTCACCAGAATTGGCTGAAAAACACTAGCTGTGCATATAGCCCATTGAACCCAGGGCTCCTGCCTGGTCATTTAGCTTATAAGGGGGGTACCAGATCAGATAGATCTCGAGAGCTTCCCTTGGTAAAGAAGGAAAAGGAGGAGATGAGGTTGAAGGGGGATTCTTCCAAAGCGAAGATAAGGCAGGTATGATGAAATCGGTCTATTTATTGTAGACTTGGATCAATCTGATTGGATTATCGCTGATTATGGATGAGAGACCAGCTGCGATCAATCATATCACGTGCTCCTCTCGAAATGTATTTATTAAACTTCACTTAAAGTTGGTTTTAACTAATTTATAATAATTTATGCAGGCGCACTCCCCTATAAAATCACCTCAACCATTTTGAAATAATGAATTTTGCACAAATGGAGATATTCAATCCAACTGGTGAAATAAAATATTGCTATATATATTGCAGAAAAACTAAATATTGCATTGTGATTTTTTCTCCACAATTTCGTGCAGCCTTAATGTATACAAAAAAAAAAAACACAAGCACATTTTTTTCTTTCAAAGTAAAAAGAGCAGGATATGTCAGTAAGCCAGCTTTGATTTTACAGCAAAGACTCAAGCAGTGTATTCGGTCTCAAGCAGTGCTTTACTCTAACTGCCTGTGTCTTTAAGTTTCTGTCTGTGCCTGTATGTATTTCAGCATTTTTAGGGTCCCCGATGATTGACAGGGCAATTTGAGAGTGTCAGGGTTTTCATCACCTTGCCGGGTGTTGTCGTGAGTTGGTTTTAAAATAGATCTATCGGGCCTCCTCGCTGATAGCAGGCTCTCTGAACCGCAAATACACTTATACCACACTTATCCATAAAATCTCAGAATTCTGCCATCCAGCCTATTTTACCTCAACTGTCTGAAAACAAGCAGAGTGTGTGGATGTTTAAATGCATTTCACAACTGCACCTCTGATACTTCTAATTTCAGGGCGTTTCTTCTGCTGTAAGCGTTTAGGCCTTGTGGACTTTTAAGGCATACATTTAATAAAAAGAAACCGAAGCTATTTCAGCTTTGATAATAGTGAGAAATGCTTCTATATCATAAAATCTGCAAATTGGAATAATTTTTGACAAATCATGCGAGAGCGAAGACTGGAGTATAAGTACAAAATATATATTTATATGTTCAATTAAATTAAATTCATCTTTATTTCTATAGTGTTTTTACAATGTAGATTGTCAAAGCAGCTTAACATAGAAGTTCTAGTAAAATGAAATTGAAAGTGTCAGTCCAGTTTTCAGAGTAAAAGTGTCAGTCCAGTTTTCTGAGTTTTTGTATGTGTGTGTATACGGTTGAAGTCAAAATGATTAGCCCATTTGTGAATTTGTATTTCTTTTTCAAATATTTCTCAAATTATGTTTAACAGAGC
The DNA here is from genome assembly GCA_903798035.1 of Danio albolineatus. Classification (NCBI taxonomy): domain Eukaryota; kingdom Metazoa; phylum Chordata; class Actinopteri; order Cypriniformes; family Danionidae; genus Danio; species Danio albolineatus. Next base: position 9,393,803 of record CAIGQQ010040406.1, on the reverse strand, counting down.
AATGAATTTTTCAAAGTAATCGCTTAACCTTTTTTGTTTTATGACTTTTTCTAAAAATTAGTGAGTCAAAGTCCCAATCCCAATTCTCTACCCCTTAGCCCTTCCCCTTACCCCTACCCCTCGTTTTGCGTGTTCACGTCAAGGGGTAGTGGTGTCCCAATTCTCTTTAGCTTGAAGGCCTAGGGCTAAGGGCAAGGGGTATACACCCCTTCGAACATAGATTTTTCAGGACCACACTTAAAACGGAAGGGTAAGAAAATTTCCCAGAATACACCTGTCACAAGCTGAACCCGGAAGTAAGGAGATCCACAAATTAGTATTTTTTTTGTCATTATTACGAATTTTTACGACAAACAAACTCATGTTTTAATATTTTCATAACCGCGTTCGTGTTTTACCGTCATGCTTAAAAAAAAAAAAAAAACGCAAAAAAAACGCTAAATTTCGCGATCTATAATTCATAATCATAACTCATGTACAGCCGTCCCACAACATTCTGACACTCGATGACACTGGAATACCCTGTCAGAGAAGTCTAGTGTCTGGGAATGAGCTTTTACAGTGTCTGCTATAATGTTAATGTTGTTTTCGTATGTTTACATAGATAAATATGGCCACTGTGTAAATACACAGTACAGTTCCGATCTTATTGCCACATTAGATCATTATGATAACATAATATATGCCTTCAGTAATTTCCTGAAGATGAACACCAAAAAATAACACAACTGGAATAACTCCAGCAGTCGTGATCGTCTGATCTCATATGAAGCAAGAGATCGCGATGACATAATGACGTGTGCAGGTGTTGAAGTGCTGGCCCAATTCTTAGGGGTAAGTTTTGTACCCCTACCCCTTCCCCTTGGCCCTTACAACCGATGGTTAAGGGGCAGGGCTTCAAAACTTACCCCTAAGAATTGGGCCAGAGTAAATAAAGAGTCAAAGTCAGTCTGTATGCTCTTAAAATATGTAATTCTGCATATGTGCATATTTTGCTATAAAGATATTTTGCTTTATATGTTTCTATAGATGTTGTAAAAAAACTTTAAATCGTTGTATGTGTCTCCAATGTGATTGGGTTGCATCGCAATAGCTGCTTCACAGATATGAAGTACTTTTAATGAATAAAATACTTTAATGGTTGCATTCACACCAGACGCGGATGAACTGTCAAGCACGAGTGATTTACATGTTAAGTGAATGCAAAGACACGAATAGACATCCTGCTGTGCTATGTGTTTAAGTGAGGTGGCGTGATGCGTTTCGCACGAATGAAGCATTTTGATCGTTTGACACGCTTAAAGGCTGATTTATACTTCTGTGTATGCACTGTTTGTGTTGCTCTGCAATAACACTTCCGAAACACTAGCTGGCAGTAGGTTTTTATGTTCCTCTGTGTCGAGTTTCGTTGCAGGGTTTTTTTTCCTGAACTCTATAAGTAGCTTAAACTCGCTCATTCAGAGGCTGGAACCAGCGGATGTGAGATAACTTTAATCATAAGGTAAACACAAAACAAAAGTTTCCATCTGGAGCTCCTACGGACCTCGACTCGTAAACAATCGCTCCACTGGGCTCGCGGCTCTCAGCTCTGCCCTCGCTTGTCAGTGCTACTAAACCGACCAATCACAGAGCTGTGTCCTTGTGATGTGTGATTAAATTTTTTAAGAAGTGTGCATCAGCCGTGGCGAGGGCTATGTGAGTGTGCGAAGGTTATGCCAGACCATATGCATGCGCTTGACACAGAATTGTAAATCAACCTTAACGCACAAATCACTTGCGTTGGAAAATCTGCGGCACATTAACATTTGCGGCACATTAACCAATCAGAAGCTTGCTCTTGTAGGGGTGTGATTATGATGTTGCACCTACTGTTGGTGTCCCATGAAGAAATTCTCCAGAGGACACCGGACAACAGCTCATCAAACTGGGCTCAGCTCAGCCGTAAGCACTACTGAAAGCTTGCATCATCCATCTACAGTTTGTGGAGGAGTTGATGAACAGAGCTGGATACTCTGAAAGTGTCTAGTAGACTCAGACATGGCGTCAAATGTATATACGCTGTTTTTCAGCATTTCTAAAGCACAGCTACTCTCTAAATAAAATACATGTTAGCCAGTTAACATTGAAAAACGCCAGGCAGACAGATGCCCTGCCCATGACACAAATCCACGTCTATTGTGAAGTAAATTTCATGCATGAATAAAGCGAATTTGATGCGCAAATGAATCAAGTAAACTCAAAATGTTCACGTGTCCATTTATGCATGAATAGCACAATTTGTTCACACTCCAACCTAATTTTACCAAGTAGGACATGTTCCTGGATTAACATCTATGTTAATCCTGGAACAACATTCCAATCAGCCAGTCAGAATTAAGGGATATGTTAAACGCTTATGTTAAGTTTAGGCTTATGGTTAGGTTTATGCACTTCTACATGATTGTTACCCAACTATTATTCCTCTCTGATTTTGAGAAGAATTTACATTTATGGTTGAGTTTAGGGCTATAGGTATGGATTACATTTTCCAACAAATGTGCAGATTCAACATAGATGTGAATCCAGTATCGCATCGTACTTGGCAGTATCCAGTATCGCATCGTCTGGTGCGAATGCCCCATAAAAGTGCTGGAAAAATAGACAGTAAAGCAATTTTTTTTTCAGATTCTTTCTTACCTGTATACATTACTGAATTGTTTTTAATTTTCTATTGTTTGTTTGTTTAAATGCAAGTACTACATATCTGGACCTTGTACTTTGGGAAGTATGCATATTACATAGCTTATATTGCTCTTGTTTGAATAATTTGGCACAAATTTTATTGTTTTAAGACTCATATCTTGTTTCATTTTGCCTCACACTTTTTATTGTATGTTATACGTTCATTCTGAGTGTTCATATACAATACAAAAGCAGTTGCACAGCAAAGACGCTGATGCTGCACAATTGACAGTATGCTAAGCCATTTACATTAGATAAGCTCAAAACTAGTGTACTACTTTTTGTATGACAAGTTGACAAGATAAAAAAAAAGCAGTCGTTCACACCCTAATATGTTAATTTCTGTTTATTGAGATTAATTAGGATATGACAAGCTGTTCCCAGACCAAGCGCTGGTTCAGTCAGGGTTCATTTCCACCCGCAGCAGTGTCAGCGTGCCCTGTGTGTCCTCTCTGCCCTGCCTGACTCTGATTGGTGGCAGAAGCCATCAGCCATGTCTGATTGGATGACTCTGATGGCTTATTCATGGAGAGGGCGGATGATTGGACAGTGCCAATTTGTCAGAGTTATAGTTTATTAGTAGCGCAGATGTCCTCGTACTGGAGGACTTCCAAAAGACACACACATGCACTGGCACACCGCGAAACAAACACACACACTTACACTCAAACCACATTCAGACTCAGGACTGTTTACTGCGGTGTGTGTGTGTATATGCGTATAATCATGGCGAACAGTATCTATGTTTGTACAGGATCAATTGAGTTTGTGCTTCATATTGCTCTATTAATTTTTGTCAGTGCATTAGTGAGTGAGTGTGTGTGTGTGTGAGAGAGAGCTAATGCTTTTTTTCAGAGGACAAATGTAACAGGAAATTGTAAAATCAGGGTTAAACAGTTTTGAGTTGATTCTTATGGTCTCTAACACTGCATTTATTTGATCAAAAATACAATAACAGCAGCAATATTGTGACATTCATTCATTCATTTCATTCATTTTCTTCCGCTTTTCCGGGGCCGGGTCGGGGGGCAGCAGTCTTAGGAGAGAACCCCAGACTTCCCTCTCCCCAGACACTTCCTCCAGCTCCTCCAGGGGATCCCGAGGCGTTCCCAGGCCAGCCGAGAGACATAGTCCCTCCAGCATGTCCTGGGTCTTCCCCGAGGCCTCCTCCCGGTGGGACATGCCTGGAACACCTCCCTAGGTAGGCGTCCAGGAGGCATCCGAAACAGATGCCCGAGCCACCTCAACTGACTTCTCTCGATGTGGAGGAGCAGCGGCTCTACTCCGAGCTCTTCCCGGGTGACAGAGCTCCTCACCCTATCTCTAAGGGTGTGCCCTGCCACCCTGCGAAGGAAACTCATTTCGGCCGCTTGTATCCAAGATCTTGTTCTTTCGGTCATGACCCAGAGCTCATGACCATAGGTGAGAGTAGGAACGTAGATTGACTGGTAAATCGAAAGCTTTGCCTTTCGGCTCAGCTCCCTCTTTACCACAACAGACCGGTACATCGACCGCATTACTGCTGCCGCTGCGCCAATCCGCCTGTCAATCTCACGTTCCATCCTTCCCTCACTCGTGAACAAAACCCCAAGATACTTGAACTCCTCCACCTGGGGTAAGGACTTTCCTCCAACCTGGAGATGGCAGGCCACCTTTTTCCGGTGGAGCACCATGGCCTCGGACTTGGAGGTGTTGATTCTCATCCCAGCCGCGTCACACTCGGCAGCAAACCGCCCCAGTGCATGCTGAAGGTCCATGTTCGATGAAGCCAAGACGCAGACGATGTAGTTCTGTTGGCTTCATATTGTGACATTATTATTACAATTGCAAGTAGTTGATTTCTATTTTTAGTTCATTTAGAAATTTTGTGAAGACAAAGCAGAATTTTCTGTAATTTTATTTATCAAAATCTGCCAATAATTTATAAATCCAGAATTTTGCAAAGAATCACTTAACTTGCAAACAATCAGAAACCACTTTGTGAACACAAGAGCAAAACAGAGCGGTGTTTGCACATAAACGTACTGTTTTACAAAAAAAAATCATATTTCATAAATAAAAATACAGTCCAGCTGCATGTACCTGCATGTAGCCCTTGTACAAACACATGTAGTGTATACAGCAACATACCTTTAGATTTTATCACTAATGTACCCAGGCAGATTTTCTCACTATGTACAGTTCCCTTTAACCGGGCCAAAGCACGCTTGTCCCCCCCTTCCGTCTCCCCCGACGGCCCGCACTCTCATTGCAATCGGGCCTGAGCACACTTACGTCATCGATGATGCGCTATTCAGTGTAAGAGAAGCGCTCGGAGTTTTTAGTGGAGATTTCTTTATATCATTATATTGTTTTAGTGGTTTGATAGGCAGTGACACACAGTCAAATATTCCGCCGAACAGATCAGTCACTGCTGACGCTCATAAACAATCATGACGTCCTCGTGCTGCAGGAATTAGAAGGTTTACTAAAGGCGCAGCTGTCGTGCAGTGAGGGGTTTGCGTCTTTAATAATCTACGACAGTGTGCGTTCATTAAACAGTAACAATGATTCAGAAATCCATATGAAACAGTCCCCAAAAGTCACGTCTCCTCTTCAGTTTCGGGCTTAGGCGCGCTTTGCACTCTCACTACAGGCGTACCGCGCCAAAGCCCAAGTGAACCGGGCTCAGGCACACCTCTTCCAACCGGGCCAGGGCCGGCCAACTGTACCGTGCCTGAGCCCGATTCAGCGCGCACACACTTCTAAAATTATCCGGGAAATTGGCCTGAGCTCGGTTCGGATAGCATAGTGTGAGTACAGTCTCAGAGATATTTTTTACATGTATGCATTTAATTAATTTGACATGGTTTTGCTGATTTCCCAGAACTGGGTTGCGGCTGGAAGGGCATCCGCTGTGCGAAACGTATGCCAGAGTAGTTGGCGGTTCATTCCGCTGTGGCGACCCCTGATAAATCAGGCACTAAGTTGAAGGAATGAATAAATGAAGGTTTGCTGTATAAAACTATTTATTTAGTTAAAAAATGCAACACATTAGAATATATTTCTGAATTCATTGCTTTTATAAATGCATTTAGTGAATATGTGTATTTATTAGAAAAGTGTGGATCCCTTTAATGCTAATTACTCACAATATGGTGATATGATTACTGATTCCCATTGTACTATTGCTGTTGTACATGGTCTGTAACTTAACGTAAGTAAAACATAAGTAATTATTCCCCGATGTCCACAAGGGTATTTCTTGTATGTGTTTTAAGGTGGTTTCTCGCCGCAGCAGTTTATCAGCCAGGCAATTTATGATTCTCTCCTTCCTTCTATCTGGAAAATTCCGCTGAGACGCCTCTGTTTGCTCGCTCCCAAATTGGCAAGTGGCTTAATTAGACTAATTAGTCAATTAGCTAACTGTAGCACGCGCATTCATCTGTTTAAATGACAGAATACTTCAGGCCTGTTTGGCTTTGAATAAAGGGCATACTGCAGATAATTATAATGTTAGTTTAACAGCAGTCTGCTGCGACCACCGAGAGGAATATGAAGACTTCATTAAAAGCCCTGGAATGCACCATTTAGGTGAACTGGAGGTTGAAGACAAATAAACATGCACTGCTTGTTCTGGGGTTTAAAGCTTAAATCGTGTAGATGTGGGTCTTGGATTTGGTTGCAGATAATAACTGTGCTCAGTGCTGTGATTTTTGATTTTCGCTTGTTTGTTAAGAGGAGAAAAGAGTGCATGACTTATTTACATATTCATAATAGTTGCTCTTTGTATGGTGCTCTTATTTTTTATTTCTAATCAAATCATTGAGAAAAACACTGTTAGTATTTTTTATATGTTACTTTTGCATCAGTGTGAAATTTATTCTGCATTTCTATATTTACCTCTGCTGCAAAAAATGATTCATTCGATTTGCTAATTTTTAAAAATTGGTTGCAAACAATTTATACGGGCTGAATTTAACCAAACAAATGATATTTAGTAATGTTTAACTTAATTTGTTTGTTTAAATTTACCCAATATAAATAGTTGGAAACCACTTATTCGCCAGTGATGGGTTGCAGCTGGAAGGGCATCCGCTGCGTAAAACAAATGCTGGATAAGTTGGCGGTTCATTCCGCTGTGGCGACCCCGGATTAATAAAGGGACTAAGCCGACAGGAAAATGAATAAATGGGTCTGGCGGGAACACTTTTAGCTTATAGCTTAGCATAAATCATTGAATCA
>CAIGQQ010040406.1:9373482-9386458 GCA_903798035.1 Danio albolineatus | reverse complement strand
TATATATATATACAAATATATATATATATATATATATATATATATATTAGGGTTGGGCAATGTCGACCAATTTGGCATCGTACATTGTCTAATGTAAAACATCTCGATGGATGATGGCATTGTCGTCGTAGGTGGTGGTGAATTAATTATTTATGAATAATTAATTAATAAGAAATTAATTATTTCTAGCCTACAGTTTTTAACTGCCTGACCCGCATGGTCTTTGTTTCACCTATAATCAAATCATAAATAAATAATGATAAGTTACACACAAATTATCACCTGTCAATCACTTTTTCTGCAGGACTCTGGCATGAATAGGCAGAGTGATCTGTGTCGTTATAATGGCGTCGACAAACTTGGTTGGTAAAAAAGGTGCACAACCAACAGTTGCTTGTGCATGTGGTTTTCGCTAAAATATCTAACTACAAGCATGAAAGTGAAAGATTGAAGCAGTGTGTTGACGCTGTAATAAGTTACCTGATAGATTCAAAAGACCGAAGAGTCTTTAGATAGAGACAAGATCAATTAAATATCACCTTTAACAACTAAAGTGAGACGCGATCTAGCGGTATATTCTTGATAAACTGTCCGACGTGCATTGCCAGTGTGTGTGTGTGGTCACATGATGTGGGTTTTCAGCAGAGGGCTGTTCAGAAATGCTAGATGAAACGACAGTGTGGATGTGGATAGTTTTTAAAATGGCATTTTAGAATGAAAATTAAAACGTAATAGTGTAAAGGAGGCCTCAGTGCATCGGCTATGCCGGCTCAGCATCGTGAACGACCCAACCCTTGTATATGTATGCTGTGCTCTCCCATTCACTGCTGTCTAACTTTACCCAAGTATGACAACTTCCATTGGGGAGATACTCGGAATTATGAAAATGTAAACTTAGTTGTAAGTATGAGCTTTAATTTCAAAAATGAGGATGCTTATGTTTCATAGTTATGTCAGGATTTGCAACAAGTTCAAACTGGAGGAGGAAACTCGATCTTCTCTGGTCAGATTTCCATGACCTTTGATTGGTGGGATAAGGTTGCCTGCTTGTTCAGCTGAGTCATTGTGATATAATAGATTATTGTGACTATTGAATATGTTTAGATGATTGTTGCATGTAGTTTTACTGTGCTTTTGGTGTTTTTATCTTCCTTGAATACTGGGTGAAGTTATGTTTATTTGCAGAGGATGAGAAATGTACACATTCACCTATTCATGAGAATACTGTAACCGAGACCTTCAGTTATATAGATTTAAAAATGACATGCACATAAAAAACAAAAGAAAGCAGAGGTGGGTAAAATACAAAGAAAAAACGGAGATTGAATAGAAGAAATGGAATTAAAATATCACTTAAGACACTAAACCAAATGGCTACTGATGCATCATTTAACAAACAAGAGCATAGTAGAAACAGATGCACTTTCGCTTGATTCCCTAAAAGAAATCATGTAGAAATGGCTCAAATCAATTAGTACACATAAAGCGTTTCCCACATATGTCACATTTCCATGATAAACACCTGCCGAATAATGAACATCCAACAAACAACACGCCTTCCTCCTTGATTTGTGCTCTGTGTGTGTGTGTGGTTTTAGCAGCGTGTGTGATTTCAGAGGAAGTTTAATGTGTATTTAACCGAAGCGCAGCGTGTGGCAAAACCCTTTAATCTGATAATCCACTTTATTTTGATCCACTTGTTCACTCAGTCTCAGTTTCCACATGGCAATTAAACCTCACACATTTTCTCTCTCTCACTTTTCCACGCACACGTTCAGAGATGGAAAATAATCATATGCATTTGCATTAATACGTGTATTCGTGTGTCTGTTATGGCCAGTTTTTTGCATGTTAAATTCGTCTCTAATAAGCATTTAATTGAATAATAAAGGGCAGGATGTGACCTCAGGGTGAATATTATCAAAGTCTTCCTCAAGCATATTGATAATGTCTAGCCAATGGCTTTTTTTTTGGATCGACTGAAGGTTATGTTTTTATATTTTCAGCTTCTCATTTAGATTTCATTGAAATCATTCTTTAAATTTGGGGTTAAGAAGATGTTTTAAATTACAATTCATTGCTGTTTTCAACTATGATAATAACAAGAAATGTTTCTTCAACGCCAAATCAGCATATTGGAACACTGTAAAGATATTTTTGCCGCCTTAATTTTTTTAGCGGATGTAATTTCAATCAAATGTGATTTTCTAGTAGGGATGCATGACATTTAAATTTTTTTTTTTTTTTGGCAATAAATATTGCTATATGAATATAGTTTCGCAAGGTGGTTTGAATAGCACTATTTGATGGTTTTCTGGGGAGTCTTACAGTATTCAGATACAGAAATTGAATAATCATAATAATCACTTATTTTGCTTTGTGTCCGTTTTTTTCTTAAAGCAAGCCAAATTATTAGCCAATGGGAAAATAATTTTTTTTTGCTTTTAAATGTAGATATTTCAACCCAGGCTTATTCTGAAAATGTACCACTATATACATTTCTGGAGAGCCCTAAATAGTCCCAGCAGGTACGTTTTATTGCAGTTTTTCTTTTCGCAAATCCACCAGAGGCTGCTGTGTACACTTTTGCAGATCTCAAATTTTTCTCACGAGTGCCATTTATGCCTGCTGTTCTCACATAAATCCACCAGCAGCCACTGTCGACTGACTGAATGACTGACCCACCCTCTGCTACATAATTTGCGATCTCCAGAAATGTATACAGGGCTATGTTTTCATTATGAGCCTATATTGAGATATTTGGTCTAGACACAATACAAAAATTCTGACATTTTATTTTTATTTTATTTTATAATTTTTTTTTGCATAAATGCTATAAATTACTCAATAATTAATCTTTATTACACCTCCAAACATATATTTTTTTGTGTCCAAATGTTTTAAACTCTTTTAAAATGCACAGTCACAGTTCCTAAAAACACAAGTGATAACCTGTCACACTACTATGGTTTAATGGTTAACTATAACTCAGATTCAACATTGCATATCTTGCGATGTGACTATTGCGGATGCGCACATTGCGATACCAATGCTGAAACCATATATTGTACAGCCCTATTTTCTAGTCATCTCATCTTACATCAATCAAACTGACAAAATATTTTTCTATGACTAAAAATAAACTTTGTACACTAAAAGCTTTTGCTGCTTGTTTAAAACGAATTAAGCTGCATTTACACTATGAGCGATTCGCAGCGGCTAAGAGGTGTAGGCGTGTTGAATTATGCAACAAAGCTGAGAATCCTTCAACTTTATGCAAGTGAAGAGCGACTTTCTTGAGCGACAGCCATTTAGAGGATCAGTAGAGCTCACGTGATCCTCTCTTAGCTCCTGCAGAGGTCGGTTGTATTCTCCATGCTGTAGACCTACACAGACCCATGTTTGCAGAGAGAACACACTTTTTTCTTGATCAAGCACTTAATGTACTGATTCCATTTATATTTAGTGTTTTTCTTGAACAATGTTTACTTTCAGCATAAACTTTTCATTCGCTCTCTGTGAATATCACCATAAGCGTTACCTAAGCAACTCCATGGTGGGAACACCCACTATCGATTTCAGTCACCACCATACCTGCCAACACTCCCGTTTTTCCTGGGAATCTCCTGTATTACACATCCATCTCCCGCCACCCTCCCAGTTTGTTATTTCTCCTGGGAATCTCCTGTAACTTGCCAGATCTTGAATGAGGTTCATAACCTCACACAATTGACGCAATATTCAAATCTTGTAACATATTTTACCTCAATATGGCAACATACGTTACAACTCAGGTGCGCTGTTGATTGCTGTGCAGGAGGTAGATGCGGGACTTGAACGGTGGCAGTAGCAACAAGCAACCCGTTGATAATCTCCCGGAATTTCAAAACCAAATGTTGGCAGGTATGGTCGCCACCCTGAGCGACAGGCAGCTACATAGTCGCTGCTAGTGTGAATGAGGCATTATTTAAACTGAGTTGTATCAACACAAATCTTGATTTATTTTATTTTTTTTGCTGTACAACTTAATTGTTTTATGTCCAATCTACTGAAATTTGTTAAAATTAACTTGATTAATTTGTGTTGTGACAACATGAAGAAATTGTGTTGAACCCAGCATTTTTTACAGTGTGTAACTTAAAAAGCTGTTGAAACCTGATTAACTTAAGTTAAAGCAATATAAACATTTTTATTGTCTTGACTTTTTTAATTAAATCTTTTACAGTGAATGAATTCTAAAGGATCATGTGATAAAGACTAATGCTTAAAGTTCACCCATAATTTTAAATCAAATTAATGCAACCGTTGTAGGCATAAAGACTTTTAAAAAGTGACCTGAAACATTTGGATGTCGAATTTTATTACCTAGTTCAAAAGATTACAATAAAATTGTTTCATATGACAAGTGGCGATTTAGTTATCCGAAACAATACAATAGCTTTGGACCCTTAAAATAGTTTTCTCAAATTATTATTATTATTTTTTTTGTCTGAAACGTCCATAGAAGAATCATTTTTGGTTTTGGGTTTGACCTTTCTGAAAGAATGGGTTTAATTTGTTTAAAGTGACACGCTGATGAGAGAAATATGAAAATCTTTTGGGGGTGAGCTTTTAATGTGGAATTAGCATTTGCATTTATCCGCTAAATTCATCCACCGAATTCAGCTTGATCATTTAAAAGGTCTGTATAGAAATGAATGGCAGCTCTGGCCTCACACAATGCAGTTTTCAAAGCCGCATGTGATATGCTTTTTCCTCAAAGTGTTATTTTAAAAAAGAGAAAATTCATACCTGTTGGAAAGACAATCGCTGCAAAGCCTTGTAGAATTGATTTGAATTGACGAATTTTTCCTCAGGAGAAAGCGGCAGTCCTGCTCTCTCAAATGTAAATGACTCTGTGATTGACAGCTAAATGAGGGGCCTCGTTAAACAGTTTATTTCTTAGAGCTTAGAGCAATTATTTCAGTGGTTACGGCCTCGGGATCTGTTTGGCAGTGTGTGTTCTCATCTCATTTAAAAGCTAGTTTAAACAGTGCAAGTGTTTTTGGAGCTTTACCTTAGAAGAACTTGTTGATTATGAGCAAAGCAAATGATATGATTGTGGGGACCAAAATTGATTTAGATTTTTGTTATTTTTCTTTTTTGTTGTTTTGTTTTATTTTATTTTATTTTATTTTATTTTATTTTATTTTATTTTATTATTATTTTTTTTTGTATTTAATTCAATTGTATTGTATTGTATTGTATTGTATTTATTTATTTAGTTAGTTAGTTATTGCTGTAACAATGTCAAGTATTAAAGTGTTAAGAAAAAAAATCCATGTGTCATCAGTGGAGAATACTTTACAAAAATCAAAAGTCAATAATTTTTACATTTGTGTTGAGTATTTAATGAGGGTTTGTAATTTTCATTTTTGGTTCAACTATCCCCTATAATTTAATTGATATTATTTAGCATCCTCTTAAAATAACAGTTTATAATTAAATAATAAAACAGTTTTGGAGCATATTTATAGTCCTAGTTATATTTGGATATTTACAAATGCATTTTCAGATCAATTAACAGCAAGAAGGTTGCTGTTTTGAGTCCCGGCAGGGCCAGTTGGCATTTCTGTGTGGATGTTTCCCAGTGGATTGCAGCTGAAAGGCCATCCGCTGTGTAAAACATATGCTGGAATAGATGGTGGTTCATTGCGCAGTGGTGACCTTTGAAATAGAGAGTAAGCTGAAGGAAAATGAATGAAGGAATGAAAAATGTTTGATCAATGCTGTAAAATTGTATCGTTTACTGTCATTCATGTGAATCGACTAATAACATGTTAACAAATTAGTGTTTGTTTTAAAGAGTCACCAATGCTTTATATATTTTACTACATGTCTAATGTATGATTTTTAGAATTGTCTAATTTATCAGGAGATTGGCATTCGGGGGAATTTAATTTTGGATGATGTCAACTGTTCTTTTAATTATATTGTGGCTTTATCTTCCTTTGCTGTTACTTGAGGGCTTTATATAACAGTGATTATTTCGGTAATACAGCGTTGTTTTAGATTCTCTGTGCTTTTGTTGGTCAGAAGGTGGCTGGCTCAACACAACAAGAGGGCTGTAAGTAGGCAGGTTTTCAATAAATAAAGCTCCTGTTTAAAAATATATAAAGAAATGGGAGTGTTCCAGCCCGCTGGTTAAAGATCTGGGCTGCTAATGAAAGGTTGTTGGTTTGAACCCCGCAAGAAGCAAACCTTAAGGTCCTACATAGTTTTAACGCTGTGTGTTTAACCTTAGATTGCTTTATTTCCAGTAACTTGATATGACATTGGCATTTATACTCTTGTTTTTTCTCTCGATCCAGGAGATAATGGTTTTTATGACTGTAAACACACTATCCACCATGACTGTGCTGTAAAGTATGTATTGCTGTACTTTTGCAGGACTCATATTTTTTTTCCGTAAAGTCTGGATGGAATACAGCTGAGGATACTCAACACTCAAATATCAATATAGCATAATTTTTGTGTCACTGTACAACAATAATTTATATTTTACATTACTGAGTGTTTGGTTTAGGGTTGGGGTAGGAGTAGACCTGAATAAAATACAACTGAAAGTGTAATTTAATAAATAATATGAACAGTTCTAGTTAACTTCAGGCCACAGCTGTAGCAACAACCCATTTTCTTTGAGCTCTGGACACTCGCATTGTGCTGTTTGTGCTGTATTGACCACACACTGTTACCGTATGCCTTGAGCAAGGGCTGAATTAAATGAACTCGCTGTGTAATTTGAGGTAATTATTAGAATGGTATTACCGGATAACGCTTTGCCATGATCCCAACACAAGTTAACGTGAACCAAGGATAATTAAGAAACATTTATTGCTATTGTTTAATGCTGATTTCAGATGCATTATTGAAATAAGTTGTGTCTGTTGTTAATATTTAATAGTGCAATAAGCTACACTGTAAAACATATGTGTTAATGAACAGCTTGTGTATTTTTTTTATTCACAAGTTATTTCTGTTTATTGTCAATTGCATTATAGGACCTTAATCTGTGCTCTGTCGACTTTGGATGTCAATCCAAATTTTCAATGCTGCAGACTTTCATTGACATTTTAGTAGTTTGAAATAATATAATGTATAATATATAGAGAAGAAAGTCTGTCAAATAATGATTCTGGCAGTTTATTACAGTGATTTTTGTCCCGTAATATAAAACACCAACCTAGACAATATATCACTTTAAACTATTAAAAATCTTATTAAAATCACCTTTTTAAAAAGTTGGAAGAATGATCAATGTCCCATGGCGCAATTCAAAAGCATAAAAAACAGGGAAATTTTTCTAAATTGAATCACAATATAAGGAAAACTGCTAATTTACAGATATTTTTTATAGTGAAACATTAATGTTAGTAACTTTAACTGATGTTAAAGATGATTTACAGTGAGTTATAGATTGTTAATTTAGATAATTCATTAATAAATTTAAAATGAAAATAGAACAGTGATCAAAACAATGGTGACTAAAAGTAAAACAGTAACTGTTATTAAACTGATCTCTAAATACTGTATTATTTCTAATTAAATGAACAAATATACCTGTTTTTTTATTTAGAATCAGTAAACAATTTAGTTGAGTATTTATTATATAATTATTTAACCAAGAAAAATGATCTACAGTCCAGATAAAAAATAAAAAAAAAAGATATGAACAAAAATTCTTAGATTAACAAATAATCTGTGCTATGATTTTATGTTAATCATTCTTCATGTCAACACACTAAATGGCTTCTCCATTCTGCAATATACAATAAAGTTTGTGAAAATGGCATTGTTTAATTGATTAATTTCTATACTTGAGTATTTTATGCTTTAAAAAAATGTTGGTTTGTCTTAATACAATGTTGGGTCAAATGTGGACAAACCAAACATTGGGTTAAGTTTTTGTAAATAAATGTAAATACAATTCCTTAAACAGGGTGTCTGAGGGGTCTTAAAGTCTTATATTTCAAAAACAAAATTTAAATTAATGTTAAATTCAAGTTGTTGGTCTTAAATCATTTTAAATGGGTCTTCAGTTACTCAATCAATCAAACATGCATCCAATCACCAACAAAGCAAAACTTTTAGCAAATCTCTATTTATATAACTAATATTATAACAGTCCTTTGAGCATATGTTTTTTAAGTTATGTTGATAAAAGAATGTATACAACTAGGGTGTGCTTGTTTTGACATTATTTAAAATATAAGGCTAAGAAATAAATAGTTAGAATTAGTTTTTTTGATGGGGCAACTATAAATACTTTTTTTTTTCTGCTGGGCCTTTAAAAAAGCCTTAGAATTTAACCCAATTCATTCGTTCATTCATTCATTCATTCATTCATCCATTCATCCATTCATTCATCTTTATTTGTCAGGGGTTGCCACATGAATAAACAGCCAACTATTCCAGCATATGTTTTACACAGCGGATGCCCTTCCAGCTGCAACCAAATACTGGGAAACATCCATACACTCTTACTTTCACACTCACACACTACCAATTTAGTTTATTTAGTTCACCTATGCCGCATGTCTTTGGACTGTGGGGGAAACTGGAACACCCATGAGGAAACCTATGCTAACATGGGCAGAACATGCAAACTCCACACAGAAATAACCACTGTGCTAACCAACAGTGCTAGCCACTGAACCACCATGTTGCCCAATTAGCCCTATGTAAGTCTGAATTTCATTCTTGATGGTCTTAAAAAGGCTTTAAAAATCTTAAATTTGACTTTGTGAAACCTGCAAAAACCAAGTTAACCCAACGGTTGGGTTTCTCTGTATTTATGTAATGTTTGGTTTCAACAACTCAGCATTTTTTAGAGTGTAACATCTCTTAATATATGAATAAAAAAACAAAAATAAACAAACCATTGGGTGAACAGCATACCACCAGCCTCCTTCTCAGTAGCTGTTATGACCAGTGATAGAAAATGCAGTTTTTTTCATCCTCTAGTGTGGATTATGCTTCCAGTATTGACTGTAAACAATAAGTACTGTTAGTAAGTGAATGTTTATAAATAAGTAATAATATCAGCTTTGAATATGAGCATGTACAATCAAGCTACACTGAAAGAAAATGATGCACTGCATTCACAAATTTTTCTTAAGGTGAGTGGTTGAAAACAATTTACAGTATATGGGATGAATTTAAACAAACAAGTTGAACATTACAAAATTTAATTTGTTTGTTTAAATTCAGCTAATAAAAATGGTTTGCAACCACTAACCCTATATAAACATTTAGTAAATCTAATTTAAAAATTTTCTTCTGTTCAGTTTATCTTTATTTCTGTAGCGATTTTACAATGTAGATTGTGTCAAAGCAGCTTAACAGAAGATCTAGTAAGTTAAAACTGCGTCAGTCTAGTTATCAGAGTTCAAGTTCAGTTTAGTTTAGTTTAGTTCAGTTCAGTTCAGTTCAGTTCAGTGTGGTTTAATTTTCACTGCTGAAAGTCCAAACACTGAAGAGCAAATCCATCGGTGTGCTGCTTCACAAGTCCCAAAACCAAGCAAGCCATTGTGACAAAAAAAACTTCACCAATTGACGAAAGAGAAGGAAAAATGTTTAAGTGGGATGCTGTAACATTTAAGTGAGACAGATGTAATGAGTGCGAAAGATCAGAGATGAGGCAGGAATCAAGTCTTAATTTAAGCTTTTTACTTCATGGATTAAAGAATATATAACAATTATAAATGTAAAAAGAAATAAACATTTACAATATTCTCTTTAAACGGAAAGAATGAGTGTGAGCCAAAGAAAGAAATTAACAAAACAAAACAATACTTAAATCTAAAGTCTAAACTAGGCGACAAAATAAATAATAAAAAATAAACCCGACATCTTCAGTGCATACGACACCCGATCTAAACGAATTAAACTACAAGACCTAAAACTACACAGGTGGCAAAACACTCAAACTAATCTAACAAAAATCAATCTAAACTAAAACAAACCTACCAAGAAGGTCATAGATTCAGTTTAGAATCACACAACAACCATCAAATCATTTTACTTAAAGCTAACAAAGTTTAACAAGTAAACTCGAATTACCACAGTAAGACTGAGATAAATCACTACACAGACTAAGCATGAGAACACAAGATTGCATGGAGCACAAAAGGTACACCGAGGCAGAGCGCAGACCACACACTGGTCTGTCTGAGCTTTAAATCAATAAGAACCTGAAGGTAGAGTAGGAAACGGAGAGTATGATAATAAAATATACACACACACAAAAAAACCTAACATCGAACATAACAACTGGGCAAGACCATTTCTCCTCTGGCCAAACTTCTTGTGCAGAGCTATAGTGTAGGGCAGGGGTGCTCAACCCTGTTCCTGGAGAGCCACCCTCCTGCAGATTTCAGTTGCAACCCATATCAAACACACCTACCTGTAATTATCAAGTGCTGTTCAGGTCCTAATTAATTGGTTCAGGTGTGTTTGATCAGGAAATCTGCAGGAGGGTGGCTCTCCAGGAACAGAGTTGAGCACCCCTGGTGTAGGGGCTGAAAAACGCAAGACATCCATCATGAAGAAGCTGCCGGTCTGAGTAGGTCACTGGCGGGTGTACAGGTGAGCCCACGGAATCAATTCGGAGACTCATCTGTCACTGGTATGTTTCAGGAATTAGTACCACGCTCTCCACTCTTTTTCAGTGTAGGGTGTCTTTCAACATCTCTACATCACTTTCCCTGTGACTCCATCATTGTCTTATGATTTATAAGGGCTTGCATATTTCTGATGTTAACTCTAATGTGTAAGTGATTGGGGTCATTCAGACACGTCTGCAGTAATAAACTCGCATTACCAAACACTGTGTTCCTGCTCAGACCTCGATCCTGCTGTGAATTTCAAATCAGGTTATGTTCATCATAGTGGTGTAGGATGAAGTATTTTAGCTTTTAACTTTAATTTTGATTGTAATATTTACATTGAATAGAGTTTAGAGTTTTGGATAGAGATTTGCTGTAGTATATCTGTCCAAATAGATTCGCATGTGATCTCACTGACTGACCTTTACTCAGGCGGCAGGTGTGTAAGGTTACGACTTTAGAGAAACAGAAGACAGGAGCCATTTGAGACACTATCTCAGTGCTGGGTTACATCACACACAAGCATCACAATGCCTCATGGGAATTGTGAGTTTTAGTTAGTGTGACTGTTTGAGTGTTACGTAAATTATCATATTTTGTGATTTCATGATTTTATTCATTCATTCATTCATTTCACATTTATTAATGCTTTGTGTTTGAATTGCATTATGAGACCTTTATTTTACATCCAACAAGGTTTAACCTTGAAATGTTCAAAAAGTGACTTAAGAACAATTTTAATAGTTTAAAGAGATATATTGTCCAGGTTGATGTATATTATGGTACAAAAACCTAATAATCTTCCAGAACATTTTTTGTTATCATACAAACTTATTTCTGTCTATATGATTTCTTACACATTATATTATTACTACTAAATGTCAATAAAAGTCACTTTGTTGAACTGTAGAGTTGAATTTTCAACATCCAAAGTCGACAGAGTAGAAATCAACATTCCATGATGCAATTCACAACCGTAAATAAACAGAAAACACTTGTGAATCACAAAATACATGAACTGTAATTAACAGATGTTTTTACAGTGGCTAGAGATAGAATTGAATACAGAAAATGTATTGTTTTATGTGCTGCTTAATCACTGAAATAAAATTTTTGTACGCCTAAATTTTGAAGTTGAACCAATTTAACTTCACAGGTCATTTCAACTTGCATCAATTAAGCTGGCATAAAGGGGTGGTCCACTGCGATATCATATTTTAAACTTTAGTTGATGTGTGATGTAGCTGTGTGAACATAAACAACATCTTTGAATGTAAGATGCTCAAAGTTCAATACTAAGGGAGACGTTGGCTTTTACAGAGCTAGCTTAGCAAAGACTACAACGAATGAAGTGTAGGCTACAAAAAATACATCCTGGTTAATGATGTCATAAACCCTTCAGGTTACAAGCATACACTCTGCGTAGTGAAGGGGCATGGCCAGATGTGCTGTAATGTTATAGCAGGATGCTTCTTGCTGACATGGAGCTGATCTGCCAATCTTAGCACATTATGTTAGCTGACCAATCAGAGCCTCTTGAGGGCAGGCTTTTGGGGATCTAGGAAATATGACAGTGGTTTTCATGTTAGCTGAGTCGCTGTATATAATCAAAGTAAGATATATGAAAAAAAACAAACAAACTCATTTTTCACAAATGAACCATGAGCACACATTGCTTTGCACCCCATAAACACAATCAAGCTTTAAAAATACACTGTGGACCACCCCTTTAAATCATCAAGTTAAACAAAAAATAAAAACTAATATAAATAGGGCTGAATTATATATCATTTGAGTATTGATATCTCATTGTGTGTATCCGCAGTAGTCAAACACAGAATTAGATGGTTTATTAAAGATTTAAAGCTAATTATTTATACAATGACGACAGTGTTATTTTACGTTTGATTTTTCAATTTCTGAACTTGAATACTGTTACACTCCCAACTTATAACTAAATATGTATAAATTAAAGTATAAATACAACAGAGCAAAAGAAATATGTTTGCGCAAACATTTTATATGGGGCGAATTTAAACAAACAAATTAAATTAAGTAATGTTCAACTTAACTTGTTTAAATTCAACTCATATGAATTGGTTTGCAACCACTTACCTTTAAGAATTTGGTAAATCCAATGAATTGTTTTCAGTGTGTTAAATGTGACCCAGCCAAGGCTCGAACCAGCAACCTTCTTGCTGTGAGGCAATTGAGCTACCCACTATGCCACCTAGACGCCCTAAATTTAGGAAATCCAATTAATATTTTTTTATTAATGTCTTTTTATATTATATTATATTATATTATATTATATTATATTATATTATATT
>CAIGQQ010040406.1:9343962-9372106 GCA_903798035.1 Danio albolineatus | reverse complement strand
GTTTTTTGTTTTCAGTTGTTTTGTTTTGTTTTTTGTTTTCAGTTGTTATGTTTTGTTTTTTGTTTTGTGTTGTTTTGTTTTGGTTTTGTTTTGTTTTGGTTTTTGTTTTGTTTATATGTTATTTTGTTTTGTTTTTTGTTCTTTGTTTTATTTTTGGTGTTTTTTTGTTTTCAGTTGTTTTGTTTTGTTTTTTGTTTGGTGTTTTTTTGTTTTGGTTTTGTTTTTCTTTGATGTTTTTTTTTTGGTGTTTTTTGTTTTCAGTTGTTATGTTTTGGTTTGGTTTGGTTTTTGTTTATTTGTAAAAAATTTTTTTTGTTTTTTTTGTTTACTGTTTGGTGTTTTTTGTTTTCAGTTGTTTTGTTTTCGTTTTGTTTTTATTTGTTTTTTTGTTTGGTGTTTTGTTTTCAGTTGTTATGTTTTGCTTTGTTTTGTTTTGTTTTGGTTTTTGTTTTGTTTATTTGTTATTTGTTATTTTTCTTTGCTTTTTGTTTTTTCTTTGTTATTTTTGTTTGGTGTTTTTTGTTTTCAGTTGTTTTGTTTAGTTTTTTGTTTTGTGTTTTGTTTTGTTGTGTTTTTCCTGTTTTTTTTATTTTTATTTTTTAAATTTTATTTGTTTTTTGTGTTTTCTGTTGTTTTGGTTTGTTTTAGTTTTTGGTTTGTTCTTGTTAGTTTTGTTTTGTGTTTTCCCAGTTTTTTTCTTTGTTTTTTCTTTTTCCTGTTTTTCTTTTTGTTTTGTTGTCAAGTCATTATTTAATGAGTAATGAATTTTATTTTTTATTTTTGCTGTTATTTATACATTTGTATTTTTTGAAAGACCTTTGAAATTACACTTTTATTTAGTTTTGCTGTTTGTTTTGTTTTATTTATTTTATTACAGATTTAAATATACTCTACCTTTATACCATTAGATATATTATTTTTACATTAATTTTTCTTAGCAGTAACATATTATACAGTTTGTCAAAAGTGGCAGTAAAGTCTAGCAACAATTGAAATTATGAATTTATTATTATTATTAGCTTTACAAAGTAACAGCAATAATCTATCTCAACAGTGGCAGATATGTTGTTATCTTGCAGTCTGATTAGTTATGGACTGAAATGGACAAGAATTACTGTAATCACTAGTTTAAAGTGAAGTGCTTGAAATGCTAATCACGAAGTTTGAAGAGGATTTCTTATGTAAAACAACATCTACACAGAAATTAACTACCTGAAATCAACCAAGAGAATTATAATCAACATTTTCACTGCCGTCATTGATTCTTTAAGTATTGCTTTTCTCAGTGGTGAAATATTTAGAAATTCTTTTCTAAAAAATCGTCCAGGAGAACCTCTGTATTTTGCCCTGAAATGCCTTTTAAATCTTGTCTTCAAAGGCATCTGGCCAGTTTTCGGAGCAGAGCCGATGTGTGCATTGAGTTGAGTTCAGCTGAAGTTTGTCATTCTCTACACTCTTTCCTCTTTGTTTACCTTTGTGTCTCTCCCTCATTCTTCTTCTCTCCAGATTAACTGAGAAGGTCAATTGCCAATTTTCCTCAGTCATTGTCTTTATCAAAACCAGTATTAATTTTGGCTAATTAGGACCTGGAGCTAATGAGCATTACAAATAATTAGTTCATTTATAATCCATAACATCCGTGGTTTATAAGGAGCTCTGAATGGAGCGGTTCAAACTCCTTAAGCTGACGCTATTGAGAATACATGAATCTGATGATTAAACAACAATTGGTTAATTGTCAGTAATGATGTAAATCAAAACGCATTATTGATGGTCGATTAAGCATGGATATCATTATTGGTCATTGTTTATAGTAATAAAAAATAAGTAAACATTGCTCTGGAAGTAAACTATTTTTTAATAAGTAAACATTTTTGGAAGTATAACTAAAATGAATGCAAAAAAACACACACACATTTGAACAGCTATCTTTATGGCACGTCCTATAGACATAATGATGTTTGTATTGCACTGTATTGTACTATATTGTCTATCCCCTTACCCCTAAACCCAACCGTCACACTCACAGGAAACAATCTGAATTTTTAACATTTTCAAAATACTTCCTTCTGTATAATTAATGAGCAGTTTTCCTCATTGACTGGGATTGCTATACTTGTGGGGAAATTTGGTTACTTTATACCCGAGAAAGATTTGATTTGCAGTCAAGAGTTTTCATTTCATAACAGTGCCACTCAAACATACATAGTCACAACAACAAATGGACATAGACATACAAAACACTCTCTTCATAAATAAAAATTAAATAATCTCTTCAAGTGTTCAGACCCCCCACCCCCCAAAAAAGTGTTTAGAACAATTTATAAAATGTAAAATATGCAAGGCAACACCTCTGCTTTAGTCTAAGTATGAAACTATTTTTGTATCGTTTAGTTCCACAGCTTGATAATGTAAACCTGCGACCAGAAGGCAGAAGCTGAAACTGTGTAGGGAATGAGCTGTGTCACTTAAAATTAAATTTGTAATTCTCTTAGCTGCCTGGTGTACACAGCCTCCAGATTAGTTAGTGACACCAGTCACTACTAGACCACTTAACTGTCTGAAACTTACTGGACCACTTAACTGTCTGAAAGTTACTGGACCACTTAACTATCTGATTTAGTGTGGATTTATTCTTAAGCGAAAGGTTCCCAAAGTATAAAGATAAAACGGATTGAAGGAAAGCATGGTAAAATAAAATCATCATGTGTTTATTGATATGGAAACTGTTTAACTTCCTCAAACAGCATAGTCGATGCATGGCGCCCCTTTTACACACTGCAAATTCTCGTCAAAGGAGAGTTTGGAGTCAGTAATTGTGGCTAGATATTTGTTTATGGGGACGTTTCATACACATAATGAGGTTTGTACTATATTGCACTACTTTTTCTATCCCCCACCACTAAACCAAACAATCACAGGAACCATTCTGCGTTTTTACATTTTTAAAATACTTCATTCTGTGTGATTTATGGGCTGTTTTCCTTATGGGGACCAAATAAAACAGGGGTCACCAACATGGTGTCCGGGGATACCTGCAAGTATTACATGCGTGGCCCACCGGCCTGTTCTAAAAATAGCTCACCAAAGCACCATTTACCATTCTCTCATTTTGAACGAATCTTTAAAGTGACTCGAGAACGATAAGTCCTCTCAGGGAGTGATTAGTTGATTCGGGCAGAGGAGAAGATTAGTTAATTTTTCGAGTCTTCTATCGGGTTTGAGACAGAAGCCAATCATATGCAAAAAGATTTGATCTGTTCATCTCTCGAGTCCTAGGTTTTGAGTCATCTCTTTACATACTATCACGTGATGAACGAACGACTCAAAAACGAAAACTCAAAAGGTGAACTAATCATGGGTGTTTCCGGCTCAGACTGTATGCGTTGATTAAGCTTATATGGAACTGTCAGTGTCAGGCGAATGAACGACTCAAATTTGAAAACATGCCAGAGATGAGGAGACCAGAGTGAATCAGAGACAAAACACCAGGTAAACAATGAAGCATTAGTTTCTCTTTCTTAGTATAGTGAGGTTTTATGACTTGTTTGTAGTGTGGTCAACGTTTGGGCTAGTTGAAGATGAGTTTTGAAGCAACCCATAACATTTTAATGTTATTTTGGCAAATTAAATAAAATGACTCGAAAAAATGACTCGATGAACAAGACTCAAAGTTCAGAGTCAGTAAAATGATCCTGAATGATTCCCGAACTTTCCTTCAGCTTTAAGACCAGGACGGATGTATTCTTCACATGATTTGTTAGTAATTGTAAGTGGCTAATAAACATATTGTAGACGTGATCATTTGAAAATGTAAATACTTGCACAGATTTATAGAAATAAAGTGTTGCACATTGATATTTATCGACCTTGTTAAATCATTGACAACTATTGAGAGAATCATTAACATGATCAGTGTCTTCACATAGATGAATGAAATTAATTATTAATAATAGCATAAACTGTAATTAAAAGTAAATTGAGCAAATTTGTTATTTGAGAAGTGTGTATTAAACTGGTAGCCCTTTACATTAATCGGTACCCAAGAAGTAGCCTTCAGTTTCAAAAAGGTTGCTGACCCCTGAAATAAAATGTCCCCAGAAGGTCAATATTTACTGATATTGTTATGCTTGTGGGGACCTTTGGACATTTTATACTGTACAGACATTATATTCTACCCCCCTACTCCAAGCTTTACATGAACATTTCTTGCAAAATATTTTGAGCAGTTTTAAATTATGAGCCATTTTCCTTATGGCAACAACAAAAAATAAAATGTCTCCACAAGGTCAAAATGTATACTTTATATATAAACTCACACTCACGCTCACGCACACACACACAGAGAGAGAAAGTCAGGCTATATTGAGTGGCTGTTGACTCTTGTGACCTGCAGAGTGCAGCTGCTCACCTGAATCCTCCATCTTTTCTTACCCATGAGCACCTCTATGACCTCACTGTCAGGAGTGCAGCAGGGGGAAACACGAGAGAGCCAGTGGGTCAGCAGACAGATAAAGACTCCAAAACCTTGTTAGCTGACACTGAATGAAGCATTATATGCACTGTAAATAATATTTAGTTAATTGGAGCATAACGTTCATCTTTCATCTAAAAGTGTAATCTTTCACGTCATGGATTAAAGTCTAAGATGCACAAAGCAATAAGTTTAGTTTAGTTGAAACATTTTCTACTACACAAAACAGATTAAGCTAATTATGGACTTGATTGATCGTGTTTTTTTTTTATATGTAATCTTATTTATTTTGAACAATTGAAGAGTTTCTTTAATCCCTTGACTGTTAAGCCATTATAAGCCTTGACTGTTGACAGTATGGCTGATAATATTTTTTCTTCTGAAGAAAGTCTTATTTCTTTTATTTCGGCTAGAATAAAAGCAGTTTTAAACTTTTAAAAAACCATTTTAAGGTCAATATTAGCCCCTTTAAGCTATTTTTTCGATAGTCTGCAGAACAAACCATCGTTATACAATAACTTGCCTAATTACCCTAACCTGCCTAGTTAACCTAGTTAAGCCTTTAAAGGTCACTTTAAGCTGTATAGAAGTGTCTTGAAAAATGTCTAGTCAAATATTATTTACTGTCATCACAGCGAAGATAAAATAAATCAGTGATTAGAAATGTTAATAGTTATTAAAACTATTATGTTTATAAATTTGTCTTCACATTTAAAAATCACAAAAAAAAATCTGCTCTCCGTTAAACAGAAATTCAGGGAAAAAAAATATACACGGGGCTAATAATTCAGTGGGGCTAATAATTCTGATTTCAACTGTATGTGTGTGTGTGTGTGTGTGTGTATGCATAATTCAGTACACCTCATTTTAAAAATGAATAATTTTATCAATTTCTCAGTGAATATAGTCAATGTATTTTGGTACGTTAAAACAAAACAGATTGTGAGGAGCTCTGTTACCCAGTAGAAGCTCGGAGTAGAGCCGCTGCTCCTCCACATCAAGAGAAGTCAGCTGAGGTGGCTCGGCCATCATGTCCCACCGGGAGGAGGCCTCAGGTAAGACCCAGGACACGCTGGAGGGACTATGTCTCTAGGCTGGCCTGTGAACGCCTCAGGATCCCCCCGGAGGAGCTAGAGGAAGTGTCTGGGGAGAGAGAAGTCTAGGATTCTCTCCTAAGACTGCTGCCCTGTGGCCCGGCCTCAGAAAAGTGGTAGAAAATGAATGAATGAATGAATGAGTATATGTGATTTAAATTATGTTTAAATTTAAATATCTATGTGACAAATATGTTTCGTCCAGACTTTTTTTTTTTTTTTTTTTTGACTTTTTACAAATATTTCCCAAATGATGTTTAACAGAGCAAGGATTTTTTCACAGTATGTCTGATAATATTTTTTTCTTCTGGAGAAAGTCTTATTTGTTTTATTTAGGCTAGAATAAAAGCCTTTTTTTATAAAAGAAAAACATTTTAAGATCAGTATTATTAGCCCCCTTAAGCAATATTTTTAGATTGTCTACAAAACAAATCATCATTATACAATGATTTTCCCAATTAACCTAACTTGCTTAATTATCCCAGTTAAGCCTTTAAAGTGCAATTTAAGCTGAATACTAGTATCTTGAAAAAAAAATCTGAAAAAAAGAAATCAATTATTAGAAATGAGTCATTAAAACTATTATGATTAGAAATGTGTTGAAAAAATCTTCTTTCCGTTAAACAGTAATTATGTAAGAACTAAACAGGAGGGCTAATAATTGAAGAGGGTTAATAATTCTGACTTTAACTGTATATTAGTTTAATATCATGATTGCATCCACAGCTGTTAGGCATTTTATAGGGACCATCATAGTAGTTCACTCGCTTTTAGGACAACTTTATATGTGACACTAGTGAGGGAATGAAGGCTCTCTGTTGGGATGACAGGCTTGACTGATGGACAGCAGCCAATGCAAACACTCTCTCCTAGTGTTTGTCGTTTAAGTGAATAGTGTGAAAAGACAGGATTGGGGAGAAGCGGAGAAGGACGACTGCAGTGATTGAGAGGCATGAAATGGCTAAACCTGTGAGTGAAAACACACACATTAGAGATCTCTTAGTTTTGATTTAACTCCACTCCAGATAATGCACTGGTCTAAGAGGTCAGAATCACAGCAGAAGAAGAGTTATGAGGTAGGAGAAGCGTGTGTGTGCTAAGAAATATAGACTTGTAGCTTTTATTCACTTTTTAAAATCCTGCTGTCTTCCTATGGGCAAATGAAGTTAGTCTTTCAAAACTCGCCATGACTGCATTTTAATACATTGTTTTAAATCTCACAATTACAAGAAAGCTATAATACACTAACTGACAAAAGTCTTGTTGTTGATCCCAGTTGTTGACTTCTAGTTGATCATTTGTAAAAGTGGCAGAAGGTAGATTTTTTCGATGAATCATCTGTTGAACTGCATCATAATCATCACAAATACTGCAGAAGACATATTAGAACCCGCGTGGACCCAAGATTTTCACAGAAATCAGTCAAGTTTGGCGAAGGAAAATTCATGGTTTGGAGTTACATTCAATATAAGGGTGTGCGAGAGATCTGCAGAGCAGATGGCAACATCAACAGCCTGAGGTATCAAGATATTTGTGCTGCCCATTACATTACAAACCACAAGAGAGAGCAAATTCTTCAGCAGGATAGCACTCCTCATACTTCAGCCTCCACATCAAAGTTCCTGAAAGCAAAGTCAAAGTGCTCCAGGATTGGCCAGACTTTATTAATTAAACTAACTTTAAATTAATTTCTGTGTCTAATAGCAGAATTGTAATTTAATAAAAAGAATAAAATGTAAGCAATTTTAATTGTTTGTAAATGTATTTTTTATATCCTATTAAAAATCTTTTGGCGTATAATATTTTTAATTTTATAAATGCACATTACTTGCTTAATTTAGTTTTTATTTAATTTAATTTTTAATTTAATTTAATTAAATTTTTATATATTTTATATTTAATAAAATTTTTATATATATTTTAATTTTATTTAATTTAACAATTTAATTTATTTTCTTTTTTATAAACTAGTTGTTTCTGTGTCCGAGAGCAGATTTTAATAATATTTATGTTTAATTTTATTTATTTAAAACACTTATTTTATAACAATCACTTAATGTTTTTGTTTAATATAATTTTTTGACCATCATATTCTTTCTATCTTTTTTTTTTTTTGGCATTGTGCCTCTGACTTCCCCCTCAAAGCACATTCTGCTCAAAGTTCTTGCAGTGCATTTTATTCAAACAAACAGCTCTTCTTCTCTCTGTCAGGATCCTGCTGTTTTGCTCATTTTTTTAGTTAACCTTGAAGGCTCCCCCTGCGGCTCTGCCCAAACATTTCTAAAGCGTCTCCTTCCATCGCTCTCTGTCATTTGCCACACTAAAAGACAGATGGAGAAGCATGAGAGAGAAGTAATGTGAGTGGCTTTAGTGAGCTTGCATGAGGTTTTAAATGCGCTGGACTTCTGAAAGCCGAATATGACCTGTGTAAGGGGTTTGTGTGTGTTTTTTTCAGGATGCACCATTTTGTCTTTAGCACTTTTACGCCTGTGTTTGTGTTAGCTTTATTAATTATTTAGAAATGACTTAACATCAGAGTCAATGTCTCACAGACTGATTCCCAGAACAGACACATTAGATCTGCTATCGTTACACTATCCGCTTGTGAATAGTCTTTCTTCATCCTGCTTCAGGAAGGCCAACTCCCTGCTGGAACATTTTGTGAAATGCTTAGGCTGATGCCACATGATTATATGGGCATCAGTTATAAGTTTTAAATAAAAATAGATGCTGTAAAAAATAATAATGTTATGTTGTCAGTTTGTGAATTTGTAATTTTAACCACAAGATACTGTAGAAACACCATGGATAAAACGGTTTCTTACTGGAAAAATCTGTAAAACATCTCCATCTCCATACAGTATATATATTTGTGTGTATAAAAGTGTTTTCTGTGATGTTTCACAAAACAAGGAAAATTTAATATTTACAGAAAATTTTATTATACTATAAAATATCCTGTAAAATAAATAGTAAAAAATTACGTACTGTCATCATGACAAAGACAAAAGAAATTATTCATTCATTTATTCATTCAATTTCCTTCAGCTTAGTCCCTTTATTCATCAGGGGTCGCCACAGCGCAATGAACCACCAGCTCATCCAGCATGTTTTACACAGCTGATGCCCTTCCAGCTGCAACCCAGTACTGGAGAGCAGCCATACACACTCATTTACACACACTCACACACTACAGTTTATTCAGTTCACCTTTAGCACGTCTTGAGACTGTGGGGGAAACCGGAGTACCGAGAGGAAACCCACGCGAACACGGATTAAACATGCAAACTCCACACAGAAATGCCAGCTGACCTAGCCAGGATATGAACCAGCAACCTTCTTGCTGTGAGGTGACAGTACTAACCACTGAGCCACCGTGTCACCCCCAAAAGACATTAGTTATTAGAAATTAGTTATTAAAACTGGGAATTTTCATTTC
This sequence comes from Danio albolineatus, assembly GCA_903798035.1. Taxonomy (NCBI): domain Eukaryota; kingdom Metazoa; phylum Chordata; class Actinopteri; order Cypriniformes; family Danionidae; genus Danio; species Danio albolineatus. The sequence continues at coordinate 9,363,099 of CAIGQQ010040406.1, read as the reverse complement.
AAATATTCGATAAAAAAATTCACAGGATAGCTAATTATTTCGACTTTGAACTGTGTGTATGTTATAGAAATATTATACTACATAAAAGTAAAATTAACGTTCATTTTTACTTACAAACCAAAAATACAGTTTAGAGTGAAAAGAAATAAAAAAAAAAGAAAGAAAAATATGTAACTTTAATAGCTATGAAATTATTAATTTAAAGGCAAATTAGTTTGATAGTTATTTTAAAATAACCATTATTATATTATTTAATTGACCACCTAAATATATATAAATATTACATATACCAAATTCTACATCTATTACTCTAGTTGTTTTGGGATTTAACAGCAGATTATATATATATATAGATAATTATTATTTTTTTTTGTATTTATTTATTTTTTCTTTTCTTTAATGTTGCTTTAATTCTATGCAGCATTGGCTCGTTCTGAAAATGTAGCCCTATATGCATTTCTGGAGATCACAAATTCTGTAGCCAGAAGTACGTATGGCGTTTTCATCTTTAAAACGATGTCTGTCAGGCAGTCGACAGCAGCCTCTGGTGGATTTACGCGGGAACAGCAGGCGCAAATGGCATTCGCAAGAAAAATTTGAGAACTCAAAAAGCATACACAGTGACCTCTGGTGGTTTTGCGAAAACAAAAACTGCTAAAAAAAATTTAGCTTCTGGGATGTATTCAAGTTGGTTGCACAGTATAAGTCGACTGAGCTAGTACACTGTAAAGTCCAACAGTCATCTTTATCAAATGAAACGAGTGTAGTTAACTCAAAATTTACTTATAGTTAATTTTACTCATTTGAAAAGAGTTTTGAACTCAGTGCTGAAGGTAAGGAGTTAATTAAATACCTTATTACTAGGCCCACACGGAGTCTGCGCGTGCAGATTTCCACAGATTTTTAGCCCATCATTGATTCTGTATATTTACTTGTGTAAATGTATGTAAATTCATATTCGTTTAGTTTTTAAATTAATTTCAGTAATATTGTTGACTAATATAAAAATATGTATATTATTTATTTACAATATAATTTGTAAAGTAATATTTTCTGTCTTTTAGTAGATACATTATGAGAGGCTTGCTTTGATTACGGAAGTGGATCTGATTGTGGATCTAATTGAGTATGCATTGTAAACATTAAACACAAGTTAAAAGGGTATTACTTTTTATTTCATATATTAAGGTTTTAGTTATTATACTCCCAAAATTATTCTGCATAAATCAGCAGATTTTTACCAAAATTCTGCGCAGAAATATTATAAAATGTCAGCAGATTCCATCTGGCCATACTCATTACTTCAACTTAAAAGGAGTAAGTTCACAGTACTCATATAGATTAGTTTTTTTCAACCCAAATGATTTGTAGCAATCGGTTTCCTCAAACGGTATGAGTTGACTTTACTTATTGGGTTTTACAGTACTCATTTGATTTGAGTTCTTTTTATTTATTGGGTTTTACTGTGCTCAAATTGCTTCATTTACTTAAATGGATTAAGTTCACAGTACTCATTAGTTTTTGAGCTTAAATGGTTTGTTGCAATCGGTTTCCTCAAACGGTTTGAGTTGCCTTAACTTTTTGGATTTTACAGTGCATGTTTTATCATTACAAACTTTAATGGCAACAAGAAAAACGGTAAAAAATGCTTAGTAATTGTTCAACATGACTCCGTTAATCTGATTGTTGTTTGTGCTGTGTAATCAAATGTTAAAACAGGCATAATTCAACATGAACAATTACAGTTGCAATAAGTAGCCATTGTTGTCAAGCATCCAAAGATACGAGAATCAATTTAGCTTTATCATGGATGTTTCTGCTTGGGTGTGTGTTTCTGAAAGCATGACTGAGCAGTGTGTGTGAGCCTGTGCGCTGTGAGTGTGTTTGTTCATACTTGTATGTGTTGTTGAACTATAAGGTGATAGAGGCAAAGGGTTGGCTCTCCTGAAGCGTGACAGATTTAACCATAAATCAGCTGGATTAATACACACCGGCTCAAGGTCTGTGTGTGTGTTCAAACACACGAGTCACTTAGAGCTGGACTTAGACCTCCATCAGTCTCTTGTTCTGCCATCAGCGCTGATATTAATGCAATGTACTGAAACCACAGCCAAAGAGAGAGGTTTTATGAGGTTTGAGGTCTCCTTTTATTGATTCAGTTAAGATGATAACATCTACATGTTTGTATTACAGTGGCTGGTTTTATACATAATGTCATACTAGGAAATGTTTTCTTTAAATTTTATGTTTATGGGTCACATACGATCAAATTCTCATCAAAATTTGACAAGTGATTTCATAGAGTATTTTAAATGCATTTAAATTGCCTGCTTCAATGTTGCAAGTTGCTTTTGCAGAAATAAAAAAAATGGTTCATTGAGTGTAACAGATATGGTTATGTATGTGCTTTGAGGGGGACGTCAGTGGCACAATGCAAAGAAAAAATGTCAAAAAAGATATAAAAAAATATACGAAAAAATATTAGGCAAAAACATTTTACAAACACTACAACACTTATAAAATAAGCTGTTTTAAATAAATAAAATTAAATATATTTTAAAATAAAAACTGCTTTTAAACACAAACAACAATTGAATTATTAAATTAAATTTAATTAAATTTAATTTAATTTAATTTAATTTAATTTAATTTAATTTAATTTAATTTAATTTAATTTAATTTAAAATCATACACACCAAAATAACTAGTTTAAAATAAATAAATAAACAACTATAAAATGTCAGTGTCAAAAACTAATTAATTTTAAACTAAAAATATACAAATATTACAGTATAGCTTTCTTGTAATTATGCATAAAAAGTATGAAAATACATCCATAATAAATAATTTCAAGCTTGACTGTAATATCATATAATATAATATAATATAATATGGGCGCCACGGTGGCGTAGTGAGTAGCACGTTCGCCTCACAGCAAGAAGGTCGCTGGTTCGATCCCCGGCTGGGTCAGTTGGCATTTCTGTGTGGAGTTTGCATGTTCTCCCCGTGGTTGCGTGGGTTTCCTCCGGGTGCTCCGGTTTCCCCCACAGTCCAAAGACATGCGGTACAGATTAATTGGGTGAGCTAAATTGTCCATAGTGTATGTGTGTGAATGAGAATGTATGGATGTGTTTCCCAGAGATGGGTTGTGGCTGGAAGGGCATCCGCTGCGTAAAACAAATGCTGGATAAGTTGGCGGTTCATTCCGCTGTGGCGACCCCGGATTAATAAAGAGACTAAGCCGAAAAGAAAATGAATGAATGAATAATATAATATAATATAATATAATATAATATAATTCATTCATTCATTTTCTTGTCGGCTTAGTCCCTTTATTAATCCGGGGTCGCCACAGCGGAATGAACCGCCAACTTATCCAGCATATTTTTAAGCAGCGGATGCCCTTCCAGCCGCAACCCATCTCTGGGAATATAACATAACATAACATAACATAACATAACATAACATAACATAACATAACATAACATAACATAACATAACATGTTGTGGGTAGTGGGTAGCACGATCGTCTCACAGCAAGAAGGTCGCTGGTTAGTCGAGTCTAGTCTGGGTTAGTTGACATTTCAATGTGGAGTTTGCATGTTCTCCCCGTGGTTGCGTGGGTTTCCTCCAGGTGCTTCGGTTTCACCCATGTGATACAGGTGAAGTGGGTAATCTAAATTGTCTTTAGTGTATGAGTGTGTATGTTTCTCAGTGGTGGGGTGCAGCTGGAAGGGCACCCGCTGCATAAAACAAATGCTGGATAAGTGTATAGTAGCCAGTTGTTTTGTTCAGACAAATAAAATGAAAGCATACGCTAAAGTAAAAACTTACTGTATAACTTTTCATCTTTATTCCTTATTTAATTTGATGTCAAGTAGATTTTGATTTTGAATATCTAATTGACTGATTGATTGTAGAATATTTGGTGGCACTTTAAAATAATGCTCCATTAGTTAATGTTAGGTAATATATTCACTAACATGAACATACAATTAGTAGTAGATTTATTATATCTTTGTTGAAGTTAGTTAACGTTATTTAAGTTAACGGTACACAGCAAAAATTCCGGTGTTAAATACACAGTGTGATTGGAGGAGTTTTTTTTTTTTTTTTTTTTTTTTGGTGTTGTTCAGTGTTATAACCCAGAGTACATTTCAATCCACGAGTGTGAATATTTAAGAGTTTGTTTTTAGTGTTAAACTTTAAACCCAAAATGCAGTGTTTCCCACTAGTGATGGGAAATCCAGTTTTTTTTACTCGAACCGGTTCTTTCAGACAAACAGTGAACAAACCAGTATGTTTTACGAGTTTTGATGATATATTAAATTATAAGATATAATAAATTAATTTTCATCAGAAGCAGTATATGCACTCATTAGCTTATATACACGAACTCTGTGAGTAATGTACAAATTAAATATATTAACACTTTGACACTCCAGTTTGATGTAAGAATAAACTCTTACTGTGTTAAAATGAACTCTGTGGGTACACCCAAGGAGTGTTAAGTTAAACTCAAATTGAGTTAAATGTACTCAGATTTTTTTGCTGTGTAGCGTTTGCTAACTCACTTTTTCATTATCTAATGTTAACAAGCGCAACTTTGGATTTTAATTATGCATTAGTAAACGTCAAACTCATTCATCATTCATTCATTTTCTTTTCAGCTTAGTTTATTATTTTAAAGGCCCTTTATTATTCCCTTTATTATTTTAATTATTTTAAAGGCCCTTTATTATTCCCTTTATTATTCCCTTTATTATTTTAAAGTCCCTTTATTATTCCGGGGTCGCCACAGCGGAATAAACCACCAACTTATCCAGAATCTGTTTTACGCAGCGGATACCCTTCCAGCCGCAACCCATCTCTGGGAAACATCCATGCATTCTCATTCACACACATACAATACAGGCAATTTAGCTTACCCAATTCACCTATACCGCATATCTTTGGACTGTGGGGGAAACAGAAGCACCCGGAGGAAACCCACGTGAACACGGGGAGAACATGCAAACTCCACACAGAAATGCCAACTGGCCCAGCTGAGGCTCGAACCAGCGACCTTCTTGCTGTGAGGCGACAGCACGACCTACTACGCCACCGTGTCGCCCTAAATGTCGAACTGTCATTAATAAATGTTTTACAAGATTATTCATACTTAATGTTAGTAAATACATTATCTAATGGACCGTTATTCTAAAGTGTTACAGAAGGTTTTTGTTCACACGGTAAACTGTAAATGTCTGTCACACTTGAATATTATTTAATCATAAGTTTCAGCAGCTATTCTATTCGTTTGCTTTGTCATGTTGCTCTCAGTATGAATAGGCCTTTTACATGAACGTTTGGCAGAATCCTTCCACCACTTCATTTACTTCCCAAGATTAATTGGATCCGGAAGAGCTGAAGTCTCTGCTGCCGACAGCAAGAGAAAGCAGGGTTTTTTTCACCGTTTTTCATTATGAACTAGCATTGTTTTGCGATTATTGTAATTTTCCTGTCTAGCACTTAACCCTGTGTTGTTCAGTTTTTGTCCTGGTGTGATTTGACACAGTCTTTATCAGTAGCGTTTGATAGCTCTCCTGCGGGACTGACCCAGCCTGCTCTCTGGAGATTTAGCCATTGAAATGAGCCTTCTGGATGTGCCCCAATGTTTCTATGTGGAGCACACACGCTCACACAGGCTCTCTGTATGTAAATCCGCTACGGATGGAGGGTATGATGGGACATAGTAATGCAACAGTAGAGATCCTGCTTTACCATCTATACCATGGTACTAGATATTACCAGGTAACAAAGATTGAATAGAACTCATCATGGGTGGGAATCTGAATTGATATTGTCAGTCCCCATAGGACGCTGAGTTGAAATGTCTTTCCACCTAAGTTGTAAAGTGATTAAAAAACAAAAATAATATCTAAATTAATGCATAAAAACTTGAAACTTTAAGACTTTATCCTTAACTTAAAGACAAAATTATCATTCATCGTCACAAATTTCCCTTTAATTGTACCTCCTTAAATTCTGTATGCATACTAAATATTTATTGAAAAGTTTTAAAAATGCCTTTTAATGCTATTTTTTAATTAAAAAGCTTTTTTAATTAAAATGCTTTCTTTAAAATATATATATATATTTTTTTTTTAAGGGATATAACCTTTACATTGAAAAGTGACATCATAGACATTGATAATGTTAATATATTAATAAGTGGACATAAATAATGTAAAAAGTGTCATGTAAGACATAACGGAGGTAAGGATCCGCGTGAAGTTTAAGAGAATAGTCTGGCAGGTAACGGTCAAAACAGGGGCAAACAGGAGCAAACAGGAAATCCAATTCAGCATAGTCAAAAGTAGGCAAATGGTCAGGTCAGGTGGCAAGACAACAGGAAGTATAAACAAAACAAAGGTCAAAAACATGGCAAGGCAAGACAGGAATAACGCTTACGTGATTTTTTAAACAGAAATAAGCCTCAGCAAAGATGTGTGTGTGTTTGTGTGCTGTGTTTGTTGTCCATCAGATTAGTCCTAATTAGCTTCAAAGCTTCAACTGTGTGTGTTTGCAATCAAGGGGAATCTGGGCCAAGTGTGTGAGTGAAGTGCATGATGGGATCTGTTGTTCATTAAAGTGGCAGATTTGAAGTTCTCCAGTGATCTGCAAGGGCTAGATCGCTGTTGATCGTGACAAAAAAAGGTTATAGAATTATTATTATTTTATTTTTTTACAGTATTGCATATTGAATATTGCATTTTTAAATCACATTTTTCTTTAATATTGCATAGCCCAAATGTTGCTAATTGACACTTTCCGTTCATTTTCACTTTTATTACTAAAATGTATAATCTTTATCACAGAAAATCACAAAAAAAAAATTGTGAAAAACTAGGTGGTTTGATAATCAGTTAAATAGCCTTGGTTTAGAGCTGATTTACTCAAATTGAAAAGCCCTCAATACCCATATTTGAGTTTACTTTGTTTGAGTAATTACTGTATGTTAGCCTAACAATAGATATTAGATCAGTTGAAAGCAGAATCTCCTGTGCACTTTATGGATTGTGTTCCATTGCTGCCTTTGTAGAAAGAAGGACTGTTTTGAAGAAAGGAAACTCACTATTGAGTACCAGAGCGGTTTTGTGTGTGTGTGTGAAGCTCCTGATGTGAGCAGACCCTCACCGGGATCAGACCCACTCTGACATTTAAAGTCATTTATGGTCGGGGCTGGTCAGATTAGATTATGTTAACTCCTTAGGGGTCTATCAAACGGGATAAACTCGGGCAAATTATGCATGGAAATATGCTCACATAAAACATGAGCAAAAACAGATTTGCACGGATCACCCCAAGAGAAACCTAACATCGCCTACATTCAACGCTGAAAACCAACTCCATTCAAATCAATCATTTATGCGGTTTACACCTTTTCTCCCCTGCAAACGTGGCTCATGGTATTTACCTCCTCCCCGAACACATTAGGGAGGTACCATAACTCATGCTCTGGGGGGGGGACTAACCTTTTTCAATCGCCCATAAACAAATTAGGGCCCCTGTGCTTCAGTGCCTGTGCTCATTAGCGGAGAGGAAACTCAGGCGTTAAGACATTACGGGCACACGGATGAAGAACAGCTTTAGACAGAGATTATGACACAAAGCCAATTAACAGCCTTTTTGATTTACAGTTCAGCCCTATTAATGAAACACCCGCCATTAACACAATGGGTAATGAATTGGAGGCTGTGAATCATGTATCAGAGTCGCAGTCGTGGAACATGTGCGGTTTATCGCCCGCGTTCGAGGCGGCACTTTCGATGGGGGGGAAAGACTGATGATATCTGCGTGATTGTACTTGTGACTAAATGACAATGAGATAACGTAATACAGCGCTTTCCGGTTTAACTGTGCTCTTCATGCATCTGTCTTATTATTAATCATGCTGGGCTGTAATATAATAGATTCACAATGAGGATTTTTTTCTGGTCCAGTCGGGTAAGTACTTTAAATCTTTTTTTTTTTTTTGCTATGTCAACATTTTCACTTGCACCAAAGCAATCTTAATAGCAAATCTGAGGAAAAATTGTGTATGTACTGTATAGTATACTGTAGGGGTGGGCGATATGGAAAAAATATATCACGATTTTTTTCAGGGGAAATCACGATTCACGATTTTTATCCCGATTCTTTTTTTAAGTTGGTTTCTTAAGACTATTTTGCAAGTTACAAAGGTACAATACAACCAAACTAATGTCCCCATATAAAAATATACTCTTACCATGTATGTTTAAGAATATTTTAATCAAATAAAGATTTAATAAAGAGTGTAAGTCACCTGACATTAAGCGAGTGGTGCTGGCGGGCAGGGGCCACTTGTACTTTAAGCTTTTAGGGGGCACACTTTAACATACATCACAAACTACTCAAACAATTATTCAAAGTCATTTTGTTCATGCATCACTCTGCAGTCTTCATAAACAAGCTAATTAAATAACTTAAACTCTAAATAATCTTCCTTGTTAATTTATTTGACAAGTAACTTTGTATTGTAGTGAGATAACACATTTCTAACTTTCAAGTACATCAAGGCACATTTTTGCACCTTAACAGATTCAGCTGAAGTCAATTTTTTTGCCCTTCAATTAATTTAAAATAATGTTTTCCAAGTGATCTTTAACAAAAGAAAAAAATGTCACAGTATTTCTTGAAAAACAAAAATAATTCTTCTGGAGTCATAATAAGTCTTATTTCCTATAGTTTATTTCTTGAATAAAATTACAATTTTACAATTACAATTATTTAAAATAAAACTTTTAAAAAATACAATTTTAAGGTCAGTATTATGAGCCACCTTAAGAAATATTTACAGTATATTTTTCATTGTGTACACCAAACAAGTCATACAATAACTTAACTAGGTTATGTTAACTAAAGTTAGAATAATTAGTCAAGTCTTTAAATTACACTTTAATATGAATACAACTATCTTGCAAAATAACTAGTAAAATATTATGCACAAACTGTCACCATGGGGAAAATAAAGTAGATAAAGTCTGACATCAAAAATGAATGAAGGCAAAACTAAACGAATGAATATTACTTTCAACGTGACTGGAAACTCGATTTTATCAATGTGTTACATCTGTTCTGCGGTACTTACTGACTGTTTGTAAATTCAAGACTGCATTTCGTAACGTAAAACTATGTATTTGGGGGTAAACTTCTGTGGAATGCGGGGAACTGATTTGCAGTCTCGCAAAAGAAGAGTGCGCGCAAAAGAAGAGAAGCGAGTGCGCGCGAAAGCAGAAAAAGGGGGAGTGCACGCGTCAGCAAGCGCGCGCGAGAGAGGCCCCAGTCATTTCTCCGCAGTTTGCCGCCGATGGCTGATCTCACTTTTCCGTGGCATTTTGACAAAAACAAGAGTCCAAATTTAGGGGGGCCAAGCTTGTTGACACGGGGTGGTGGGATGAATTTTGGTGTGGCGCCCCGCCATGGAAGAATGAATTTAGCGGAAACCATGCACTATATATGGCGATACAATGATTTTTCAGAAAAAGTGGATCGTGCAGTCATTTTAATCGTCCATGATTAAATATCGTATTATCGCACAGCCCTAGTATACTGTATATCTGTATACACAGAGTTTGTGCTTGTTTGAGATTTGTTTCATTTTTAAAAGAAGTGTCTTATGCTCACCAATACTGCGTTTACTGTGAAAATACAATAATGGTTTAACCCTTTAAGACCTGCCATAGAACAATTCCGCCTGGGTATATCTTAGTATTTTTACATGCTGTGATGTCATTCTTTTGAGTATTTTCAAATGCCATATATCAATAAAATCCTTACATCCCCAACTTTAAGTTTATGTATGTCATAAATCCATATTAACTAGTTAAATAGCTTAAAAGTGCAATAAAACACACAAAAAATGAAAAATTGCTTAGTTTTTATTTTAGTTTTTACTATATACAGAAATAACACAAATGTAAACCTCAAACTTGTCAATGTAAAAAACATGCACAAAACCCTTTGAGACTATATAAAACTGATTTGGACTAATTACATCAATTTGTTTGTAAGATACACTTATTTTTATAAACAGTGTAGACAGAACAATTCGATTGATGAACAAAAAAATCTCTACAAATTACCACAAATCGGTGAGGGTTCTGAGGGCTTTAGTGTTCAAAACGACATCAATGTATGTAAAATAATAAGCACGATTCAGCAATACAGCAAAAAGTTTAAGTTTAAAGGTATAAAAGTTTGATGTTTTAAGCATAAAAGTGAAACGATAAGAGTAAATAGCGCGTCATACTATCGCGATTATTCTGTGTTATGTTTATATTCATACTCAAAGCAAAGCATTGTTTATGAGCATATAATACTCAAAAGCAAAGCATTTATAAAGAATATACTAGCATGTCTTGGAATGGATTTAATCCTTCACAAAAGTCAGCTTCGTCTTTACTGGTAATAGTATCTTGAGCAGATGAGGAGTCGGAGAATTCCTTGTTTGACGCGAGTTATAACTCCAAAACATCGGACTATTTTTTTGTTTGTTGTGCGGTCACGACTTCATGCCAGTGTGTGTGTGTGTCTGATATTGTGCCTGTATGTGTAAATGTGGATGTGTGTGTGTTGTGTGCATGTGTGTTTGAAAGAAATTATGATGTTCCGACACGGATAAAGTGAAACCGCTACGAGAAGAGCGCAAACACATACATAGCAAAGCGCATGCATGTTAAGTATATCAAACAGCGCGCTGAGTCACATCACCACGCAAGACAAACCTGATAGGTTCACAGTGAACACGAGGTAATTACGTCACATACATAGCAACCAATAACAACCTTTATAAAACACATTTGCAAACGCGTGCTATGTAATAAAGTGTTTTTTTTGTTGTAAACATTTTAGGCTATTTGTGTAAACTCATTAAAGAATGAAAACATTGCAACAGGAGACTGTTTTGGGCTTGATCTGAAAGTATAACGTCTCTGATTTCATATGCAAAAAAAAATGTATTGCTCTACCTAAATGCTTTCGGTTTTTATTGGCTTTTAAACAGAGGCACGCAAACCAGAGCGCGGGTGCTCCTGCCGGTCTTAGAGGTTTAAATATTATGGTTATATAGTTTTTATGTGCTCATTACACCTTACTGTCAACATATGAACAATGTATGAAACTGTAATGTAACATCAATATTATATAAAGAAAATAGAATTCATACTGTAGACTTGCATAATCAGAACTCAAATACCTTTTATTATCCAACTATCCTAATAGTGTTATTTCAACAACCTGTTCTATTAGCATGATGCTTGTGAATTATAGCACTTGTGTAAACAGATCCACATCACTATAGTCAGATGCTTTCTGAACTGCTGTTTTCTCACCACTGACAATTTTGTTGTTTTAAAGAGAGGAAAGCATGCAGCATATATTTACATTTTCAGCAACTCTCAACAACTTGAACTGCATCTGTATAGTCGTTCTTTATACATTTCTGTGAACTTCTTTCTACTTCTAATCAAGAAAAGGCAAATGTTGCCATGTGAACACTGGGGCACTCAGTCATGCTCAGTATCCTGTACACTACATCAGTGGTTTTCAACTGGTTTGGCCATGGGACCCACATTTTTACCTGGTCATCAAGCCGCGACCCAAATTTTTAGGAACTATATTATAACTTTAGGAATTATAAAAAATTAATTTGTATTTATTTGTTAACATACACAAGTAGTGACAGATAAATCATAAGAAAATCACCAAGACTTACAAATAAACAATTATTTATTGTTTTTATTGGACAAAATGTATCAAATTATGCAAATATTACAAAGTACAATTGCGCATTTCAAAATAAAAGTCCGGTATATGCATTTAAAAATAGAAGTCCGGTATGAGCATTTCAAAATAAAAGTCCGGTATATGCATTTCAAAATAAAAGTCTGGTATGAGCATTTCAAAATAAAAGTCCGGTATAAGCAAAATAAGTTAAAAATTAATGTTTTACACACACTCCGCGACCCACTAAAAATGTTCCCGCCACCCACTTTTGGGTCGCGACCCACCAGTTGAGAAACACTGCACTACATGTTAGGCGACAATGCTAACCACTGAGCCACCGCGCCTCCTGGTGTCGCTCATAATGACTAATGTTTTTGTGTACTTTTATATATAGCCCGTTAAAAAAAACGTGTTCTTAAATAATGTGCTTCAAACCCCTTACATTGTTACATTTTGTTGATTTGGAAAATATTCTGGCATTAACAGTTATGCCAGCTGATAGAAACCTTTTTTCTCTGAGTAAATTAATTGTTAATATAGAATATTTTAATGCTAATACCCAGAAGCTGCTTTTTCAAAGCTTATGAGACTTTTTTTTGCACTAACTATATTTCGCCTAATACTAAGTTGACAATGCAATAATTTGCTCACTAGCCAACAGGTTTTGTGAAATTGCTGAGAAATGCCTGAAATTGGAGGGAAATTGATGCTTGTTTACACAAGTGAAAGAAACACAGTGTTAAATATCAAAGACACAATTATAAGGAATCACTCATGTATCACTGACAATGATGAAATATTTGCCATGCTAAATATCTGGATCTATCAGTGATTCAAAATCCTGCTGTGTTAAAGTGTTTTCAGTGAAAAACACGTTGTTGATGACCTACAGCCGATGAGAGAGCAAGAAACAGGCCAGTGGGGGAGGAGTTCTAGACCACAATATCAAGAAACAGGAGAAAGGCTCATTCTCTGCCTTTTTGGAACCGATAAATAGAGGAAAGTTTGGGAAAACTTTAGCAGCACCCATTTTTTAATTTATTTTATTTTTTTAAGTTCAGTCTGATATGTACCACAAATGGGTACTATTTACAATCTTTCATTATATTTGTAAAAGCTTATTAGCGTGTAGTTGTGGCTGTGAAGTATAGTTTTGCGAGCCAGAAAGAGTTGTTGAAACCGGAGCACCTGGAGGAAACCCATGTGAACACGATGAGAACATGCAAATTCCAAACAGAAATGCCAACTGGCCCAGCCGGGACTCGGACCATCGACCTTCCTACTGTGAGATGACAGTGCTAACCAGTGAGCCACCGTGCTGCCCCAATTGTAATTATTAACATTACAGTGCTCAGGTTATTTAGTCTTTCAATTAGGATTTGCATTAAGATTTGTGCAGCTAATTGCAAACTTTATCTTGGCAAAACCTGAGGACATTTGAAATCTGTGCTAATTCTCTGCAGGAGCTGAACGAGCGTCTTGTTTTCAGGAGAAACATCTGGGACGCAGAAAGGCCTCTGTTTGCTCTTTTTATGGTCATTGCTGTCGAGGAGAAGCAGCGGAGATTTGAACAGGATCTCTTTTGCGATTTTTCTTTGCTATGGGCGATCCCACTGCTCCTCTATGAGTCACTGTGGATCCGCTTTAGGATGCTGCTCTTCATTGTTTTCATATGTGATTCTCTGAAGTGTGTGTCTTGTTTGTGTGTGTGTGTATGCCTCTGTATTGCAGTACAACATTACAGTTGAGATGATCGTAATAAAGTTGGCGGTTTGATGCTGGTGTGGTGACCCCAGGCCCCCTGTGGGCCCCCAGAGGAGCTTTTGTGTGGTCACAGGGGCTGAAAGTCTATTGATCTATCCAGGGATGGATGCCCTCTCTGAGCTGATTTACTGGCCCCAGCGGCCTCCTCTCTAACAGACCAGGAGCTACATAAAACACTTGACTGCCAGCATCTCTACACAATCACATCTCATACTGGCTCTCTCTCTATCTTTCATTCACCCCCCCCTTATTTGACAGCATTCACACATACTAGCCACACACACCATGTCTTACATTGTAATTCATATGTTTTCATTAAAGGTTCTGTGAAATTAAAATAAAGTTTTAAAGAGCCTCTATTATACATTCAAAAGGGTCATATTTTGGTTTTGGGGGTCTCCAACAGCAGGCTAATATGCATGCATGATCAAAAAACACTTTCATTGTCTTATAATATGCATTTCTTTTTACCTAATTATCCCAGCGACTCTTATATGAATCGTTCAGCGATTCATTTGTTTCAAAACCCCTCCTTAGCGCAACGCTACACTGCGCTGATTGGACCGATGATTGCATCTTTCAGCGCGAGAGAATGCCCACCACGGCTAAGCAATATTGAAGTAGTCAGAGTGTGTGCGTAAGCTTATATCTGCCAAAACTCGTTTTTCCCGGGAGTCGCCCGTATTACAGACACCTCACCCCGAAACTAACCCCCCGGTCTCCCAGCATATCACTCTATTCTTAACCATAAGTAAAAACAGCGACACACATGCAGTATTAATGCACACAGCGGCAAAAGCTGAACAATTAAGAAACAGGACCGGCGCACGTGTGTAGGAGAGCTGATGTAGCCATAGCAACGACAAACAGCAGAGGAACACGAGTTTACAAACGCATTTTAATCTGTAAACAAATCGGCACGCATCACGTTTACAACGTGCTTTTAGACGCAATATGAGAATACAAGTTAACCAGATACACTACAAGCGGTTACAAGTTACAAAACACAATTAAATACATCATTTACAAGCTAGAGAAAACAAAGAGGCAACCATTTTAATCACACTTACTTACACTTGTTGGATAGCAGGCCAGATTCACCGTCAGGCCACCGCGAAATGTACCGGTGCTCCCTATGGCCAGTCCGCCTCTGCATATCAATAGTTTTTTCTGATCCTTCCTTTAACAAACGGTTGACAAATCCTCCGTTGTAAGCGTGTAGATTTGAGAAGCACTCCTCAGAGGGAACACAGCACAAGGCTGGGCTATAATGCTGAGGCATTTTTGCAAAAATAAACCTCAACCACTGACTCTTCACAGTCTCTGGTTCATCTGCACACTTTCAATAATATCCAGCTGAGCACAGTGCTCTTCTCTGTGTTGCCAGATGTAGCTGACTGATTCCAGTCCAAACCCTATCCAAAAGGTTTTTACCTGCACAATCAAATTCAAAACCGCTCAATCTGGCAACCTTTGCTTGCCGCTGTTGTTTGTGGGCGGGGTTGGGGGTTTTGAATCTTCCCTGGTCTGCGCGTGCACAAATGGGCAGGACTTATGTTTCGTGTTCACGTCATACCAAAACGGCTAAAGACTCGTAAGCATGGCGATTCGTTTGAGGAACGATGAGTCGACTCTTTTTTTAGATTAATCAATAGTTTTAAACAATGTGCACTTTCAGATTTAAGCCTCAGCTGGACATTTTACTTCACTTAGAGCTGTGTTACTGCATGCAAGCTCAATTTCAAAAACCCATTATAGGGGCTCTTTAAGATGTTAGTGTCCGTTTTAAGATGATCTATAAGCTAGTATGTTCCAAAACAATCACAAAATTGACTGTCCGAAAATATAAACCTGATATAAACATCCATAACTTGACAAACGGCAGTTGTATATATTCCTTCTGGTGCCATAACAGATCAGTGAATGTCAGTTTCACACACAAAGCTTTAATCAGCAGTCATGAAACACAGTTCAAGAGTCATATACGTACTGCTTTTGTGCTTTATTTGTCCCTTTTGGAGCTTGACAGACTCACAATTTGCCTTTGTGTTGTGGAGAGAAGAAGATTTTGCCGAACATCATTTTGTGAAAGAATGAGTAATAGAATACAGGCTTATAGGCTAGCAAATTATGTGTATATGGTGATGTTGATTATTATTTTTGCTTATCTATCTCTTTAGACTGTCTGTAAATGTTAGAATTTCAGTCTGTGCTTTATTCTGATCATCTCTGGTGGTCTGTGCATTGTCTTTGCTTGCTTTCATTTTCTTTCTTCTGTTTGTGTTGTCAGTCAGGTGTTGTGAGTTACACTCTCTGAAATAAACCATTCTGTACACTTGCTGTGTCTGGAAGAGGGAGAGAGACAGATGAGTCTACAGGCACATTGCTCTTGTCAGTTTTTCTCTGCTGTGTGGTGTGTTAATGTGCAGTGTATCAGTCATAAGCATAATACTGGCCGCACTGAGGCCTAAATAGCATCATCTATCAGGCCGAGCTGGAGAAAAACAGAGATAGCGTGTGTGTCACGGCATACTTTACACATTATTACATATAAACGTGCATACTTTCTCATTATGGATCTCTGATTATATTTCCTTAGCTACTTTTAGAATACAGAATCTATAATTTATGGGACGGCACGGTGGCTCAGTGGTTAGCACTGTCACCTCACAGCAAGTGGGTCGCTGGTTCAAGTCCCGGCTGGGCCAGTTGGCATTTCTGTGTTGAGTTTGCATGTTCTTCCAATGTTGGCGTGGGTTTCCTCCAGATGCTCCGGTTACCCTCACTGTGTGAGTGAATGTGGAAAAGTAATGATATTGCGGTTTCACTATAACTTGAATAGCTCTATTTGCACAATAATAATAGTAAAAATAATAATATAATTTTAGATTGATTGAGAGGATTTTTGTAGGGTTTATCATGCAGAAAATAAACAAATTACAACTGTAGATAAATACTGGTATATAAATAATACATTAACATATAAATTATATTCATTTATTCATTCGTTTTATTTGTTTAATAATTTATTTGTTAATTTGTTTATTCATTTTTTAAAATAACTGTTCATTCATTCATTCGCTTATTTGTTTATTTGTTCATTCATTCATAAATGTATTCATTTATATGTTTGTTTATTTATTTATTTGTTCATTCATTTATTTGCTTATTTGTTAATTCATTCATTAAATAATTTATTCATTTATATGTTTATTTGATTTGATTGATTTATTTAATTATTTATTCGTTCATTCATTCGCTTATTTGTTTATTTGTTCATGAATTCATTAATTTATTAATTTATATGTTTGTTTATTTGGTTTATTTATTCATTCATTTATTCATTCATTTATTCGTTCATTCATTCATTTTCTTTTTGGCTTAGTCCCTTTATTAATCTGGGGTCGCCACAGCAGAATGAAACGCCAACTTATCCAGCGGATGCCCTTCCAGGTACAACTCATCACTGGAAAACGTCTATACATTCATTCACACACATATACTACTGACAATTTAGCCTACCCAATTCACCTACAGCTTATGGCTTTGAACTTCAAAGGGGGAAATCAAAGCACCCAGAGAAAACCCACACCAACACGGGGAGAACATGCAAACTCCACACAGAAATGGCAACTGACCCAGTCGAGGTTTGAACCTTCTTGCTGTGAGGCGATTGTGCTACTCACTAAGGCACAGTGACGCCCTTATTAATTCATTCATTCATTCATTTATTCATTAATTCGTCGGTTTATTCATTCATTCATTCATTTAATTAATTGACAACATTTTATTATAACAAAGGGTTTTAGAAATAAAATTAAAATGACTCATTTTATTATTTATTTATGGGTTTTTTTGCACAAGGCAGTTAGCTTTCAGGTTTTAAAACCGTATAATAGAGCTTGTTTGTCTTTGTGGTTGTAGTTTGTCTTTGAGACGGACATTTATATGTATTTTAGTCTCTTTTTAATAACACATTCCACTGTATGCTGCTCAGATGAACATCTCTGACCCCAGATCAGCCATTTATTACATAGGATTCCTTTCCCTGACCGCACTCAAAAGATCCCTCCATCTCTAAAACAAAAAAAAGGAGAGAGGGGAAGCCTTTATTATTAATGAGTGTAACGTAAAGCGCTTAATTTGCACCGTCTTTAACAAAATTATAACTCATACACTGAAAGCAGCAGAATTTGCATAAATCTCATTATAAACAGAGAGTGCGGTTCATAAATCCTCCCATTAATTAGAGGTGTTTTCACCTCTCTATCACATGCTGTTGTGTATTTATATACGTACATATTTTTGCGAATGATTGACCTTAGTGGTTCTGGAAGTATCTGGATATGAAAGGTGCTTGTATTGTTTGACCTGTTGGTCATTTGTTTTATACATACATTGGGGCTTTTTATCCAAAGTGGCTTTTAAAGTATACATTTTATCCGCTTGAACTGAACCCATGGCTTTGGTGTCACTAGCACTGTGTTCTACCTTGTGTCTGTGTGTGTGTGAGTGTGCGCTAATGTACTTGTGTAAAATATTCTAGGTCTTTGTGTGTTTGTGGCTGTGGAAGGGATTGGGCCTGATCTGTTTGTTGGTCTTTCTCATTAATGTAGGATTTGCAGCATTAGGCGTCTGGCGCCGTCAGCAGAACTAAAGCTGGAATGAGTCAGGGAGCCCCTCGCCAGGTGTCTTCATAAACACACACCTGTTACCAGACACACACACACTCACACTACAGTATGTGTGCGGTGTAGAAAGAGCTTAGCGGATGGCATTGTTGTTTTTGGTTATATTGTAGCAGGATTTGGGATATGGAGACTGTTCAAAAGAAGGAACGAGAGAATAAAGAGGTGAACAAAACTCATTGTAAAGGGTTACTTTGTGTAGATTTTGATTAATGAGAGATTTGCATAGAATGAAATATTAAAATAGCAGCTTCCCAAGGTCAGGACTTTGCATAGCAGTGAAATATCTGGAGGAAGTGGAAATATCTTAAAGGAACCGTTAACTCAAAATGAACATTCTTTTATTATTAAACTCACCCTTGTTTATATATATTTTAATTTAAAAAAATTTATTATATTGAAATGGTTTGTTCTGTAGACGTTACAAAAATTGCTTAAGAGGGCTAATAATAATATTGACCTTAAAATGTTTTTTTTTTTTTTTTTTAACTAAACAGCTTTTATTTTAGCAAAACAAAAAAGACTTTCTCCATATGAAAAAATATCTGGATATGCTCTGTTTAATATAATTAGTCAAATATTTGAAAAGGAAAATAATCAGAGGAGGGTGAATCATTTTGACTTGAAACTGTATGTATTATCTTTAGTAAAGTACAGTTCTTGTAGTTTAAAGTCTGAGGTAAAATATTTGGACTAGTTTTCAGTTGTCTTGAGTTGTCAAATTTCACAGAAAGTAACTATATATTATAGGTACAAACACTTAAGTATTAGACTTATTACATTCAGTTAAATTGCAGTATTTTTATTATTTTAAGCTGATTTTCGAATGATTATATTATATATATATATATATATATATATATTATATATATATATATATAATATATATATATAT
>CAIGQQ010040406.1:9322522-9343562 GCA_903798035.1 Danio albolineatus | reverse complement strand
ATATAATATATATATATATATATATATATAATATATATTATATATATTATATAATTTATAATTTATTTATTTTTTATTTTGCCATGCTTCTATATAAAAAAAGTTATGTTTGAACTTGTTTTTGACATACAGAATAACCCAGACACAACCTGTAAAGTGTAAAAAGATCCACCAACTTCAAACAACAGCAAAAAAAAAAAACCCAAAACACATTCTCAGACACATTTTAGGGATCATGGAGACTTATTTGACATTTTTTTAGAAGCGTTTAAAGGACATACTTTAAATCCAGTGTGAACCATTAGATTTCTGCTATTTATTTTTCATTATGATGACATTTCAAACTGAAATGTAATATTGAGTAGGGGGCGGAGTTTATTTTTGTGCTCCTCCAATCATCTTTCAAGCAGTACTAAAACATGGAGTAAAACCTTATGCAAATTACCTTCAAAAATAAGTTCAGTTTTTTTAAGCTTAGCCTTTTTACAAGTACTGATGAAAAGCGCCATCTACTGGCAGAGAATCAATGAGCAATTTTTTTTGTTCTATACACTGTTTTCTGCAAGTGTGATTTACATGTATTGTGTCTAGCATCATTTCACAAAGTCAGACCATTATGTTTTTACTTCATATTTTGAGATTGTACAATTTAATATAAATAAACAATTTCTCAAGCTAGCTAATACAGTATATGCTGTCACTATTGCCTCACATTTTATTGCCAATAATGTTACTACAGCTTGCGATAAAGCAGATGTTGTCATTTGTTTCCAACTTAAGAAGAAACAAATTCAGTATGAAAATCTGTGGTTTCACATCTGTGAATGATAAGATTTGCTTTCTATGACAAAGTGAAGGTTTTTGGAAGGATTTGACTCTGGATGCCAAAATGTTTCATCTGAAAGGGTAATTGCGGCATAGTTGCAATAAATGTTTGTTTTTTTTTCTCGTGTGATTTCCTGAAAAATCTCGGAAAGTGAATGTTTATTTTATTCTCAAAGGGTCTATTAATGCAAAAAGTCATGCAAAACTCAGCTTTTCATCGATTGTCGGTGTGTGTTTTCAGGTACCTCAATCACCCAGCTGCAGGCGGTAGATCCGGATGGCGAGCCGCTGATTTTCGCTGTGGTTGGGGAAGAGGCCATGCGCTACTTTGCTGTGCAGGGAACGACTGGTGTGGTGTGGCTGAGGCAACCGCTTGACAGAGAGGTGAAACGAAAATGAAGAGCAGATGCCGAAAGAACTGAATGACGAGAGCTGAACTAGTGTTATAATGCTGCTTTTTTTTTCTCTGTTTTTGTGTCTTTAGACAAAGTCAGAGATGCAGGTGGAGTTCACTGTGAGCGATAGTCAAGGGGTGAGTTAGAGATCATCTTTCAGTACATCTACAGTTGAAGTCAAAATTATTAGCCATCTAGTGAATTTTCTATTCTTTTTCAAATATTTTCTAAATGATGTTTAGCAGAGCAAGGAAATTTTCACTGTATTGCAGATAATATTGTTTCTTCTGGAGAAAGTCTTATTTGTTTTATTTTAGCTAGATTCTATAGAAGTTTATAAGGTCAATATTATTAGCCCCCTTAAGCAATATTTTTTTTATTGTCTACAGTACAAACCATCGTTATCAGAATCAGTTTTATTGCCAAGTGTTCTTCACACAGAATTAATTGGTTTTGGCTACAGAAGCTTCCAGTTTTACATAAAGTGACAAGTGAGAACACAAAGAAAAATGAAAAAAGACTATAAACAAACAGAGATGCAGTTAGTCAAAAAAGACCTGGATGTTGAATTGTATGTCTAGGTTTGTTATAAAGGTTATAAGGTGCTGTGTACAAGTGGCAGTTATGTTATACTAAGTTATACAATATGACTAGGGCCACACGGAATCTGCACGCGCAGATTTTTAGCCCATCAGTGATTCTGTTTATTTACTGGTGTAAATGTGTGTACAATTATGTTTATTCAGTTTTCAAAATAATATCAGTAAACATATTGATTAATATTAAAATGTTCATATGGTTTATTTACAATATGGTTTGTAAAGTACTATTTTCTGTCTTTTAGAAGAGATTTTACACAAGAGACTTGCTTTGTTTAGTCTAGTTCATATTAATCAATCTAATTGGATTTGCATTGTAAACATTAAATAAAAGTTAAAAAGGTATTACTTTTTATTTCATATATTACATTTTTAGTTATGATACTCCTAAAATCATTCCGCATAAATCTGCAGATTTTTAACAAAATACTCCGCAGAAATAACAAAAAATGTCCGCAGATTCCGTCTGGCCCTGAATATGACTTGCCTAATTACCCTATAGTTAGGCCTTTAAATGTCACTTCAAGCTGAATACTAGTATCTTGAAAAATATCTAGTAAAATATTATATGCTGTCATCATGGCAAAGATAAAAGAAATCAGTTATTAGAAATGAGTTATTAAAACTATTATGTTTAGAAATGTGTTGAAAAAATATTTTTGTTAAACAGAAATTGGGGAAAAATTATACAGGGAGGCTAATAATTCAGGAGGGCTAAAAATTCTGACTTCAACTCTATATCTGTCTTTAAAATCTGTGCAGCCTGTGCTTTTTCTCTTAGCTTTACTATTCAAATGTTTGAGTAAATGTTTACAAAAATATGACAATTTTATTGAGCAATAATTCATTAAGTTGTTCTGAAGTGGCAGTAAAGACTTTTTAAATGTTATGAAAGGTTTCTGTTTTTAATAAATGTTGCTCTTTTGAACCTATTTAAGAAATAATCTTGAAAAACAATCATGGTTTCCACAGAAATATTAAGCAAGCATTTTTAGCATTGATGACAGGGAGAAATATTTTATGAGGAAATGGCAAATATCTGAAGCATTACATTACATGACATTACTTTCAATTGTTATTGTTTTTTTTCAATGTTCATGTTTTTCTAAATTTTAATCGAATAAAATACCACCACCAGGCGCCACGGTGGCGTAGTGAGTAGCACGTTCGCCTCACAGCAAGAAGGTCGCTGGTTCGAGTCCCGGCTGGGTCAGTTGGCATTTCTGTGTGGAGTTTGCATGTTCTTCCCGTGGTTGCGTGGGTTTCCTCCGGGTGCTCCGGTTTCCCCCACAAGTCCAAAGACATGTGGTATAGGTGAATTGGGTAGGCTAAATCGTCCGTAGTGTATGAGTGGGAATGTGTGTGTATGAAGGTTTCCCAGAGATGGGTTGTGGCTGGAAGGGCATCCGCTGCGCAAAAAATATGCTGGATAAGTTGGCGGTTCATGCCGCTGTGGCGACCCCGTATTAATAAAGGGACTAAGCCGACAAGAAAATGAATGAATGAAAATACCACCAACCTGATTTGACATGTTCCTGGTTTAAAATTTATGTTGATCCTGGAACAGCATTCCAATCAGCCGATCAGAATTAAGGGATACGTTTAACGCTTATGTTAAGTTTAACCTGATTTCACCAAGTAGGACACATTCCTGGATTAATACCGATGTTCATCCTGAAACAACATTCCAATCAAAATGAAGGATAAGTTTGGGTTTACGGTTAGGTTTATGCACTTCTACATGATTGTCATTTTCTGATTTTCTGGAATAATTTACAGGTATGGTTGGGTTTAGGGGTCGGGAATAGGTATGGATTACATTTTCCAACAAAAATGATGTTCCAGGATCAACACAACGATGTTAATCCAGGATCGCATCGTACTTGGCAAAATCATGACGTGCCATAAATACAGTTTTGGAAAGTATATCAGATTTAAACAAATACAATTAAACCATATCACAGACCTCAGGTAGATATTAATAGTTAAAATATTGTTATGGGGTCTTTATGGGGTCTCTATGAGGTTATTATGATTACTCAAACTCTGTGAGATGCAATATTGAAATAATTGGCGGGGCTTTTTATATGATCTAATTTGAATTTTAGGTTGTCAAGGATACAGTGAACATTCAGATCGGGGACGTAAATGACAACGCTCCATCATTTTACAACCAACCCTATGCCATTCAGATACCAGAGGTAATGTTCAACACTTCTGAGAATTGTGCTTGCCATTTTGCTTCTACAATTTGATTTATTAGTCATCCTGTTTGATATCTAAGTAAGAATATGCTGGGTGAAGTATTTTATTTTATATTATTTTATTTTATTTTATTTTATTTTATTTTATTTTATTTGAGAACTACAGATGCAGGCATTTTCTTGAGCATAAAGACACCAAGAGCGTTGCTCAAAAGAGCAAAAGTGGCTTTGATTTTATAATATCTCATGATCAGACTTATTTAAAGACTCTCGTTTGAATCCCAGAATGCAGAGAATGTTTTTAAAATTCTCTTTATTTCTGTTTTCCATCATATATTTGTCTGTTTCCCTCACTGAGATCAACAGTCCCCCCTCTTCTCTCCTGATCTGTCTATCAGCACTCATCCTATACTTCAACTTATCCCTCTCTCCTCTTCCCATCATCCTTCTGGCCCATCCCGTTCTAATCCCTGACATGAGGTAATTTGGTAAAGTAGACAACAACACACACATACACACCTCAGCTGATGTTTATAGTGTGTGTGTCGATGTACATCCCACA
The DNA here is from genome assembly GCA_903798035.1 of Danio albolineatus. Lineage (NCBI taxonomy): Eukaryota > Metazoa > Chordata > Actinopteri > Cypriniformes > Danionidae > Danio > Danio albolineatus. The sequence continues at coordinate 9,338,977 of CAIGQQ010040406.1, read as the reverse complement.
CTCACTCCTCCCCACAGCAAATCTTCAAAGCCACAGATATTTTCTCCTCTTTTCAATGTGTCATTTTGAGTAAAGAAAAGTAGGGTGAGAGTGAGCGAGTGTGAGTGAGAGAGCCGTATTTAGCTGATGTTGTTTACCGCCGCGTGATGATTAAGCTGTCTGCAGTTAGAAGGACACAGGAGGACCCACATGTTTGGCCACTTACCCATAATTCTCAGCCTTCATCAGACCTGCGGAAAACCTAAAGGGATTTTGATTGTTCTTTGTCGACTGACTTTTAAGAGCTCTGAGTCATAAGATTGCTTGTAAAATGTATTTTGAATCGTGTTCAGGTCACATTTCATTCAAAGTCAAAAGATTTAAGTGATTTGTCACTTAATGAATATGAAGTTTTATTTGGTGGGTGTTTGCGTGACACTGTTTCAACTAAAAGTAGCAAACGTTTGGGGAAATTTTACCTGGCAACAGCATTTTGAGGCGCTGAAAATGCTAACTTTTCGGAACAGCTTCAGAGTGCAAGTGCAAGCAGGGGCGCCGCTAGCAATTTTGCGCCCCATGAAAAAATATGTGGATGGGCCCCCTACTACCAAGCTAGCTATCCAAACTCTTTGTCTGCAGTGTAGTTATACTGACCTGTGCATTTTATTATTGATTTTGTCCACTACTTTTCAGTATTTAGTAAGAGAACGGCCATGACTGTAGCTAGCAGATGATTTATTGTTTAAATGTAAATGTAGTGCAGAAACAGGAACAGTAATCAAATATTCACTGAAAATTTAACATTTCTAAACACACAAAACACCAATGTGTAACTATTTAAGTAACTGTACTTCAATAGTGTCTCATACAATGTGCAATACACTGGAACAGTGACAAAAATCAATAAGACACAACATTATATTACCGTGAGACCCATAAATAAGCCGAGACCCATAAATGATGCTCAGTGCATCATCCGGGTAATTAAAGTGCACTTATTATTTGTAGAGTTTTCAGTGTGAACGCACTACCTACACTTTTTATACTACAAAATGGCGTAGAATAGTGCCATAGGTATGTGATTTGGGACGCAGCTGATGTTAACCTCGAGGACATCACTGCTTTGACAGTTTACCTGACGATCGCACTCAAAGCATCAACTCTCTTCCCACTACTGACGGACTGAACCATACAGTGAGAGGAGAGGTGGTGCAATTTGACAGTGACAGACACGAGAGGCGGATATAAGCCATATTTTTGTTTTTTATTTCTAATAAATTATTTTACTTGTAATTTAGAGATACATTCATAATTTATATTACATTATAATACTGTTATTAATTATAAAGCAGATCTCTGTGGGCCCCTAGAGTGCATAGGCCCTTAGGCCCCGTTTACACTAGTGCGTTTACGTTTTTAAAACGCATAAGTTTTGCTACGGTTACGCCATCCGTCCACACTACGCCGGAGTTTTCGAGGCGCGAAAACGGAGCGTTTTAGAAACGCTGGAGAGGCGTTTCTTTCCCCCCTTTAGCGGCGCCCCTGAGTGCAAGTTTGGCATGGATAATACAGTGGTCCCTATAGCGGCTATAGCGTGGTTCACCTTTTGCGGTCTCACAGTTTCATGATTTTTTTTTTTGTGCAATTTAACGTTTTTACGTTTTTTTTTCTTTAACATCGCGTTGTCTTCTGCTTCCTGATTGGCTGTAGATCATTGTCAATCAATCTCCTCCTTGTCTTTTATACAGTAGAGGATGTGTTCAGCTTGCCAAATGAACATTTAAATCTTCGATCGCTTGCAGTGTGAGTTCCAACAAGGATGCAAAATGTTGTACTGTCTGCAGCAAGACCATCATAAAGGGGGTCGTAGACCGCATGCGCCATATCACATTGCACCATGACATGCCACACAGCACCGTGCATTTTAGAACTGTAAACTAGGCATGGGATGATAACTGTTTTCAAGGTATACAGTGGTTTCGAAAAGTCAAGGTTTTTGAGAATATTTTTTTTCTGCTATACCGTTCCTAAGGTATGTGTACGACTTTTTATTTACATTTTTTTAGGTGTAAATTGTAAAGACATCTGTGTTTTTGAAACAAATGAAGACTGCAGAAGTCAATGATTCACTTGAATTGTTTAGCCTGACATGTTTACTGCTGCAAAATACTTAATGTTTCTCAAAATAAAATCTATTGTCTTCAAAGAGGAAAAAGGTTTAGATTTTTAGCCAGGCATTTAAAAAGAATATATTGTAGAGCAGTAATCACAATACCATCATATCGTGAAACTGTGATATTTTTATCCAAGGTTATCATACCATCAGAATTGTGTACCGACCCATGCCTATTGTAAACATCATGGTTTATATCAGGGTAATCACACCAGCACCACAAGTCAGCGGCTGTCTGCAATGCCCAGCTATATTTCTGCTGCTCTACAAGGCTTCTTCTTCTTCAAGGCTTATTAGGAGTTTCCACATGAGAGCGCCCTCTCTGGCCTTTGGAGGAGATTTATTACTGATCACAGAGGTGTGCTTCCCTGAGAGGTTATGCATGATAATTGCAGCTAAATTACAATTTTGGTTTAATTTCAGTTCATCACCCAGGCCTGATCATGATATATAATTTTATTATTATTATTATTATTTTCATTAGTCGTACTAGTATTTTTAATTAATTTTAATACATTTGTTAATAACAGATGAGAACTAAAGATAGCATATAATATTGCAATACAAAAAAGTATGTTTCTGGGGAATAACGAGGAAAAGTATTTGAGTCTGTATGGTCATTGAGCACTTGCATTTTTCTAAATAAAATTGAAAAGCACCATAAAGTGAGTGTAAATGTTGTTCACTGAGTTAATAGGCCTCTGCATTAGGCTTCAAATCAAGTAAAAGCGTCAGTGGCACAAGTGACATCATCAAACATCATTGGTTCTCATGTCGCATTGATACCCAGCGTCAAATGTTAATTAGAGAGTGACAGCTGGAAGGAAGATTGTTAATTATATTTTGACAATTAATTTTCAGCCGAACTGTTTTCCTAGTTCCGTTTAGTAAATGGCCCAGCTCCACCTTAACCACCTCTTCGTGTTTTTAAGTCTTTACATTTCTGCATTTTGATGGCCTCATTACCTCCACTGACCTCCAGGGTCTGAGAAAACACACTGCAGCATCACTCCATCAATCTGTCACTCAAATTATATTCCACCAATCAGGGATTACTCCGACATCAGCACTCAGACAAGAACATGAGTGGAAGGAATATAGTGTTAAGATAATAGAAAGTATGGGCGCCATCACGTAGTGACTGGTTCGAGCCTCGGCTGGGTCAGCTGGCATTTCTGTGTGGAGTTGCGTGGGTTTCCTCCGGGTGCTCCGGTTTCCCCCACAAGTCCAAAGACGTGGTATTAGTGAATTGGGTGAGCTAAATTGTCTGTAGTGTATGAGTGTGTATGGATGTTTCCCAGAAATGGGTTGCAGCTGGAAGGGCATCCGCTGTGTAAAACAAATGCTGGATAAGTTGGCGGTTCATTCCGCTGTGGCAACCCCGGATTAATAAAGGGACTAAGCCGAAAAGAAAATGAATGAACGAATAATAGAAAGTGCTGTAAATGCTGGATCAAAGAGATGCAAAAATGTGCATTGCATCAGATACTCTAAAATTATATTGTGTGATTGGCAGGGTGCTGACATGTAGAAGCTTTTCCAGATTCCCCAAATTATATCTTTCTTTAACTTTGCTTCCTGTCCTCATTTAATAAAGGTATATGAAAAATATTCAAAAAGTGACCTCTTAATGTGCTTTGCTGTTTCACTCTCTATATTTGGTCTATACATCAAAAAATTATTGGTGGAGGTATATTTTATGAGCCAACATACACAATATGGCAATTTTACACTTTATTTGTTTATAAGAAATCAGGATAATCAATGAAATTAGCATGGAACGCTACATTTTTCATACTTCAACAGTTAGCGGTTGTTATTTCTACAATGACGAGTGAATAGGTTGCATATGTGTGTTTGAATGGCTCTGTAATTGGCAGTGTAATTTGTTGGGCAGTAACTGTGGGAGGTTTCTTATGAAAGGGGAGCAGGTGAACAGCAATGCTTCTGACAGTTATAAAGCTGCTTAAATTTACCGTTGTGTGTGTCAGTGTTTACTGCATTGTTATTTTGTGATGGCACCGTGCAGCTGCTGGATCTACAGCACTACAGCGTGAGAATTATAATTTAGTTGTGTTCGAGAGCCTCATTTGAATGTGATGAGGAAAAAAACTTGTAAGTTACCCGGAATTGAATGGAGAATGCCTTATTTCAATTCAGCTAACAAAGAGGATGTAGAATTGTATATCAAAAGGTTACAAAGTTGGTGACAGTAAGTTTTTTTGTATGTTTGTTTGTTGTTGAAAGAAATTAATACTTTTGTCCAGCTAAGACACATTAAAAGGGTTACTTTCATTAAAGCCTAATTTAATCATGCTGAAAGTTCAGATTTGCCATCACAGAAGTAAATTACATGTTAATGTGTTCTAATAGAAACAGTTTGAATTTGTTTCATAGTATTATTTTACTGCAGTTTGGATCAAATACAGCCTTGATAAGTGTAAGAAAAACAACAACACAGACTCATTCTGAAAACGTAGCTCTATATACATTTCTGGAGATTGTGAATTATGTAGCAAGAAGCACGTATGGCTGCATTTCATCTTTAAAATGAATGCTAAGGGGCGGTATGGCGTCGCTCTCTGCTTACCTTCATATAAACAGCTTTCCCACTGTTACCAGTTTGTCCAGTGACTCGTCATGTACGTCAGCGGATTTGAGATGCATAGAGGAGTTGACAGCGATGACGGGGTTCGAGTCCGGTAAAGAACAGTTCCAGAAAGTAAGACAAAAACAAAATCCAAAAAATAAAATAAACAAGTAAATAACAGGGTGAGAATGTGGTAAAATCTGAAAACGTGGTAAAAATCAGGTCAGGGCTTTTTTTTTATATTGCTTTTGAGAAAAACGTTTGGGTTTAGGGAAGTCGGTGAGCGGGTCAATTGATGCTTATGTAAAACACTATTGGTTTGGTTTAGAGAAGGAGGACAGTGGGTCAGTCAATCAGTCAGTTGATTCGTCAGTCAGTCAGTCAGTCAAAAGTGGTCTGTGGTGGATTTACACAAGAAGAGCAGGTGCAAACGACACGAAAAGCACACACAGCTATCTCTGGTTATTTGTGAAAACAAAAACTGCAAAAATAAATGTGCCTCCCAGGGTTGTATTTGGTGCCCTCCAGAAATGTATATAGCGGTATGTTTTCAGATTGAGCCTTGGGTGAAAAAAAAAAACTATTCAGAATCAGAATTAGTTTTATTGCCAAGTGTGCTTCACACACACAAGGAATTTGCTTTGGCTACAGAAGCTTCCAGTGTACATAAAGTGACAAGTGACAACACAAAATAAATATATATATATAAAAAAAGAAGACAATAGACATTAAACACAGATGCAGTCAGTCCAACAATCTGGATGTTGAAATGTATGTGCAGATTGTTATAAATATACAGGTTATAAGGTGCTGTGTGCAAAAGCGTAAGTATTGCATTGTATGTTGTTATAATGTGCTGTGTACAGATGCGTAAGAAGTATTGCATTGTATGCTGTTATAAGGTGCTGTTTACAAATGCGTAAGGAGAAGAATTGCAATGTATATTATTATAAGGTGCTGTGTACAAGTGCGTATCAGAGAGTATTGCACAATTATTGCACAATGGAAGAAATAATTACTGTTCATGAGGTAGATGGCCTGAGGAAAGAAACTTTTCCTGTGTCTGGCTGTTTTTGTGCTCGGTGCTCTGTAGCGCCGGCCAGACGGTAACAGTTCAAACAGGAAGTGTGCTGGGTGCGATGCGTCCAGGGTGATTTTGCGAGCCCTTTTACTCACTGTGGAAGAGTACAGTTCTTGAAGTGTAGGAAGGGTAGTGCCAGTGATTCGTTCAGCAGTCCGGACTATTCGCTGTAGTCTACGGAGGTCAGATTTGGCTGCTGAGGCGAACCAGACGGTGATTGAAGTGCAGAGGATGGACTGGATGACAGCTGAGTAGAACTGCACGAGCAGCTCCTGTGGCAGGTTGAACTTCCTCAGCTGATGGAGGAAGTACAGTCTCTGCTGGGCTTTCTTCACAATAGAGTCTATGTGAGTGTCCCACTTCAGATCCTGAGAGATGGTGGTGCCCAGGAACCTGAATGACTCCACTGCAGCCACAGTGCTGTTCATGATGGTGAGCGGGGGGAGTGCAGGAGGGTTTCTCCTAAAGTCCACTATCATCTCCACCATTTTGAGCGTGTTCAGCTCCAGGTTGTTGTATCTGCACCATAAAGCCAGCCGCTCCACCTCCTGTCTGTATGCAGACTCGTCACCGTTCCGTTTGAGGCCGATAACAGTAGTGTCTTCTGCAAACTTTAGGAGCTTGACGGAGGGGTCTTTTGCGATGCAGTCGTTGGTGTACAGGGAGAAGAGCAGTGGGGAGAGAACACATCCTTGGGGGGCACCAGTACTGATGGTGCGGCTGTCAGACATGATTTTGCCCATTCTGACTAGCTGTTGTCTATCTATCAGAAAGCTGGTGATCCACTGACAGACAGAGCTAGGAACAGAGAGTTGGGTCAGTTTGTGCTCGAGCAGTGATGGGACGATGGTGTTAAAGGCAGAACTGAAGTCCACAAACAGAATCCTTGCATAGTTCCCTGGTTTGTCCAGATGTTGTAGGGTATAATGCAGTCCCATGTTGACTGCATCATCCACAGACCGGTTTGCTCTGTAGGCAAACTGCAGGGGGTCCAGCAAAGGTCCGGTGATGTCCTTCAGATATGCTAGAACCAGTCTTTCAAATGACTTCATGACCACAGATGTTAAGGCAACAGGTCTGTAGTCGTTGAGTCCGGTGATCTTTTGTTTCTTCTGGATTGGGATGATGGTGGAGCGTTTGAAGCAGGATGGAACTATGCGCTGTTCCAATGATCTGTTGAAGATCTGCGAGAAAATGGGGGCCAGCTGGTCAGCACAGGTTCTCAGACAGGCTGGTGAGACACCATCTGGGCCTGACGCTTTCCTTCTCTTCTGTTTACTGAAGACCTGACGCACATTATCCTCACTCATCTGAAGACCAGGGGGGGAGAGGGAGATGTCTGTAGGTGTTGATGGCTGTGTAGAAAGATGGTCAGGGCGGTTGTGGCTGGAGGTGGATAGAGGTGTTGATGGCTGTGTAGAGGGTGTCTGGTCGAAGGTGTCAAATCTGCATAGAACATGTTCGGGTCGTTAGCGAGAAGTTTACTGCCATCGATACTGAGGGGAGGTGTTTTGAAATTTGTGATGGTTCTCAAGCCAGTCCACACTGATGCAGGGTCGTTAGCAGAAAACTGGTTTTCCAGCTTTTTTGCATAGTTTTTTTAGCCACACAAATCTCCCTTGTTAAAGTGTTCCTGATTTTATTGTAGAGAATCCTGTCCCCACTCCTGTAGGCATCCTCTTTGACCTGACGAAGCTGTCTAAGTTTTGGTGTGAACCATGGTTTATCATTGTTAAATGACAAGTAGGTCCTGGTAGGGATGCAGAACTCCTCACAGAAACTAATGTAGGATGTTACGGTCTCTGTGAGCTCGTCCAGGTCAGTGGTTGCAGTTTTAAAAACACTTTAGTCAGTGCATTCAAAACAGGCTTGTAGGACCTGCTCTGTGTCGTTGGTCCATCTCTTAACAGTCCTTAATACTGGCTTAGTAGTTTAAGTTTTTGCCTGTAAGTTGGTATAAGATGAACCAGGCAGTGATCGTAGAGTCCTAGAGCTGCTCTGGCCACGGAGCGATATGCATCTTTTATTGTTGTGTAGCAATGGTCCAGAATGTTATTGTCTCTGGTAGGACATGTAATGTGCTGTCTGAATTTAGGCAGCTCATGTGTGAGTTTTGCCTTGTTAAAGTCCCCAAGAATGATAAAAACAGAGTCTGGGTGTTTTTGTTCTGTCTCTGTGATTAGATCAGCCAGCAGTGAAAGAGCAGTACTCACGGTCGCGTGCGGTGGGATGTAAACACTGGTCAGGATAAATGAGGAAAGCTCCCGCGGCGAGTAGAACGGCTTGCAGTTAATGAAAAGCACTTCCACGTCAGGACAGCACATCTTCTTTAACACAGTTACATCCGTACACCACCTCCTGTTAATGTAAAAGCATGTCCCTCCACCGCGCGTTTTCCCCGTTGCCTCCGTGTCGCGATCTGCTCTGTACAGCTGGAAGTCTGGCAGTTGTAATGCGCTGTCCGGAGTGGCTTCGTTTAGCCAGGTTTCCGTGAAACACAGCGCAGCAGAGTTGTTAAAGTCCTTATTTATGCGTGCGAGCAGAAGTAATTCCTCCATTTTGTTAGGAAGAGAGCGGAGATTCGCGAGATGTATGCTAGGAAGCGGCATTCTGAAGCTGCGCAGTCTGTTTTTGACGAACGTCCTGTAGCGTAGAGCTGCCGCGCCGAGAACAACGCTCTGCAAAACGCCGGAGAAGTCAATTGGTGTGCACTGCAGAATGTTCAGCAGCTCATCTCTGGTATAACTGATCACGTTGGATGAACACAAAACAGGAAAAACAAACAAAAACATTGCAGCAGCTGAGGAGCTCCGTTCCGCGGCGGCCATACTCGGCGCCTTCCGATGACGTCTCTATTGACCCTTGTACGACAAGTACAGTTTTGCAACATGGACTAAAAGATTAATGTTAATATGTATTATTATGTTTTTTAAGTAAGCATTGATTTCTATTGCAGTTGACATTATAAGAAGATTGTCATGAGACTAATGTAACAAACACTAGACCAAAACACTATATTGTACATTTGGTCTATTTTTTCCTGTAATATTCTTTTCTTCTGGAGAAAGTCTTCTTTGTTTTATTTTAGCTAGAGTAAAAAATTTGAAACCATTTTAAGCTTAATATTATTAGCAGAACAAACCACTGTTATGCAATCACTTGCTTAATAAGAATAAAGTACATTTTAATGTGTTCCAATGAAAAAAAACTTTGAATTTGTAATATTTCACAAAGTATTATTGTTTTTATTGTATTTTTGATTAGATACAGGCTTGATAAGTGTAAGAAAAAACTGTTCAGCTTTGTAACCTAAATACAGCTTTGCAACATGGACTAAAAGATTAATGTTAATATGTATTGTTTAGTTCTTTAACTTAGCATTGATTTCTATTACAGTGGACTTTTAAAGAAGATAATCATAAGAATAATGTCACTTGAACACTAAACTAAAGCACCAAATTGTACATTTGGTGCTGTAGAGAAATATCACATGCTGTTTTGATTTGCTATGTATGAAAAAAAAAATTGTTCAAAAAAGACATAATTATTTGAACTCTTAATTAAAATGATAATTAAGGAAATTAGATATCTGCTGGAAAACTATATTCAACAACCCTGAACATGGGAGGGGTGGTTATATATGCTGAAAAGTGACCTGAACCCTTTGGAAATCATTGTGCTGTAAGTGTTATAGTTTAACATGAGAAGATGATGAATAACACTCATTAAAACGCTGCTGGGTGTTATAGACTGAACACATCAGGCCCTGCATGTAAGAGCGAGCAGGTGCCTGAGAGTTTATCTGAAGCAAAAGAGCTACATGTTTATGTGTCTCTTCATTGAAAATTCATTCACATTTATGTAAATGCAGGACACACAAGCGTGCTTCTGTATGAATGTTACAGGGTCATTGTTAGAATGGTCATCTTCTACAGTGTGAGATCGCTACTGCATGGCTTGGAATTTTGAAGGCAATACTGATTTGTTTTTGTTTTTTTCAAATATTAGTACGTGTCCTGTTCACCCCAAAATGTCATTCAGTGTAAAAAATGTTATAAACAAAAATCTAGTCTCACATAGTCAGGCCACTGTAAAAAATGCAAGGTTCGTCACAATTAGTTCATGTTGTCCCAACACAAATCAATTAAGTGAATTGAACATAAAACATTTAAGCAGCAAACAAATTTTTCGATTGTGTACAGTCCATTGTCCATGATATTTTATCATAAATTTATTGTAATTAAACTAGTTATGCATCGAGCTTTTGGTTTGCGAAAGTTATCAGCTGAAAATAGCATTTGAAACAAAATAGAAAAGCTGAAAATATGAGGCAAAAAATGATATTCTGCACCGGACGAAGAAAGCGCTGCGCTATGAAACCTATTCATTTCAATGGCTTGCACCAATGGGGTACACAGTCAACTAGCTTGAGCAATTACCACAGTTGAAAATAGCTCAATATATTCTGTTCTGTGGATATTCCATGCATGTACCTGTTTACGTGTCTATGCATGAACTGCACATTCTCACAGGAAAAGCAAAGTCAGGCATATTTAGAATAAGAATCATTTACAGAATCATCACAATTATTGTCTTTTAAAAAAATCCTGTTTTTTGAATGATGATGTGATGATGATTCACACATATTGTAGCACTTAATTTATTTTACATAAGTTATTTGAAACCCTAAAATAGACCTTTTACTTGCATTCACTATGGTTTCTATGTATATAATATCAATTTTGTTCAATATGTTGAGCAAAATGGGACTAATTTCTGATCTCTATGCATTACAAATCCACAGACTCAACAGAAAACTTACATTCCTTAAAAAAATATTTCTCTCTATATTTATTTTTGCCATATTATTATTGCATGTCACAACCAAATTATTATATTCATTAGATAAAACTTCCTTGAAGTTGTATCTAATAAAGATACAAGGTTCCATGAATTGCTTTGAAATGTGCACTTTTTATTTGATGTTTGACGTAATCTCAACCAGAACATGAAGTGAGGGCAGGGCATAGAGTAGCTCCTCCCCTTTTAAGAAAAACAAAAAACTAAAACAAACAGCCAATAGTGTGTTTAGAGTGCCAATTAGAGTGGTTGAGCTCAAGTGCCTTGAAGGGAATGTTACTAGACAGCATTTAATTAGTCAGAAGATTTGATGAGAAACTGGAAACTGAATAAGGTGACGTGAATAAAACCGTTGATCCGTTCAGGCAGAAGTGGCAAACTGCAAGCTTTACATGTTTATATCAATTTCATATCTTCTAAATGCAACTTTTTTACTTTTTTGGAGCGCACTAGCTTAGATATTCTAAAACTAACTAAACTGATACTAAGATTTAAACTTTATTTTAACTGATTGGGACATTTAGTATAAAATATGATACAGCCTTATATTTTGGTTAAAATGCACTGTTGTATAAAGGAGCATGTATTAGTTGTATATTATTTTCCTTGTATCAAGAGCATACAGTATACTGCCTAAGATGACATCCAGCTTGGTCTCTTACAAGAGTTTGCATCACTGAATAAGATAAATAGGGAATATTAGGGAATATTTTCCTGTTTACAAGATGTAATCAAAGGCGTTTAGTAATGATAGAGGCCACTGCTGAGTGTCACACATTGGCATGCGTAATAACTGTTTTGGGAGGCAGCGTATGTTATTAATAGATATTGTGAAGGGTGAGCTCAGCCCTGTCTGAAAAAAAATATGATATTTCCAAACTGACTATTTTCACTCCCTAACCTGCCAAACATCTAGAAGACAAAGAGCACTTGTGCCGGCTTTCAATTTACGTTCAAAGAAAAATGGAGCTGTGGGAAATGGAGATTTGTGGTGGACAGTGATGATATGGCCTCTTGATCTGTTTGAAAACCGCCTGCCAAATGTAAAGCAGCGGATGTTTAGGGAAGGGAATTGCTCTCCCCAGCCAGTCATTACAGTATTCACTACTGGAGCGGTAAACTGGGGGCTTTATTCCTGTCGCTCTCACTGAAATCTATTACGAACACAAACACACACACACGGTAAAGAGAGAGCGCTTTCCCAACTTTTCTATGAGTAAATGGGAATAAATATGTGGAAGAGAAAAGAAGAAAAGAAATCATGCCCCTAACTGCACTTATGCACAGACATTAGATGAAATTAGACAGCCCTGGGGGAATTATCGGCATTGAAGTGAGATCAACATTTTTGATTGAAAATATACAAATTTTGAAAGGTTTATGTTAATGATATATTTAAAATAGCTCTTCATTCATTCACTCATTCACTTTCCTTCGACTTTCCTTGGTCCCTTTTTTATCAGGGGTTGCCACAGTGGAATGAACCACCAACTATTCCAGCATATGTTTTATGCAGCGGATGCCCCTCCAGCTGCAACCCAGTACTGGGAAACATCCACATACGCTCACCCCCCACAGACATCCATACCCCCCCAACCTACAAACACAACACACAAACACACACACACTCGTACACTATGGCCAATTTAGTTTTTTCAGTTCACTTACAGCGCATTTGGACTGTGGAGAACACCAGAGCACCTGATGGAAACCCATGCAAAAACAGGGACAACATGCAAACTCCAGCCCAGCCTGGACTCAGCGACCTTCCTGCTGTGAGGTGACAGTGCTAACCACTGAGCAACCGTGACACCAGACATAGAAATAGCTGCACTATGAAACCCATTCATTTCAATGGCTTTCACCACAAAAGCACAAAAGCAGTGGAGCGCACTGTCAGCTAGCTGGAATAATTGAGTAAAATAAATTAAAAAGTCTTAAAAAATGACTTCATATTATTTAATAAAATGATAAATTATTATTTTAAAGCATTTATGGTTTATGCCCGAGTACATTTATAATGAGTTTCATCCCAGAATTGTCATTTCGGTGCATCACTAACTGTAACTAACTGTGGTATAAATTCCAGGTCTTGTGCAGACACATACATACCGCTATTATCTAATTCAGGCATGTGATTCTTCCGTATAAGTAAGGATTTCCGTATTTTTCGAGCTCAATAGGGTAACCCTTGCAATTTGCGTAAATCCTACGTTTTTTTTCTTTCTTTAGGGGGTGTGTGGGGGTACATCTTTACATCAGTTTTATATCTTCTAAATGCAAATTCTGTCATGATTTGGGGCACACTAGCTTATAGATAGCTTAAAAACTAATAACTCTGATACTAACATGCAAAAAAAACTTTATTTTAATTTCATGGGACCTGTAAGTAGCTGGCTGCAGTTCACTTAATAGCCACCAGTGTCACTAAAGTGAAGGTCAGACTTCATATCAGAATTACACCAATGATGTCTAAAATGCAGCCAAGCTTTTTTGTGTTTTTTAGGTTGTTTATGTGTTTGAATGTTAGGTTTGTGTGTGCTTATGATGCTGTTTGTGTGTCCGTGTGTGTTGTTAATGGCTATTTAGTGAGTTATCACAGATGCAAACTCATCTCGCTGCATTTTAGCGCACATCATTTACACTTCAGTGGCTAATACTAACAACGCCTGCGTCCTGTCAATCAAGCGCTCTCTCTTTCTCTTTATGTCCTGTATCTGCTTGAGCATGAAGAGCACCTTTGATTTGTGTTTGCAGTTTTCGGAGTCTAATCTCACCTGTCATACTAGAGAGAGAGAGATGGAAAGAGTCTCCCATGTCTGTACTGCTTGAATCAACCAAAGACTCATTTACATTATTCCATTAGCACACATGAAATAAACTGAATTATGCCATAATCACAGACTGGCTCGTTTATATGGGAAGCAGTACAAGATGCCTTTGTCTGATCAGTTGTGCAGGAAATGTATATATACTATTTAAAGAGATGTTCTACTTTATAAATGTTGAAGGTTATTAAATATATATATTTTAGCATTTTTGGAAAAAGGCCTTGTGAAAAAATATATACTAAGGAAGTCAAGGACTGCTGTTTTTTGGCATTTTTCAAAACATCTTTCAACTCAGGCTCATTGCAGATATGTACCCTGGTCTACATTTCCCGGGACAGCGAAATACGTAGCCGGAGATACATCTGCTTGCAGTTTTTGTTTTTGCAAATTCACCAGAGGCCGCTGTGTACACTTCTGATCACAATCATGATCTCAAATTTCTCTCATGTGTCATCTTCTTCTCACATAAATCCACCAGAGAGCGCAATATACACTTCAGCCGACCAGGCCAGCTTGCTGTCGACTGACTGACTGACCCACCCACCCCTTCCCTAAACCTAGCCGATAGTGTTTTTAAAAGCAATCTAAAAAAAAAAAAAACAGTCAAGGACATGCGTTTTCAGCCTGTTGTTTACTTATTTATTTATTATTTTTTGCTTTTGTTTTACCTGGTTTCTGGAACCGTTATTCACCAGGCTCAAACCCTTTCAACACAGTCAACTTCACGTCCCAAGTCCGCTAGTGTACGTGGCAAACTAGTGGGCAAATTGCCGTTCATATGGAGGTAAGCATTCGGTGGTAGCATGAAAAGGGACAGAAGCCGTCGACAGCATTATACCGCCCTATAGTGTTCATTTTAAAGACAAAATGGAGCCAGATGTACCTCTGTCTACAAAATTCGCCCTCTCCAGAAATATAGATGGGGTACGTATATCCGCAATAAGCCTGTTATCTTCTTTTTTCTAAGAAGAACAAAACTCAAACAGGTCTGGGACAAGTCGAAGTTAAGTAAAAGATGACAGAATTTTGTTTACATTTTTGGGGGTGAAATATAAGTGATAAGTTCTGTATTTTTTAAGATATTTTGAGAAAAACCAGAAACAGGTAATCATTGACTTGCAATGCATGTCTTTTTCCTAACTATGGATGCGAATGGCAACCAATTACCAACATTCCTAAAACAGAAGAAAGATAAAAAAAAATAAAAATTCTTAAAATTCGAGGGCGAGTAAATGTTGAGAAAATGTTTATTTTTAAGCAAACTCTTTCTTTTTTTAAGTTTTAAGGTTTTTTTTGAACATTTATTCCTGTGATGCAAAATTGAATTTTCAATATCCTCTATTCAGTATTCAGTGTTGCATGATTCTTTAGAAATCTTGATAATATGCTAATTGATTTTTTAAGATATGCTTGCTTATATATCATTGTGATAAATATATTTGTGGATGCATTTTTTAAAAGTTTCTTTGAATAGAAGGGTCTAAGCACTGTCGCTGGTTCGAGTCTTGGCTGGGCCAGTTGGCATTTCTGTGTGGAGTTTGCATGTTCTCCCCGCCTTGGCGTTGGTTTCCTCCGGGTGCTCCGGTTTCCCCTACAGTCCAAAGACAAGCAATATAGATGAATTGGAATAACTAAATTGGCCGTAAGGTGTGTGTGTCTGTGAATGTGAGAGTGTATGGATGTTTCCCAGTACTGGGTTGTGGCTGGAAGTGCATCCACTGCGTAAAACGTATGCTGGAATAGTTGGCGGTTCATTCTGTTGTGGTGACCCCTGATAAATAAGGGCCTAAGCTGAAGAAAAATTATTGATTGAATGAATGAATAAATAGAAGGTTGAAAAGTACGACATATATTTGAAGTTGGAACTGATATTATACATGTATTTACTGTCACTTTTAATCAATTTAATGCATACTAGCTAAATAACAGAGGAGAAAAAAATGCGAGGGAGTAAGAAGACTGACCCCAAACTTTTAAAATGTAGTGCCTGAGTAATTACAGGCTACAGTGGATTTTTAAAGCTTTTGGCTGATTGTACTGTTTAGTTCACAATCATGATCAAGAAATATACAGCAATTGCACATTATATCATCTAAGGTTTTCATCAATGATTTATAAAAAAATTTTAAAAACCTTTTTGTGAAATAAGGGCACTTTCGCAGATGGCAAACATCTGGCAAAAAACGTTGCTTTATCTCTGGATTTATTTGTTTTTGATTTTTGATTTTGAGTTATTTTCACAACTTTGTGGTTTGTGGCTTTTGTTGTTTTGAATACTGTATTTTTGTTCCATACAGCAAAGGTATAGTAATGTAGAGGCATCAAACTCAAATCTACTGTAGTATATTATTCACTGAAATCAAGCTAATCCATTTTGAGATTTGATTTGTGCAATATTGTTTGTCCTACCTGTTTGTTTTTCATTCTTCCTTTCTGGGTCAGTATTTCAGGCTGTCTCACTCTTTATTTTCCCTCGTATTCCCAGAACAATTCCTTTGATGTATAATTGAGTCATGTACTTTATCTCTCTTTTTCTTTTTCATTCTGTTTTTCCTCTCTTTCCTTGGAGATGTGCACACAGATAGTCAGACAGTCAGTGGGAGACAGTATGGACTATATCCATATATTAGGTGAAGAGTTTTTCTTGAGGAGTTTGAATAATAGTGGTCTGTCTATTTATCTGTCTGTCTGTTCTATTTATTATTTTGTCTGTTATGTCATATCATCCATCCACCTTTTCTTGGATTCTATTCTTGTATCTTCTGACTTTGCTTGATCCGTCCGTCCATCTGTCACTTTGTCCATCCATCTTCTGACTGTTGTTTGATCTATCCATCTACCCAGTTTCTGACTGTTGTTTTTTCCATCCATCCATCCATCCATCCATCCATCCATCCATCCATCCAACCGATCCATCCATCCATTCATCCACCCAACCCAT
>CAIGQQ010040406.1:9301119-9318186 GCA_903798035.1 Danio albolineatus | reverse complement strand
ATTTAATATATATATATATTTTTATTTGTCTACAGAGTCTATGAACTCTCCATATACAATGATTTGCCTATTTACTCAAACTTAAAAAACCTTATTAACTTATTTAAGCTTTTAAATGTCACTTTAAGCGGAACACTAGTATCTTGAAAAATATCTAGTCAAATATTTGTTATGTTGAACAGAAATTATATATGTTGAAAAAAATATATATGTTGAACAGAAATTGGGAAAAAAACAGGCTAATAATTAAGGAGGGCTAATTATTCTGACTTCAACTGTACATTTTGATCAAATTGAAGTTTAATTAAATAAATACACATACAGAGTTTGCACACACATTGTTTTTTGCACACGCAGTGTTTTGTTGTGGACAAATGCAACAGTATCAGAGCAGCAAATAAAGCCAAAATGTGCCGTCCCTTATTTATATTACAATCAGCTTTGTGCTCATTTGCATTCAATTCTATTAAAAACACAATTCACCTGAACGAAATGAATAGAGCGAGTGAAATGAGACCAAGAGATAAAGAACGTGGAAACAATGTTCATGCTGCATTTTTTTTCAAAGCTGTTTTTTTGGACTGAGGGATTTTTTGAAATGATTGTTTCTGACTTTTTTCTGACTTGTTTTTGCTTCCTCTTTCCTTTCAAGTTTGCTGTATTTGTTTTATTTTGCAAAATATTTATTTTGTTTATTATTTTTTTTTATTTTGTTTATTATTTATTTTGTTTATTTTTTAAAATAAAGTAACAAGTTAATAAATAACAATAAATAAATAAATAAACAAATAAGTAAATAAATACATAAATAAATAAATAAATAAATAATAATAATAATAATTATGATAATTTAGCAATAAATGAAAAGGTCATTTACTCTTCTTTCCTAACCACATTATTTTGTTCTTCTCATGAATTTTCATAGGATAAAAAAAACAAAAACATTTTTACAAACAAATACTAATTACTAAACAAATACTAAAAACTCATAAATACAAACACTAATTACCCTTCCTCCTTAATCATATTATTTTCCCCCAGAACGTTTTCAGGATATGCACATTTCTCTTCTTACAAGGATGGCCTGCAGCTGTCAAGTCCTAAAAGAAGTATCATGAAAGAACTTCAGTTGTATGAAACTAGTGAAGACAAGTAGTAATTAAAGTTTGAATAAGCAGAAAGCAGTGTCTTTTCCTTCGCTTTCATTGTATGGAAAACAGCACCTGGGACGTTTCTGTGTTTGTTTTTCACAGAAGAAAGAAACTCTAGAGTGATGGAGAGTAAATCATGACAGACTTTTTTTATTTATCATCTTTTTCCTTATTTTCTGTAGCATTTTGCAGTGTTTCGTCCCATGTGTGCATCTGACCCTGGCTCTCTCCCGCTGAGACACAAGAAATAGGATGAATGAGAGAATGAAAGAGTTTGAATGATTGAGGCTGAGGAATGGGAGATGGAGGCTTTTTCTTTGTGGCGTCCTTGTGCTCTCGCCACGAGGTGCCCAAATACCATCAGTTTTTCTCTTTGTGCATTTTGTTTCCTGTCTCTCACTTTTCTTGCTGTCTCTCGGCCTTCCAGGTGCTTTCTTGATTATCTTTCTTCTTAAATACACAGCATAGACCTTTAGTGACCAGTCAGCCATGAGCTGTGTGTGAGCTGATTTCATGGTGTAGATTTCTTCAGACATAGACACACTCTACAATCCATTACCTTGTGTTGCTCTTTAATCTGGCATATTAAACACAGGCTCATTGTGAAAACGTACCCCTGTATACATTTCTGAAGCACGCAAATTATGTAGGCAGAGCTACGTTTGGCTGCATTTCGTCTTTAAATTGAACGCTACTGGGTGGTATTACACCTCTGACGGCATCGCTTACTTCCCTGTGAACGGCTTTTCCCCTGTTACCAGTTTGCTAAGTAGCTCACCAAATACACGGGCAGACTTGAGAGGTAGAGAGTAGTTAACTGCGACAATAGGGTTCGAATCCGGAGAAGAACGGTTCCAGAAAGCAGATAAAACAAAAGGCAAAAAAATAAATAGATAAATAAACAAATAAATAAATAAACACGTAAATAGCAGGGTGAGAACGTGGTAAAATCTGAAAATGTGGTCAAAATCAATCAGCTCCGAGGGAATTTCTTTGTTTCTGGATTGCTTTTGAAATCACTGTCAGTTGGGTTTAGGAAAGGTGGTGGGCGGGTCAAGCGGTGCTTTTGAAAACACTGTCGGTTGGGTTTAGGAAAGGCAATGGGCAGGTCAATCAGTGCTATTGAAAACACTGTCAGTTGGGTTTAGTGAAGGCGGTGGGCGGGTCAAGCAGTGCTTTTGAAAACACTGTCAGTTGGGTTTAGGAAAGGTGGTGGGCGGGTCAAGCAGTGCTTTTGAAAACACTGTCAGTTGGGTTTAGGAAAGGTGGTGGGCGGGTCAAGCAGTGCTTTTGAAAACACTATTGGTTGGGTTTAGAAAAAAGTGGAGGTCGGGTCAATCAGTTCTTTTGAAAACACTAAATGGCTGTAACTCAATGTTGGGTTTGGGGAAAGTATGGCATCTACATTTTTTCATAATATACTATATTATATAATACTAAAACTAATAGCAATTTATATAATGTGTTGTATGTAAATATGTAATTTACCACTGTTACCACACTGTAAAAAAGTTGATTCAAGTTTAATTTTAAGGCAACCAGCTTCAGGACATTTTTGAGTTGACTTAACTCTCAACCCAAGTACTGCACTTTACTTGATTTAAGTTGAGTAAACTCAAAAATGTCCTGAAGCTGGTTGCCTTAATTTTAAGTTGAGTCTTTTGTTTAATAGTGCACAAGCAATTGTTAAGCGCTTAAAATGAATCTGTAAAGTCTTAAATCTGACTTGTGTAAAAACCCTGATAACCATTTGTATCAGTCCGTCTGCTTTATTGTTTATTGCGAGTATCATGGCAGAAACCAACTTTACGTAAAGGCTCAAAACGTGGCCAATTTTATTTTGAGTGACTCATCTTTATATTGTTGATCAGTAAATTATATTTTACATAGAAACTGTAGTATTTTATAAAAGTATTGATTGACAATTACATTGACATTACATTTTATATTGTTCTGCAATCAGATGCTGACAATAATCAGCCAAAAAGACTTCTATTAAAGGGGAGCGAAAGCAGAAATATGATAAAACCCCTTAAAGGATTATTATGGTGCAAAAACCTTGTAATAAACAGCCAGGACATTTTCTGTTATTTTGCAAACTTATTTCTGTCTATATTATTTGTTATACAATTTATTAATTCAACTAAAATGTCAGTAAAAGTCACTTTGTTAAACTGTAGAGGTGAATGTTCAACATCAAAAGTCGACAAAGCGGAAATCAACACCCCATAATGCAGTTCACAACTGTAAATGAACCGAAAACACTTGTGAATCAGAAAATACAGAAACTGTTCATTAACAGATACCTGTTTGGGTTTCAATAGAAGATATTTTGCACTTATTGCATAGTAATTTTTCTGCTATGGAAGTGGATGGATGCCAGGGACCAGAATATCTTTGTGTTCAACAGAAGAAATAACTCATAAAGGCTTAACCTTGAGGGAACTAACCATTTAACTGTTGAAAGGATGAGCGAATATTCAAACTAATGCCGTATTAGAGTATTGTCAGTATGTGTAACCTTAAATTTCCATTCTTTCATTGGACCTCTTTCTCTGTCTTGCATAATACTGTAGTGCTGCAGTGTAAAGTTGTAATTGAGTGTTTTCTTTGCTTTGACATTTAAGTATACTGCGTTGTTGGTGAACTTCTATGAAGTCTACTTTATTTGCTTAACATACATTTTAATACATATGTGCCCAGTCATTTCTTTTTAAGCAATGTTTCAAACACCGATTCAAATGAATTTACATGATGTCACTGTGTGGATGGAGTCATATAGTCAGCACCCTGTGAATTGCCCACACTTTTGGCATGTTTTGATTGGTATATTGAAGATATAAGAATAAATAAGGGTGGAGATGTGCAGCTCCTTCTGTTATTGCTGTTTCCATCAGGAGGAGAGCTGTTCTTCTGCCTCACTGCTTTCTTTCTCTCTCTCTTTCTCTCTCTCTCTCTCTCTAATCATGTTCAGGAAAGTGGATAAGGACAAAAAAACAGGAGCAAAATGAAATATGAGAGTCAGAACATGAAAATTGAAAATCAGATCCAGGCAATTTAGATGCAGTATAAATGAGAATGTGAATACCACTTCAGTACTTGTGCTCTTCTTTCTTTTCTCTCACACCATCTCTGCACCTTTCAAACACAGTTTAAGAGAAATACGGATATGTTTTATTGTATCCTAAACTGTTTATGGTTTAAAAAAAATAGATGTATTATCAAATCAGTCATAATGTAATACAGCTGATATTTTTCTGTACATGTAAAATGCTTCATATTTCAGTATATTTGTTTTGAGAAACAATCATTTTCATCGTGATTTACAGGTTAAAATATTGAGTGTAACACTAGTTTATACAACAAATAGGCACAATTAGAACAAAAATAAGTTGATGGCATATTGAAAGACTGTATTTAAGGACCACAGTTTGCCTCCAAAATACTAATTAATTATCAATTTAAATGTTTATGTTTTATTATTTATTATTTTTAGCCATTAAAATTATGATGAAATTCAGTTATTCCTTTTACATATTTATGTATTTCTGTTAGTTTATAATAAATATGCTGTTTCATCTTTGCATAAATATGTCTATTATCCTGAATGATGATGGAAAATTATTGACTCGTCTCACAAAAGATACCTAATTTATTTGGAATAGCATGCACTGAAACATCAGTGCTTCCCACACGTAGACTTTACTTGGCTGGCCCGGTATATTAACAGCCACCCAAGTATATTTAGTGATACTTTTTGTTTTTACTATTATTATCCTTCTTTTACATTTTTTTGTATCTGCCCAATATAACCAAACATCTGTGATCGATTAAGTAGTGGAAAATCTTCTCTTGTTTACCCATTTCGTTTTGTGTGCGTGAGATCTGTCAACACTCCCAGAGTCAGTCTCACTTGCTCTGCAGAGCCACAGAGTTTCTAAAACTCCTAAACTGTTGGGAATTTTTGCTTTTGCTTTTTAAAGCTTGTATACTTTTGCTTGGCTTCTTAGCTGACTGCACATGCACATTTATTACTTTTTAAAAAATCTAAACGATGAAAAGCTTTACTATATACTCGAAGAGCACGAAATGACTGGTCTAACCTGGCTGCAAAATATATGTAGACCATTAGTAATGGTTAATCACTGCATTTGCTCTATTTTTTAATAATCTGCACGTTTTAATTTTGTAATTATGATCATACTGCAGTTTGTACCTTTAGGGACATGATTTGTACCAAGGTAAACCAAAATGTACTTTTGGTTTTTAAAACCTGCAGATACAATATTGTGCCTTCATCAAAGTTAACAATCTGATCCATAAAGGTACCACTACAGTGACAAGACACTTTGTACCTTAACAGAAATGTGTTCCTTCAAGAACCATTTAAAGCAGGGGTGTCCAAACTCGGTCCTGGAGGGCCAGTGTCCTGCTGAGTTTAGCTCCAACCTGCTTCAACACACCTGCCAGGAGGTTTCTAGTATCTCTTTTAAGAGCTTGATTAGCTGGGTCAGGTGTGTTTGATTAGGGTTGGAGCTAAACTCTCCAGGACACCGGTCCTCCAGGACCGAGTGTGGACACCCCTGATTTAAAGGCATTTTGATATATTCAAAATGTGTCAAATTATTTTCAGTAAATATAAAACATCATACACGTTTTTAAACTGTTTTTTTTCTCTGTATGTTTTTGAGTAATTGCACCTTTTCCATTTACAATAAACAATAAAAATACTTTAACATACAGTAAACCAAAAGATCTATATTTTTTTGCTAAACATTCACAGCACTTAGTGAAAATGTTACAGCAGTATATTCTCTCATGTACACTATAAAACATAATTTTTTTCTCCAATTTTCACACAATACCTTTGTAATCACTTAAAAGTTCATTTAATTTACTTAATTTAAAAGCAGAACTAGAATTATGCAAAAGTATTGAAACAAGATATGCACAATGTTTGATTAGTTTTGCAATTCTAAAATGTCTGCATGAACACTTTGCATATGCGGGACTTTTGCCAGCTCATGCTCGTAGTGGAAAGCCAAACGCCAAAAGGTGTGGATATCAGTAATGAAAATGTATTTATCAGAAAAAATGCAAGAGGTCTTTTCTGTACTATATAAGGTACACATTTTACAAAGGTACAAAACTGCTCCTTAAGGAAAATTATTTGTACCACCTTTTTTTTCTGATAGTGTATTTATGGAATGCGAGTAAATGATGTGTTTTAATCCGGCTACAACCGCAAGTATATTTTAAACCTGTGGGAAGCACTGAACATCAATACAATGAATTCAGCTTTATATGTTTTTGTTAAAAGGGACAATTTTGAGTTTTAAACCTCATAGTAAGTATATCATAGTAAGTACATCACAGCAAGTCTATCCATGTATATGTTCCCAGATTCTCATTGATCTTGTAGTTTGTGTTTTATTATGCTCAAATCTTTTCCTACCAAGCAGAGGTGTTTAAGGTTTTATTGGCTCTGGTGTGATGTTTCTACAGTCTGACCACTGAGCTGCGTTGTGTGTCATCTGCAGTCCATAATCAGCTCCTCTTGTTTTGCTGATGTTAAGGGTATATTGTCCACACACCTCATCTTGACTTGTTGATGAGCTCTACAACTGTAGAAAACCAAAATGACAGGATTGTTCCTGTGTTTTTCAACACTAACGTGGATCATCAGGGTGTGCATCAGTGGGCTCAGAACAGTAGGGATGGGAAGAGAAGCTCTGGTTTTTGACATTCGGAGAGAACATGATACATGTGGTCAGTGGACTTAAACAGATAGTTCAACTAAAACTGATAATTCTGCCAACATTTTTGCATCCTTAACTTGTTCAAAACCCATTTGAGTTTCTGTTTTAACACAAAAGAAGAGAGTTTGAAAAATGCTGGTTGCTGGCACCCATTGACTTTATTGGTATTTAATGGAAGTCAGTGTGTGCCAGCTGCCAGCATCTTCTTTTTGTGTTCAACACAAGGAAGAAACTCTTACGATGCAAACAATGATAGATAAAGAAATGATATTTGTACTAGAAACAAGATAAAAACTAGATGAGGATGAGGTGATTTTTCATTTTCTATGAATAATCCCTTTAAATTCAAGAGATGAAGAGCAGTTTTACTGTATGGTGTAGGTCAGTAACCATACTCGTCATTACAAGTATATAAATAAGTGCCACTGGGTTGTAATTTAACATATTACTTATTAAAGGTGAAAGTTTTGTGTGCGTTTTTTCGTATTCATATGCCAAAACTTTGTAACGTAAATTAACCTTGTGCACTGACTCCGATGCATATTAATTAATGTATTACGAAAAATCACAAAACATTTCGGAGTCAGTTCAAGCAGTCATACATTGTTCTCCTCTCTTCTCTGAAGTAGAAAAAAAAGAGGAATAGACTACATATTGTGTTCATCCAATACTGCATTAGAGAGGAAGGAGAGTTCAGCTCATTATCAAAGAGCTGCGCTGGGTTATCCCCAAATGCAAAGTTTATTTCGGGAAATCAGTGGAATTTTGATACATTTATATGATACTTCATACATTCTCATGTACAGTATATAAACAAGTCCTGAACAGAGTTAGTACCATAGACACTATAATAGATTGTGGCCGCGTTTACGTATTGAAGAAACAGAGAAAGTGGATCATGTTTTCTATTGTGTGTTTTTTAATGTATGGACACACAAACTCACAAAACAGCAGCAGGGCATACTGTAGGTGCGCCAGTCACTGAATCCAGCATATTGAGCTTCTCAACTGTCTGCCACATTCTGTCTTATGCTTTGTGTTTGTCATAACGTTATCTCTAGCTTAAATATTGGCATTCTGTATTTAGCTTTTTGCTTGTACGGTGGCCCTGAACTGTCAAAACACCTTTCAAAACGCTTTCGGATGTAAAAAAGTGGAAAAAAAAACAAATCTGCTTTTAAATTTTTTATGAATGAAGTTTCGGAGGCAGTGTGTCAATATGATTCACATAACGTGAAGTTGAATTTATTTTTTAACGTGTGAAAATTACGAACGAAATATTCAGATTCACTGTGCAATAACCATAAAGCTGGTAAATTTGTAGAAATGTCCAAGTGGTCTTCTTCTTTAAATTTTATTTATTACTATTTCTTTTTAAGTTTAACTCTTTTTATTGACAATTCTCAATCAGAGAGGTATTACAATTGAGGGAAAGAAAAAAAACATTACATTACTTTCACAATGTTGAGGAAAGAAATACTGTGTGGTAACACATTCCTTACTCTCTGAACCATATTAAGATGAAAATAAAGAAAGTGAACAACAACAACAACAACAACAACAAAAAAGGAAACAATCAAACAATAACAACAGAAAAAACAAAAACATCCACAAATAATAATAATAATAACAACAATAATAATAATAATAAATTAACAAATGACACCCAAGTAAGCCATTACAGTTAAAAATAAGATATCACCCAATTTCCTGTCCTAATCCACTCTTAGATGAGTTTGTATCATTCAAAAGCAAGGGAAAAAAAGAAGAAAACAGACTGATACAGACAGGGTTAGATATGCAAGATGGGATATATAAAGCTATTTTTTAAAATACAACAGAAAAGGTTGCTGAGCTGTATAGAAATCCTCTGTTTTGCCATTAGTTGTATATCTAATTTTCTCTATTTGAATGAACTGCAACAGGTCATACATGAAAGTAGTTTGGAGAAGAAGGGTTTTTCCAGTTCAATAGTATAATTCTTTTAGCAATTATTAAGCAAAGGCTAATACATGTGACTGCAAAGATGACAGCGATACATTTATAGGATTGAGTCCAAACAGTGCCACTAAAGGACACAGTTCAAATTTTAGAAGAAAAATATCAGAGATTGATTTAAAGATTGATGTCCAAAAAGAGATTAACTCTGGACAGAGCCAAAAGTTATGGTAGAGGATAGCTGGAGCTTGTCGGCATCTGTTCTAAGTGGTCTTCTTACTAAAGACATACAGTTGAAGTCAAAATAATTTGAATTCATTTTCAAATGTTTCCCAAATGATGTTTAACAGAGCAAGGAATTTTTCACAGTAATTCCTATATTTTTTTCTTCTGGAGAAAGTCTTATTTGTTTTATTTTGGCTAGAATAAAAGCTGTTTTTAATAAAAAAAATAAATATATTTTAAGGTTAGTATTATTAGCCCCCTAACCATTTTTTTTATTGTGTACAGAACAAAACACTGTTATACAATGACTTGCCTAATTGGCCAAATTAACCTGGTTATGCCTTTAAATTGTACTTAAGGCTGAAAACTAGTTTTTTTGAAAAATATCTAGTAAAATAGCATGTCATCAGTTATTAAAACTATTATGTTTAGCAATGTGTTGAAAAACATTTCGTTAAATGGGGGAAAATATACAGGGCCAACAGCAAAAATTCCGGTGTTAAATACACAGTGTGAATTTTTTATTTTTATTTTTTTGGTGTTGTTCAGTGTTATAACCCGGAGTACATTTCAATCCACGAGTGTGAATATTTAAGAGTTTTTTTAGTGTTAAACTTTTAACCCAAAATGCAGTGTGTTTCCCACTAGTGATGGGAAATCCATTTTTTTTACTCGAACTGGTTCTTTCGGACAAACAGTGAACAAACCAGTATGTTTTACGAGTTTTGATGATATATTAAATTATAAGATATAATAAATTAATTTTCATCAGAAGCAGTGTATGCACTCATTAGCTTATATACACATGAACTCTGTGAGTAATGTACAAATTAAATATATTAACACTTTGACACTCCAGTTTGATGTAAGAATAATCTCTTACAGTGTTAAAATGAACTCTGGGATGTACAAATTTCACACTTTAGAAGGTGTTATTTTAACTCTAAAATGAAGGGAGTGGTATGTACACCCAAGGAGTATTAAGTTAAACTCAAATTGAGTTAAACGTACTCAGATTTTTTTGCTGTGTGACTTCATATATATTCACTACATATATAATATGTAAATTTATATTAAAACAAAAACTTGGTCTAAAATGCCAAGATAGTTATTTTTGTCTTCAGTTAAACTTACTTAAAATAAAATAAACATTAATAAACCATATAGACACCTGATGCCGTTTCAGTAGTTGTAGGCATGGCTTGACTGCTGTATAGATCCGTATCATTTTGCCAAATGATGTTTGTGTTTTTTTGTTACTCTTTTCCTCCATCTCTTTCTCTCTTCCCAAATACACCCATGCAGTACAGACAAAAACTCAGAAACATATGGCCATAGAAGTGTGCTGTCTGAGGATTTTACCATTAAAATGGTTTCACAACTTAACAGCTACAGTACATGACATTTCTTACTCGAGTTAACAGCTGCGCTTTTCTCAGCTCGTCGTCAATTATTCCTCGCTGAACTAATTTAACCTCATTGTAAAGCGTTAGCACAGTAGTAAGGAGAATCCTCAACTTAATCACTCATTGTTTGGCTCATTAACACACACTCACACACACTGTATGACTGTAGTGTTGCTCTGAAGGGCGTTGTGCTTGCGTTCAGGTTGGATAAGATGTTAAATAATTGATTAGCTCATTTCAGCGCTGATATATGAGGTATCTCTCTCTGATGGATGACGGTGGAGTGCAGGATGTAAGAAAGATGCTGATGAGAAACATAGGTATGGAGTTTGCTAAATGATTTCATCTTTTGGGGACAAATAGAGGGGGCTGAATCGGTGTAAATAACAGTCATTTTAGGATGCATGCATCATCGTTCTCCAGCTTATTATTGTTTCTGTCAGGATTAAAATTCCACAGATAAACGTTCACTTCATTTTGTTATGAGAATGAGTCAAAGAGAGTGGATTGCGAACAAAGGGGAGGATAATGTAATCACTTGCATAATCTCTCTGTCTGATGTAGGCGTCAAATTAAAACATATACTGTACTGTTGCATTATAATTTGCATAATTTGGTAAAATGTATCTTCCCATCTCTCCTTGGACCCTTTGAAGGGCAACCTGCTGTCTGTCTCTCTGATAGCTCTCTGACAGTTTGAAGTGAAACTCACACAATTGAACAACATTAGCTAATCTATGAGTGATGGGCATGTCAGTTTACTCTGCTGCAAAATCCTCCATAAACTAGCGTAAATTGAATGCTGGCCCAAGCTGGTTTGGACTGGTAAAAGCTGCTTCTATAGTGCTGGTCTAGTGGGTGGACTGCATTGTTAAATCAAATACGGATTTACCATTAAAAACAAACAATGTGATATATTTCATTACTTAATCGTCGTAATACACCAATGTTTTGAGGTACTAACATGTGACATCGCTACATTGCATTTCTAGTAAAAATAATCGAATGCAAATTTAATCCTAACGTGTCACCATTACACACACCCACACCAGACTCAGTTAAGCTTCTACAAGAGAGTTGTGATTGTACATAAATAATTGAACAGACAAACAGATTTATAGTGTTTTTGGAAAGCTTGGTTTTTCACAGCAAACATATTTATTGAATAAATTCCCTGATGCACAGCAAAAAAAACCTGACTTTGAGTCAACGGATCATGTGATTGAATAACTAGACTAATCTCAATATACATGGTCTCGATACATGATCTTTAATCTCAGTGCACATGATCTGGAAAGAAAGCAGAAGTGTTTGAATTTGTTTTGCAGACTTCTGAAACTTGAATGATGCTACAAACTGGTGTAAATGGGGTCTGAACCACTTCCAGAGGTAGTTGAAAATCCAATCTGTCAGATTGATTGGTTGGTTTAAAGGTAAATGTATTTAAACAGCCACGAACACCTATACTTTCTGATTACTGATCTTAAACATAATAATGTGTGTTATTGGTGCACTTTAGTCAATTAATAATTAAACTTTTTTTCTTAGATCCAAAATGTGTTATATAGAGGTGAAAATGTGAAACTCTCAGTGCTCTCTTAGTATTCCTGTTTCCACAGTGTTTTGCAGCTATCCAAGCAGAAACTAAAGCTGCTGCTTTCCTTATGAATTTCCATTGTCTCTTTTAGCGCTCATGCGCATATGCATGCACAATTCCATTTTGCAATATTAGGTTGAATTATCACCTCATAGATTGAGCACCGAAAATAGGTTTTGCACCGAAAATAGGTATTTAGCGCACTAGTTTCACTTTCCTGCCAGCAGTAGTCATTGTGCAGAATGAAACTGCTTTCATACCGGACATAGACAGCACTGCGCTATGAAACCCATTCATTTCATTGCGCTATGCAAAGAACAGTTTGTTGCTGCGTTGTCCAAAGTGCAAAAATCGCAGAGTATGCACCCCTCTGTTCAAAATAGCTCACATATTCATGCGTTCATATAATTACATTCATTAGCATGTTATAAATGCATGAACCGCACATGCTCACCAGAAAAGCAAAGTCTGCTTAACTAATGCACCAACAGGACATTTCTATGCAGTATACTTGTTCCTGCTGCTTTCAATAGTGCTATCGTGTTGTCATGGCAACACTGGTATAATGACACCTCTAGACTCATTCACTGTCAATAAAATGTGGTTATATTATTGGTTTCTGCTTTGTTGGAAATCCGTATAATTAAAAGGTATTATCGATTTTTAAGTTGCCTTACAAAATCATACCGTTTAATAAAACAATAAATAATTAGTACAAAGCACTTTCAATTCTGTTTTTCAACATCCAGAAGTTTAATTTAATATAATTATCATGCAAAAAATTATATCCAGTGTCTTCCACAGTAACATCTCTTCTAAATTTTCAACATTTCTACACAAATAAACAATATAAATCTTAGAAATATATATATATATATATATATATATATATATATAAGTAAGACGCTTTGGATGGGAACAGCTTCTGTTATCACGTAAAAAGTTCTTTTGTAGCCCCTATATGATTTTCTTTATAAGCAAGTTTGCATGTGAAACACTACAGCATGAGATTCCATTCAAGTGCAAAAAATCCCCTAAAATAGTAGATGACCTCAAATAATGTCATCCACACATGGAAAAAAAGAGAATTAGTTAAAGTATGAAAGTCAATGAGCACAGTGACATTACAAAGCAGGAAGAAAGAAAGGAAAAAAGCGTAAGGAAAGAGAGGTATAATCACGAGGCCTGGCGTAGAGTGGGCGTCGGAGTCCGGTTTTTAAGCGGGCGTAGCTGTAATCAGTGCAGTATTGTTGCCAGCGCTCGGCCAGCTCTGCTTGTACCCTGCAGGGGTTTTACGGCTTTAGGCTGGTGCACTGTGTGATCCTGCCGCTGCGCCGCGTCAGCCCTGTAAATGAGCCCTTTATGGCTGGATCCAGTCTTACTTTGAGAATGGACATGTTCCTCACCTCCTCGATCACACAATGTCTCTATTAACCCTCCCAATCAATGAAAAGCGTCAGCATGCCAGCTGCTCTCAGCCAACCACTCCTGCTCAACCCGGCTCAACTTTAACTTTCTTCCTCTAAACCGGCATTCACTCCCCCGCTCGCCCTTATTGCTGAAAAGGGCAGCTTTTCATACGCGTTTCACAGTCTAACTTTAATCAGCCCCCTTCTATTGCCGGCTCTAGCAGGAAGGAGCTAATGACGGGACACACCGAGTGGCTGAAACACCTTTTCTGCCGTATAAATGTAAAACAATGGCTGGTTAACTGCATAGGTTTAACACAGAGTCTGCAAACAATAGGGTATGATTAATTTGTTAGAATGCTGGATGAAGAGGTTTTTATAGGCACACTGTACTGACTGAGGGCTGGTGATTTGCTGAAGCACTGCCAATGACAGTGTTGGTCATGTGACTGAGTGTGTTCAAAGTCTGTGTGAAGTTTGTTACTGTACTTCCAACTGAAGCTGAATATTGAGTAGAGGCAGGGCTTTCTTTTGCACATCATTCCCTCATAGCAAACTAACGGTAAGAGAGGGTATTCATATCAAGGTTACTTTAAGGCAAGTCATTTTACTCGGCGGCCAACTTTGAAACGCCTCTCGGGCAGTATGCTCGGGCATTCTGTTTGAATGGTGAAACATCAGATTCTCCAAAACTGTTTGCCAAGCATATGATTAAATTTCATATTTGGAATCACCAATAAAATTAAACAACACCTGTCTCTTTAGTTTCATTTCTAAGTGTTCGAATCTCACGAAACTCTGCAGAAACTCACGTCCGATCCGAGTCCCTCCCCAGGAGAGTCATCAGTCTGTTGTGATCAATGATTGGCTAAAGTACTAGAAGGGTGGGCTTCATTCGCCATACAGTGTGGAGGAACTATGACGTCAATTTGTATGCAAAAACCCGGAAGCGTGCTAGCATTTTAGCAGTTCCAGTTCCCTCATCCCAAAGTCAATGGGTTTTTTAAATAGGATTTAAATCATGCTGGATTTAGGAATGGTAAAAAACTAAAATAAATCATCAAACAGAATGCCTGAACATACTGCCCGAGAGGCGTTTCAGAGATGGCAGCCAAGTAAAAGTACTTCCCTTTGTAAGGTCCAGCCAGATAGTCCAAACGGCGGTGTCTACTGCTGGATGAAGGCTCAATTGCCTGTTCTTTCTTTCCAGGGCACAATGTTGATTTACTTCAAGTTTAACTCGTATCTGACTCCAATTATGATATAAGATGATTTAGAATGTTAACATATTTATTCTCGTTTTATCTGACTCCATTTTATAATCATTTATTACTTTATTAATTTAGTAGTTTAGACATTTTAGTATATATTTGAATAATCTTGAACTCCTACCAATTTTTCTATGTAACAACTTAATTAGATTCCAAACGATGATCAGAGGTTAACCACCATAAACTTATCGCTCTAGCCCCCCATGATTTAAATAATCATGTAACAACTTAATCAAGATTGAAATATTTAATCAGAGGTTAATCCGCCAGTACCATATAAGATGTGTTGCCCGTCGCCTTACTACATCCTAATGCATTAACCTTGGCGCCCCATGGTACTTTTTTACTCTTATTTACTCATTTATTGTGAATCTATGTCACCTTACGCCGGCTGTAATGCATCATAAGTTCACTAGTTTGATCAATGATTAGCGGTTGATGATTAATACTATTTAATAGACAGACAGACGATGCCATTATTTAAATAGTAATCTCATTCGATTCATACAATCATCTATGTAACAACTTAGTTAAATCTCAAACGATACTCAGAGGTTAACCGCCAGTAGCCTATAGCTCTGGCCCCCCATGGTAGAAATAACCATGTAACAACTTAAATATGATTGGAATATTTAACCAGAGGTTAACCATCGGTACCATATAAGACGTGCCACCTTTTTGGTTTCACATTCGTCCTAATGCATTATAACCCCGATCCCCCATAGTGATTGCACGAACAACATAATTAAAGTCAGACAATAGGTTAGAATTTCTAGGATCTTCATCTAACATGTGTTATGTTTAGTCTATCATGAAGTCTAACACATTCTTAACTTATCTGAGTAAATAATTTCAGAGTAACAAGAATACGTTCAAATATAACAATTTATTAGTCAGGTAAATGTGTATTATGCCAATTCATTCAGTCAATTCATAAACGATCAATACAAAACATCAAATTCTCAAAGATAAGTCCAAGATCGAAAGATGCATACCTGACAAATTATACATAGTGCAGAGTTTCTAAAAAACTAAGCACCATGGGCCACTCTGAATGCAGAGGCACCCCGACCAGCTGGAAAACTGTTACTTAAGTAGTCCAAAACCAAGAGACGTGTGGGTGTGTGTTGGATAACAATAGGGCTATTACATTCAGTGAGGGTTCCTGAACCCCCCGGTCACATCCTTAGCAGTGGTGCAAAAGATAAAGTCATATAATTATTATTTGGTTATGGCTATTTTTGAGGGACTGAGACCATTGTACCAGTCGCACTGAGACATTTCAAATGATATCAGACATGATAGATATAGTCACTTGCATGGATATAGAACAGTTCATGCTTTGAGATGATCATTTTGTGTGAGTTCAGGGAAAAAAGGGGGTGAGAAGCTTCACATGTAAATGAAGGGAAGAGAAGGGTGTAGGTCCCATTGTCCTTTCTCAGCTGGGTAACATGCTTTTCAGTCTCGTGTCTCTCTCTCTTAAATGAGGCATATTTTCATAAATCTTACACCTTATAGGGACTTTGATATTAATACCCTCTCTTATCGCTAGTTTGAAAAAAAGAAAGTTTTTGTTTTTTTTCCCCTTACGGAAGTTGTAGTTCATTTTGTAAATATTTAATAACTGTAAATACCACTCACAATTAAAATATAACATCACAATTAAAATATAATAAAGCCATCTTTGAAACGCCTCTCGGGCAGTATGTTCGGGCATTCTGTTTGATGATTTATTTTAGTTTTTTACCATTCCTAAATCCAGCATGATTTGCTCTCGCTCTCAAAAATTTCATTTTAACAGTTAAAACATCATAAAAATAAGCTTTAAAAAGTAAAAAAAATTGATTTGTTATAATTTTTTTAGTTGTTATTTTGCCAATGATTTAAAAACAATTTTTTTAGAAAGAAACAAAAAATATTATTAAGATTTTATTGACTAATAGTTTTTATTTTAATTTATTTACTAACTTTATTTTTATTTTTTATTTACTAATTATTTTATTTTGTTTAATTTTATTTACTATTTGTTTTATTTAGCTTTTAGTAAAATAATTTAATTTAATTTGTTTATTTACTAATAATTTTATTTTTATTTATTTATTTTTATTTACTATTTAATTAAATTTTATTTTATTTACCAATTATATTATTTTATGTTATTTACTAATTATTCTATTTTATTTTGCTAGAAATAAATTCTAATTTCATTTTATCTATTTTTTTTTCTTTTTTCTTTTTTTTTCTTTTTCTTTCATTTGATCTATTTTATTTTATTTTATTTTATTTTATTTTATTTTATTTTATTTTA
>CAIGQQ010040406.1:9233672-9301109 GCA_903798035.1 Danio albolineatus | reverse complement strand
TTTTATTTTATTTTATTTTATTTTATTTTATTTTATTTTATTTTATTCATCCTAAAAGTGTCAAATGGGCGTTCTTGTGGTCCATGTCATCTTGCCTAACATAATTGGCTCAGTCACGCGTAATTTACGGCTCAAAATGATTGCTTTAGAGTGCTTCTGTGGTTCCTGTGAGCAAACATGCCACATAATAACGCTCACATACAGCACCGTTTTCAGGTATTAAAGACCTCCTTGACTGGGACTCGTTGACCTCCAGTGATTTAACCGCTGTCAGTGTGAAGGGCCCTTTAGAGAGTGAGTTAGAGATGCTACACAGTCAGTGTTCAATGCGTTCATTTGCTTACAGCATGTCTCTCTCTTGACTCGGGGTAATTAACCCTATGGAGACTATTTAATGCACAAGCTAATGGTCAGTGAACTGGCCACTGCAGAGACCATACAGACCACTGAGGGCCACTGGATTCAGCCCATAAACTAAATGGTCCGTTGTGTAGACTTAACTGACATCCGCATTATGTTCAGAGCAATATTTGTCCCCTGTAGAGCGCAGAGTTTGTGCTTGTGGGGCAAAAAATGATGGAAAAAAAGCACAAGGAATGGAATTGTGGGAAAGAGTTCAGCTTTTAAAACTTGACTGATTTTCATGTACACTGATTGTTGTGAGCTATTAAGGTTAAGACTGACGGATTGTATTAATCTGATTATTTCGCAAACATTTCTGCATTCATTAAGGCAAATTTCCCTTTTAATAATTGTGAAGCAGAACATCAGTGTATATGCAAATTCTGTCATCACTGATTGGTGCAGAGCGACAGGACATCTGCTGTATATTCAAACTCTAAACCGCATGCATTCTAATTAGCAGCAGATGTTGAATGTTTGATGTTGAAAACACAATTTAACACTAAATGAGTGATGAATTTGCCTTCGTCTTTCTCTTTGCGGTCCTATAACGCTTCAGTTAGGAAAACATGAAATTGCGTTTTTATGACAGTTTTTCTGATATACCATATACACTCACCGGCCACTTTATTAGGTACACCTGTCCTACTGCAGGTTAACACAAATTTCTAATCAGCCAATCACATGGGAGCAGCTCAATGGATTTAGGCATGTAGGCATGGTCAAGACGATCTGCTACAGTTCAAATCGAGCATCAGAATGGGGAAGAAAGGGGATTTAAGTGACTTTGAATGTGGCATGATTGTGGGTGCCAGGCAGGCTGGTCTGAGAGTTTCAAAAACTGCTGATCTACTGGGATTTTCAAGCACAACCATCTCTAGGGTTTACAGAGAATGGTCTGAAAAAGAGGAAATATCCAGTGAGCGACAGTTCTTTGCGCGCAAATGCCCTGTTGATGCCACAGGTCAGAGGAGAATGGCCAGACTGGTTCCAGCTGATAGAAAGGCAACAGTAACTTACCTGTAAATAACCACTCGTTACAACTGAGGTATGCAAAAGAGCATCTCTGAACGCACAACACGTCCAACCTTGAGGCGGATGGGCTACAGCAGCCGAAGGCCACAGCCTACCAAAGTATTGTTGCTGACCATGTACATCCCTTTATGACCACAGTGTACTCATCTTCTGTAGGCTACTTCCAGCAGGTGCAAATCATCTCAGACTTGTTTCTTGAACATGACAATGAGTTCACTGTACTCAAATGGTCTCCACATTTACCAGGCCTCAATCCACCTTTGGGATGTGGTAGAACGGGAGATTTGCATTATGGATGTGCAGTGGACAAATAGGAATCCAACCCGGTAAAGTGTACCTAATAAAGTGGCCAGTGACTATATACACTAGCATTTAAAAGTTTGTGGTTGGTATTAAATATTTTTGAAAAACAGTGATCGTAAATGTGTTTTTTAAATTTTATTTTTTATCACAAATTGTAAAATATATTTGCAATTTAGAAGCAGTTTTCTTTCTTTTTTTTATTAATTAATTTTTATTGATTGTTTGGAACATATAACCAGTGAAAACAAAATGGGAAAATTCTCTCGATGATGCATCCATTTCTTTTCAACAATCTGTTTTTGTAATTGGAGTGCATGTGTCATTCTTTCCATTTCCTCAACCATTCGTTGTCGGTGGGTCTTCTTTATATCATTTCCGGGGTTATAGTTTTACTATATAGCAAATTTGATCTTAAATAGATTTCTATCCTCCTTTTCAACTCTATTAAGATGATCCCCTAGATCAGGGATTACCAAACTTGTTCCTGGAGGCCCGGTGTCCTGCAGATTTTAGCTCCAACCCTAATCAAACACACCTGAACAAGCTAATCAAGCTCTCACTAGGTATACTTGAAACATCCAGGCAGGTGTTTTGAGGCAAGTTGGAGCTAAACCCTGCAGGACACCGGACCTCTAGGACCGAGGTTGGCGATCCCTGCCCTAG
Source organism: Danio albolineatus (assembly GCA_903798035.1). Classification (NCBI taxonomy): domain Eukaryota; kingdom Metazoa; phylum Chordata; class Actinopteri; order Cypriniformes; family Danionidae; genus Danio; species Danio albolineatus. The sequence goes on along the minus strand of CAIGQQ010040406.1, from coordinate 9,298,706 downwards.
ATCAAAACATCATTGATCGCAGAGTGTACAGTTTTCTTTTTAAATATATTGTAAAATGTCATTTATCTCTATGAATTTTCTATGCGCAATCATTACGACAGTCACATTGATCCTTCAGAAATGTTTGCATTGTGATTGTATTCTTGACATTATGTCAATAATGTTTGGTACATTTGTTTGCGTGCATCCATACAATATGAATTTATTTCAAATAAAGACCCTAGAAATATAAATCTAAGTCTGTCATATTAGCTGTTACAGTATGACACTATTGAACCTGGTCTTAGCTTAGCTCACTGTCATTAAAAAATGTTCATACAGGCTCTGAGAAGAGTCGTCTTCTCTCTGTAGAGGGTGTAATTTCTGCTGATTTGTTTCTTAACTCTTGTTGATGATAAAAAAACGAATGTGATTGAAAAAGGAACAGAAGGGAGAAGAAGGGGAACCCTTGTGATCCTAAACATTTCTGGTTCATTTGTCTCCTCGGAGAAGTCTCTGGGATGACTTCGGATGGGCTAATGAGCTGATAAGGAGCTTGTGATCATTTAGAAATATGATAGTAGTAATTATAGAGCTTAAGAACATGTTGAACTCTGTGTGTAGTTAAACTGGGAGTCTGTGTGTGAAATGTGCTACTGTTTTTTGTAGTTTGCCCAAAAAGGACAATTCTCTCTTTGTTTACCCTTTGATTGTCATAGTATTTTTGTTTTACCCGTACACTGTTGGACATTGCTGCAATTTTACAGTTATTTACTGTAAAACCTCCCAGTAAAATACCACACACATTCTTTACAGTTCACTACTGTAATATGCAGTGCATTGTGGATCATTTAAAAACTTTTACAGTATTTACTGCATATTAGGAATTAACTGTATTCAAAGTAATCAAGTACAGACAATTAGACAGTTCATGAAAAGATTAGTCACTTGTTTGGATTTCATTAAATTCAGTTGTAAACATAAAGGTTTTGTACTGTAAAATGTAAATAAGTAATAAATGGCCATTTAAAATTAAAACGTGGCAAATGGCATTTTACCATTGAAAGAAGTTGCAGTAAGGCTATTTTACTATTAAATGAGGTTGTGCAAGGGTCCTGCTGCTATAAAGCACATTACTAAACATAAGTTACTGTAAAGGGCGATGTAGTATACAGTACAAGTCAGAGAAACCCGCAACTGTTTGGTTTCCCATGTTCCCACACAATATCTTCTGTCAGGAGATCTTCTGCAAAAGAAAGGATATCATACAGGTTTGAAACAAATGATGGATGAATTAACATTTTTGGGTGAACTGTGCCTTTAAGGCCCTGAGGCACAAAGCAAATTTTGGCCTATTAAGCATTTTGAATAGGGTGACACGGTGGCGCAGTAGGTAGTGCTGTCGTCTCACAACAAGAAGGTCGCTGATTCGAGCCTCGGCTGGGTCAGTTGGCATTTCTGTGGGGAGTTTGCATGTTCTCCCCGTGTTCGTGTGGGTTTCCTCCGGGTGCTCCGGTTTCCCCCACAGTCCAAAGATATGCGGTACAGGTGAATTGGGTAAGCTAAATTGCCTGTAGTGTATGTGTGAATGAGAATGTATGTATGTTTCCCAGGGATGGGTTGCAGCTGGAAGGGCATCCGCTGCGAAAAACAAATGCTGGATAAGTTGGCGGTTCATTCCGCTGTGGTGACCCTAGATTAATAAAGGGACTAAGCCTAAAAGAAAATGAATGAATGAATGAAGCATTTTGAATTTGTCCTGCTGCTTTTGGTGAGAATAAAAACTCTGACTGAGAAAGAAATAAAGTGAAAGAAAATAGTCAAGATGGACCTGACAGAGAGTTGCTCGAATCTTAGGTCTCTTTATGTTAGCATTTCAGCATTTGAAAAAATCATTTTCATAGCAGCTTTTATTTAATACCAACATAATACATTTAGAACACTACTATTCTGGTTAACTTAAAAACTTAAAATTGTACACTAATAACGGTGTAACTTGTTTTCTTTTCCCTTTCTTGAGGTGTGTTCTCTTGGTGTGTTTTATGATTGTAGATATTTGAAAACTGTTTTTACATCAGGTTTATTTTTTTGTAAAGCACTTTGAGAATTAAGTTTTGAAGGCGCCATGTACAAATAACTTATCATTATCATTCATTCATTCATTTTCTTTTCGGCTTAGTCCCTTTATTAATCAACTTATCCAGCATATGTTTTACACGGCGGATGCCCTTCCAGCTGCAACCCATTTCTGGGAAACATCCATACACAGAACATGCAAACTCCAAACAGAAATGCCAACTGACCCAGCCAAGGCTCGAACCAGCGACCTTCTTGCTGTGAGGCGATTGTGCTACCCACTACACTACCGTGGCGCCTATTATTATTATTATTATTATTATTATTATTATTATTATTACTGGATAAATGAGTGATTTGATTTTTAAGTTGGTGAAAAATTTGCTACTGTTGAAAGTTGTAATTGCTACAATCCTATTTAACGCAAGAAGTTACTTTTAAATGCTGATTAATTTTATTTAGTTCCTACTATTGACATTAGTGTTTATACAGTATCTGAACTTCAAAATCTTGTTTCTGGTATAGTTTGACTTTTAATACAGAAATAATGTAATACAGAAATAACTACTCCTTTACTGCACATAGCTACTCTAGATCAGCTCAAAGTGCCATTGACTCTCACTTTGTGGATTTTCTTCGTCGGTTTATAGGTTGAAAGACATGTAATTTAGCGATATGTCTCGTAGGTAGGTGTTTAAATCAAGATTGCTGTCCTTTAATGTGTTGCTTAATTGTGCAGCTCATGAAAAAAGTCTGGTTTTGGTTTGGTTTTCCTTTATGAATATTGACTACTGCCATCTGCTGGGGTAAACAGTTATATCTTCTCAATCCAAGGCAAAACGTTCTAGTTGCCCATTGGCTTTAGTCTTGGCTGTATGTTCAGGCACAACTTTTTAGAGTTGAAGCAGGCCACTATTAGATTGTGTTGCTAGTTTTTCTTTAGTGTTGGGTTTGTGTTTCAGTGTCTTTAGTGCGTTCACGTCTCTGTCTGAATTTTCCTCACATCTCACTCTGTGCATTTGGCAGATGCTTTTATCTAAAGTAACTTAGATTGCATTCAAAGTATACATTTGAGCAGTTCATGCATGCTATTGGAATCAAACCATCAACCTCGTGTTAGCTGTGCCGTGCTCTACTGTTTGAGCTGCAAACATGACTTAATGACAGTGTGGAGTGTCTTTCTAACTGTATCTATTCTTCTCAGTCTGCCTGGTGATTCACATGAAACTGATACTGGCACCTTACAAGTAAAAAAAAAACTTACGAGCAAAGCAAAATTAATGCTTGTGATTCAAACCAATACTTTAAGGACTTCTTAAGCAAACGATCTGTTTTTGCAAAAAAAGTGAGCATTATTTACACTATTACATTTAAGCCACTGACTCGCAGAGAGGTTGGAGCTTACACTTCATGTCACATGATGTATTTACAGACACAAACTCACATATGGGGCTGGCACGGTGGCTCAGTGGTTAGCACTGTAGCTGCACAGCAAGAAGGTCACTCGTTCGAGTCCCGGCTGGGTCAGTTGGCATTTCTGTATGGATTTCTGTCTGTATTTCTTGCATGTTCTCCCCTTGCTGGTGTGGGTTTCCTGCGGGTGCTCTAGTTTCCCTCACAGTTCAAAGACATGCCCTATAATTGAATTGTGTAAACTAAATTGGCAAATGGTTTATGAGTGTATGTGTGAATGTGAGAGTGTTGGTGTGACTGTGAGTGTGAATAGGTGTTTCCCAGTACTGGATTGCGGCTGGAAGGGCATCCACTGCATAAAACATATTCTGGAATAGTTGGCGGTTCAATCTGCTGTGGCAACCCCTGATAAGTAAGGGACTAAGCCCAAGGAAAATTAATGAGAGAACTCTCATATGAGCCAAAGCTGCTTGTTTTTTTTTAACAATACCACACCCACATCTTTTATACAGGGATATGAAGCAAGGTTCAACGCTAAGGATTTTTTCTACTGGCCCGATTTGGCCAGTGGTTGAGATTTTTACTTGCCCTGCCAAAATTTTCACTGGCCTCACCAAAAAAAAGTTAATAGCTACTTCTTAGCCTTATATTTTAAACAATATGTCAAAAATAAAGTCTGTGAATCTAAAATTTAAATACTTTAAAAATATCAATGCATGTATAATGAGCAAAATTCAAAGTTTACGCAAACAAAAAGAGCAGTATGGAAAATGTGCTTGTATTTTATTGCAGTTCAACGAGCTGTGCATTCATTCATTCAGTCATTTTCTTGTTGGCTTAGTTTGCATTTCTCAGTTGGCATTTCTGTGTGGAGTTTGCATGTTCTCCCCGTGGTTGCGTGGGTTTCCTCCGGGTGCTCCGGTTTCCCCCACAGTCCAAAGACATGCGGTACAGGTGAATTGGGTAAGCTAAATTGTCCGTAGTGTATGTGTGTGAATGAGAATGTATGGATGTGTTTCCCAGAGATGGGTTGTGGCTGGAAGGGCATCCGCTGCGTAAAACAAATGCTGGATAAGTTGGCGGTTCATTCCGCTGTGGCGACCCCGGATTAATAAAGGGACTAAGCCGAAAAGAAAATGAATGAATGAATAGTCGCATTAATTTAAAAAAAAAGTTTAGTGACAAGGCAGCACTGACACGATCGGGACAGTAACAATCCTGTCTACTGTCCCGAGCATCTCTCATGCTGGCCCCGGGCCATCGGGCAGTCCTTATTGTTGAGCACTGTGAAGTGTTCTCCACTGACGTCTGGGTTTATGTCTGTGTATGCATCATGCAATTTTATTTTATTTTTTTAGTATTTTGATTACAGCTCTAAAATCAGCTCTTTTTAAATGTCTTGGACTGGGTAAAAACAACATATTTGTCCCCATTAAACACATTATATTTTATTTTAAAAAACATTTTTAATATTTTGGAACAGTAAACATGTCAGGCTAAATAATTCAAATAAATCATTGGCTTTTTTTATAGCTCTTTTACAAAGTAGGTTGTGTCAAAGCAGCTTAACATAGAAGTTCTAGTAAAGTCCAGATTTCAACGTTGAAGTTCAGTTTAGTTCAGTTCAGTGTGGTTTAAAATTCACTCCTGAAAGTCCAAATACTGAAGAGCAAATCCATCGATGCGTATCTTCACAAGTCCCAGTCCATGCAAGCCAGTGGTGACAGTGGTGAGGAATAAAACTTCACCAATTGAACAAGTGAAGGGAAAAAAACCTTGAGAGAAACCAGGCTCTGTTGTGCATGACCATTTTTCTTCTGGCCAAACTTTCTGTGTGGAGCTGCAGTCTGCACGCCGGAGACTGGAGAATGCTGAACGTCCATCGTGGAGAACTGCAGGTGTGAGTAGGTGACCGTCGGTTAGTCAGGCTGGCCCACAGAATCAATGTGGGGCTCGTTTGTCACTGTGGTCTTTCAGGAATCAGTCACATGCACTCTATTCCTCCATGACCGCCACAGCATCAGCTCAGGATACAGCCTGGTTCAGGATTATGGCACTTCTGCTGTCTTCATTTGTTTCAAAAATACAGATTTCTCCTTGAAAAGACATATCTGGACGTTTTACTTTTCTTTGGATATAAAGTCAACAACATGCTTGGATGTTGGTTTATAAGTGATATGTTTGCTGAATCGTTGGCTGAACCGTAGATATGATGTGGATGTCCTTTTCTGCTGGAGATACTGTTGCCCTGAAAAACACGTTAAAAACATGTACGAGGGTTTTATAAATTGATTTTATCGCTTAACTCGACTGCAAAGATTACATCGTTTTGTTTGAATGAAAATCGTTTTTCACCCTAACACATGACGCTATCCTCTGGGTTCCCAAAGTTCTTCCCGCATTTGTCATAGAAACACGTAAACAACATGGCAAGGAACAGAAAACTCAGATGATTGTCCCATGCCCATTCATAAGAACCATGGACCTCATGGACCCCTCTCATAACCAACTTTCAACTAAAAATATTTTTTTCATATTGTGCTAGAATAGAAAAATCTTTTCATAATATTGGATGCAGTAAACTGACAGCAGATTTTTTTTTAACCCCTTAGTCTCTCTTGGAGGTTTCTCTCTGAATCTTATCACACTGAATCCTGCTTCACCTCTCACTCTGCATCTTATTCTTTTACTGTGGTGATTTTGTGTAAACTGACTTTCTTCTGCCACAATGTATACATATATAGGCAGAAAGCTAATAATAAGTATCCTCTTTCTCTCCTCCCATTTCCCTCTTTCTGTCCTCCTGGTTTGGGAATAATCTTCTCTAACACACTGCAGTTGAAAGAGGCTGGGGAGTCCCTGCTGTATTTGAGGTTTTTAATACTATTAGATATGCCTCTCTCCCTCTCCCTCTCATGCATTCTTTTTCTTACTTCATTCTTCATATTTGATATTCTCCTTCGGCTTTTTACTGAGCCTCAAATGTTATATTTGAATGCCAAATTCTTTCTCAGATCAACACTTTTGGAAAATAGACTCAACAGATATATTATGACACTCACACGATTCATGTAATTAATATAAACAACAAAATAAGTGATCTATTTTTTGTGATCTGACCTAAAACGGTTTGTTTGAAGGTGCATGAGGGCAGCAGTGCAGTGAAAGTGTAAAAGGACGTTATCAGGTCAAGGCAAGACAGCAAGTTAGAATTCACTGTCCACATCTATCTTCATTCCTTCTTATGATTCCTCTTTTCTTTCTAATCCTCTTTTCTCTCTCTTTTATCTTTGTCCTTTATACCTCTCATGCTTTCTCTCTCGCCAATAGTTTATCTGAATCTTTTCTAATCCCTTCTTTTCAAAGGATGGATATCTCCTGTTTTATTGAAAGAGATAAAGACTGAGAGCTTGCTGGAGTACAACTTCTCCCTCTTTCAGGAAGGATTTGGTCAACCGTTTTGGAAAAGGAAGTGTCTTTTTCCTCACTTTTTTTTGGTTTTTCTTTGTGGCCTAAGAATTCTGGGAATAATGCAGTGACTTACACCTGTATGTAAAGGCCACGTTGACTCTTTTCTTATATGTTAGAGAGAATGCTGCCATTGGAACCCCATTGGCTTAAGAAGTCACTTCCATTGATATTTCGTTGTAAAAAAACAGCTAGTTTTGTCAGTTTATGTCGCGGTATTTTCTTATTATTTTTTTTTTATGTTGAACTAGTAGTTTGGGGTGGCACAGTAGTTAACATTATCACCTCACAGCAAGAAGGTCGTTGGTTTGAGCCCTGTCCTGTCAGTCGGCATTTTCTGTGTGGAGTTTGCATGTCTTCCCCGTGTTTGTGTGGGTTTCCTTCAAATATAAACTAACTTTTTTTTTGCACATTTTTCACATAATTCTTGAAGGTACTTTAGTATGTATTTATTTACTGCATTATGGTAACTAGAATTATGGTAACATTTGTGCACGCATACATAAACAGATGCATACACTATGTAAGTAAATAAAAATAATAAAAATAACAATAATAAAAAAAAATAATATAAAAAATATTATTTAAACTGCAATTAAATATTAGAATCAGAAAAAGAAAATTCAAATTGTATAATATAAACATTTTAATATTAAACATATTTTTTTATTGAATAATACACTGTAAAAATGATTTTGGGGCTTGTAGATAAAGATAGCATAATCCAAGTACATTTTACAAATAAATTCTGTTTAGTCTTTGTACTTCAAAATATCACATTTGATTCAATAAGCTTCATAATATTTCTTTTTAAGTTATTGCGCTTAAAAATACAATAGGTAATTCAAATGGACATGACAAAATAATATTTAGTGTAGTGTTTTCTCAGTATTTTTGCATTGCTCTTTTGTTGACTTCATTCATTCATTTTCCTTCGGCTTAGTCTCTTTATTAATCTGGGGTCGCCACATCAGAATTAACTGCCAACTTATCCAGCATATGTTTTACACAGCGGATGCTATTCCAGCTGCAACCCAGTACTGGAAAACATCTATACACTCTCACAGTCATACACATACAATATGGCAAATTTAGTTTATTTAGTTCACCTGTAGCCCATGTGTTTGAACTGTGGGGGAAACTGCAGCACCTCAGTTTAAAATGCAAACTCCACATTAAAATGCCAACTGACCCAGTCTGGACTCGAACCAGCGACCTTCTTGCTGTGAGGTGACAGTGCTAACCACTGAGCCACCGTGCCACCCTTTTGTTGACTTGTGTATAATAAATAAAAATGAAATGAAAATAATTAATAACAAAAAACAGTGATGCTTTCAACAGATAACCATTCAGACCCCGACCCTGATGATGGTGTATAAATACTGGGGAGCACCTGAAAATGCTCCTCCTGCATAATAATGTGTGTGTGTGTGTTTTCTGACACTGACTGACTGCATCATATCTCTCTGACAGCAGGGGTTTGATCATCTCCGACGTGTGTCACTTACTGACACACACCAGAGCTGTCACTCATCATCTGAAATATGCTTAACCGCAACATTAAATACTGCTCATCATGCAAGTTGTTTCTCAAGTCAACATCACAAGGACATGGAATCATTTTAATAACGTGTAACATTACTTTCTCTCTTTTTGTGTGTGTTTGTGTGTGTGTGTGTGTGTGTGTGTGTGTGTTTACAGAACACTCCAGTAGGGACGTCAGTGTTCATGGTGAATGCCACAGACCCAGATCAGGGTGTCGGAGGCAGCGTCCTGTTCTCCTTCCAGCCTCCATCTCAGTTCTTCTCCATTGACGGAGCCAGAGGAATCGTCACTGTGACCAGAGCGCTGGACTATGAGACAACCACTGCATATCAGCTCACTGTTAATGCCACGGTCAGAAAACACACTGAACAGCTTCATAGTTTGGAAGAGTCAAGTTTATTTGTGTCTGCTTGTTGAGTGGTGACGTGAGGAACACTGTTTCCGGGTCCAACAAACATTTGTTTTAGTCATATTTCACATGAAATTCAAAGTGTTTTTTCTTTATAAAATCACGGTGGTCACATCAGTCTCTGGACTTGCTGCATCAAAAGCTATGTTTCTATCCACCTATTTTTATGCTCATTTTGGATATGCACATGAAAAAAAAAACAATTGATGAAAACGCCAAAATGTATGCGCATATCTGAGTAGGATAAACTTATTTACATAAACTATGATGGAAACACTTTTACTGAACAAATTCCAGCATCCGCATGTGAAAAACGTCATGTGATTTTTGTTAGAAGAGATCATATGATGATAAAAATGTGTGTGAATGGACAAACCAGCAGACTGAGCACACTATAAAACATCTGAAATGTTGTTTTGGTCATTCTAAAAAGCCTTAATCGTTTCAGTATTAGTGTTATTATATTATTAATGACCTCCAGAACTGTCAAGAGCATCTGTGCTCCGTGTCTTATGTCTTTGAATGTCACCGCGTATACATTGCGTGCTCATGTGATTTATTAAATAAAGATTGACGCAGCTTCTTCTACCACTGTAAATTCTGTTTTTACTGTTGATATTTGAGATCAGTTAATCACAAAGTGACGATTTTGTCATCTTATACTCATTGGATGGAAACACTGCTTTATTTGCACTTCTTTTATGCGATATTCTGAAATTTAATTCACATCTTTGGTTGGAAACAGCTACAGGGGCGTAGCTGACATTTCAAAGTGTTTACGTTCATATAATTATTAATCACCTGTTTCTAAATGGTCTGTCTCTAAAAGTGAGGGGGATGTATTCCCCCTGTCCCCCCTGTTGCGACGCCCCTACAGACATCAAAAATTGACCAATTTATGGAAAAAAAAAAAGAAAAAATAATCCTTTACTTGCCATCTGATATAAGGCATGGTTAAATGTATTGTGATCATGAATTTTAAAAGGGTAACACTTTATTTTGATGGTCCATTTGAGTATTAGTTGACTGTCTACTTATACAGACATTCAACAGACATTTAACTGACTATAAGAAACTTTACAAGTATATGTCAACTTAAACTAACCCTACCCCTAACCCCAACCTAACAGTCTACTTATAATCTAATGAGAATTAGTTGCAATGTAACTTAAATTCAACAAACGGACCATCAAAATAAAGTGTCACTTCAAAAGTATTACAGTGCTTTGTAAACGTTTAGTATTACCATTTGTTGAGCCTCCCCATACAGTTTGATAGAGTGCTTGGATCTGGAAGCCGCTTCGCGTGACGTCAGACTTACCAAGCTGATAGCGCTTTTCACAATAATTATTGCCTCAAAGCAGCTTTATTAAAGGTGCACATTTTTGCATTGCAATGAAATCTGGAAAAGATAAGTTTATTAGTTACCATAACTTTATTACTTGAATTAACTAGTAACTAATAGCTTTTAACAGTTAAAGTTATTATATGTAAACAGTTAAACTGCAGTTATATAGTATATAGGTGATGTATATGTGTAGATATTCAATGAAGTGTATGCATCAAATTAAAAAAAGTGTGTGTGGTTTTCTCTGTAACAGGACCAGGATAAAAGGCGTCCACTCTCTAGTCTGGCTAATTTGGCGATCACCATCACTGATATTCAAGACATGGACCCCATCTTCACCAACCTCCCCTACAGCACTAATATCATGGAGGATGCGCCACCGGTTAGTACTCATGCACACACTGTTTTACTCACATAATCTCATATAGATGGATGAATGTCAGAGAGTAACATTTGACACTCTCTTTCTACCCTAGTTTTATGTATTTAATATATAGTATTAATTATATAAATTTTCTTATATAAAATGTAATATAGTACTATGTTCAATTATTATACAATTTATTATTTATTCTTTGGTTAGTATAAGGATGGTCATATTTATCCAAATTAGCATTTAATTTTATTCTTGTAGTTATACAAATAATATATAATATTATCATCATTAGCCCCACTTTATATTTACTTCAGTAGTATTTTAATTCAGTATTTATTATACAGGGGGCGCCACGGTGGCGTAGTGAGTAGCACGTTCGCCTCACAGCAAGAAGGACGCTGTTTCGAGCCCGGCTGGGTCAGTTGGCATTTCTGTGTGGAGTTTGCATGTTCTCCCCGTGGCTGCGTGGGTTTCCTCCGGGTGCTCCAGTTTCCCCCACAAGTCCAAAGACATGTGGTATAGGTGAATTGGGTAGGCTAAATTGTTCGTAGTGTATGAGTGTAAATGTGTGTGTATGGATATTTCCCAGAGATGGGTTGCGGCTGGAAGGGAATCCGCTGTGTAAAAAATATGCTGGATAAGTTGGCGGTTGATTCCGCTGTGGGGCCCCAGGATTAATAAAGGGACTAAGCCGACAAGAAAATGAATGAATGAATTTATTATACAGCAGGGGAAAATACTTACTGAACACATGACCATTTTTCTCAGAAAACATATTTCTGAAGGTGGCGTTAACTTGAAATTTTCCCCGGATGTTGGTAAAAACCAATGAAATGCATATATGCAAAGAAAACACATCTAATTAGTTTACAAACAAAGTTATGCGTAATAGAATAAAATGACGCAGGGAAATAGTATTGAACACATGAGAAAGGGAGGTGTAGAAAGGCAGTAATAGCCTAGACAGCAGCTGAAATCTCTCAGTAGTTCTTTAGCAACCCTCTGCCCTTCATCATCGCAAATGAATAGTAGCTGCTTCAGTGCAACATCAACATTACCAGGATGAGGAAGATGAAACCAGAGTGGACATTTCAGCAAGACAATGATCCAAACCAAGGAAACTCAAAAATGCTTTCAGAGAAAGAAAATCAAGCTGTGGAATCGCCCAGCTAATCACCTGAGTTGAATCCAATAAAAATACATATTAAAAATTAGATTTGATAGACGAAACCAACACAACCATCAAGATGTTTACACTCTGTAGAAGTCTGTGAAATAAATCACAATGCATGTGACTTCATTCTCCATATGAGAGGGATCTTTAAGCTGCCATCACCAAACAGCCTTTTATATAAAGTATTAAATACGTTTCGGTAGTTTAGTACTTTCTCCTTGTGTCATTTCATTGTTATTACACAGAACTGGATTTTGTTTGTTTTGTTTTATTTTTATGTATGTATTGTTTGGGTTTTTACTAAAATCTGGTTCAATGGTTCAGTGGTCCGTGTCAACAGCTCCTTTAGAAATATTATTCCCAGGAAAAAAACATCACATGTTCAATACTTATTTTCCCAGCTGTATATATAATAAACTTTATCATATATATTTTTAGTTTACTTATTCTAATGAATGGATTTATAAGATAAGTTAAACGCTTTACTTATAATGAATATATGCATTGTGTACTTTTCCCAATATGTATTTACTGAGGGATTATTTTCATAACACATTAGCACAGATTTATGTCAACATTTTAATTAAAACTTTAATGTGTTGTTAATCTACATTTTTCTTGTTTGTAAACATGGACACATCCCTTTTCTCATGGGATTTATCCAGTTGCATTTACACAAAACATAATGAGTTGCCTAGGTAGACAGCAGCCTTTAGACAGCATATTTGGGTCCCATGAGCATGTTAGATGTGATGTAATTTGGAGAGTAGATATGATATAAGGAGAGTCAATCCAACCCCTGAAGCAAAAACAAAAAACAAACCTGAAATATAAATATTAGGGGGAAATGTAAAGTACAGTGAAACTTTGCATAAACCACAATGTTCCTGGGGATGAAAGAGACAGAGAGAAAGAGACAGTGACAGTTTGGCTGACAAAGAGTGATATAATTTGTGTGTTGAGTAATTAGACAATAATTATGAGAAAAGCAGCCATTAAACCTGTGAACTCTCGCTGGAATATTCCTGCAATTATAGCTATAGGTTTATACTGTGACCTGAGATTCATCACCGGCTGCTTGTGCCTGTGTCCGTTTACTCACTGCTCAAACACACTGCGGATTGCGTGGAATTAAATGTGGATGTAACTGAATTGAACCTGTTTTTTTTACATCAGACCGTACGTCAGAAATCGTTCGTTTCCAAATGGGATTCGCTCATTCTGAACTGCTGTATTGATTTTATACAGCTCTGCAACAGTTTAATAATCAAAAAGTTAATATCAGTAACTTTAGACACAATATTGCCAGTTACAGTGTGTGTTTTTTTTTGGTTCAGTATAAAATAGTTCCTAATGAAACCAAAGCAGGCGCCATGGTGGCGTAGTGGGTAGCACGTTCGCCTCACAGCAAAAAGGTCGCTGGTTCGAGCCTCGGCTGGGTCAGTTGGCATTTCTGTGTGGAGTTTGCATGTTCTCCCCGTGGTTGCGTGGGTTTCCTCCGGGTGCTCCGGTTTCCCCCACAGTCCAAAGATATGCGGTACAGATGAATTGGGTAAGCTAAATTGTCCATAGTGTATGTGTGTGAATGAGAATGTATGAATGTGTTTCCCAGGGATGGGTTGTGGCTGGAAGGGCATCCGCTGCGTAAAACAAATGCTGGATAAGTTGGCGGTTCATTCCGCTGTGGCAACCCCGGATTAATAAAGGGACTAAGCCGAAAAGAAAATGAATGAATGAATGAAACCAAAGCAGATCAGCTATAGTTTATTTTACAGATATATTACATCAGCTACATATTTAAACAAGTTTTAATCTTTAATGCATTTAAAATTGTAACTTTTAGCGGCAGTTAATCACAAAGTGACGATTTTGTCATCTTTTGACTCATTGGATGAAAACGCTGCTTTATTTGCATGTCTTTTATGCAATATTACAAAATTGTATTCACATCTTTAGATGGAAACATCCAAAGACCAATGGAAATGAAAACATCACGTGACCAATTCAGCTAAAATAGTGGATGACATTGTACAGCAGTTGTTTTGGATGCTCTCTACTTTGACAGCATTGTTAAAGATAAATGTCAGCTTGTACATTCTCCAGATTGCTTTTTTATTATCATCACTTCAAAGGGATGTTTCCTCGGAGCCGTTGTTTGGCCACGTTTCTCAGTCTGTATTCTTTCTCGTTTTTGCAACTTCATACTCTGTATTGCTTGCATCAACAACTCCTCCTCACTGTTCACATGTTTTTTATGAGCAATAATTTAGTAAAATGATTCATTCAAATTGTACATATATAAATGTGCTTTTTTATGCTCAGATGTGTCCACATTATTTAAGACACTTAAGAACAGAATAGAAATAGATTTTTACAAAAAACACAGTGGGGTCAGTATTATATGTAGCACAGTAATCCAAACCCAATTCTATTTTTGTACCCCTACCCCTTCCCATGGCCCTTGGAACAGAGCGTGAAGGGGAAGGGCTTCAAAATTTACCCCTGAGAAATGGGACAGCACTACAACACCTGCACACGTCATCATATGTCATCACAAGCCTGTACCTCATGTAAGATCAGACTATTGTTATTTTTTGGTATTTATCTTCAGGAAATCACTGGCGGATATCATGTTATTATGACGATATATTGTGGCAATAAGATCGTAACTTTACTGTGTATTTACACCCTGACCATAATCATCTATGCAACACACAAAAACAACATTAACATTATACCATACACTGTAAAAAGCCCAGTCCCAGCCACTAGACTTTTCTGACAGGGCATTCGATTGTCATTGAGTGACAGAATGTTGCGGGACTGCTGTACAAGAGTTATTATTATGGATTATAGATAAAAAAAAAATTTTGTGTGTTTTTGTTAAAAAGCATACAGGTAAATAACAAACGTCATTGTGAATGTATTAAAACATGTGCTTGTTTGTTGTAAACATTTGTAATAATGACAAAAAATACGAATTTGTGCGTCTTCTGACTTCCGTGTGCAACCATGCTGAGGTTGTTGCTGGTGTATTCTGGGAAATTTTCTTACCCCTTGGTTTCGACTGTGGTCCTGGAAAATCTCCTTTTGAAGGGGTATCTAGCCCTTCCCCTTAGCCCTACGCCTTTAGAATTGGGAACAGAATTGGGACACCCCTACCACTTGACGTGAACGTGAAAAACGAGGGGAGGGGGATAGAGGTCAGGGGAAGGGCTAAGGGGAAGAATTGGGATTGGGCCTAAATGCACAGCTAAACAATATGCAAATTGTAAGGCAAGGCAAGTTCATTTATATAGCACATTTCATACACAGTGGCAATTCAAAGTGCTTTACATAAACAGGAATAAAATTGAAGTATAAGAAAATAAAAACAAATAATAAATAAGAGATAAAAACAGATTAAAATGAGTTAAGACAAGTTATAAAAGAATGAAAAGGAAAGAAAGACACAATAGTGCGATCTGTCAGACGTAGCACAGTGCTCATTCAGTAAAGGCACAGCTAAACAGATGTGTTTTCAGTCTTGATTTGAATGTGCCTAATGTTGGAGCACATCCGATCATTTCTGGAAGCTGATTCCAGCAGCGAGGGGCGTAATAGCTGAAAGCAGATTCACCCTGCTTTGACTGAACTCTTGGATGATCCTAATGATCTGAGTGATCTATTAGGTTTGTATTCAGTGAGCATATCTGTAATGTATTGGGGTCCTAGGCCATTTAGTGATTTATAGACAAGTAGTAATACTTTAAAATCTATTCTGAATGTAACTGGGAGCCAGTGTAGAGACCTGAGGACAGGTGTGATGTGCTCTGATTTCCTGGTTCTGGTCAGAATCCTGGCTGCAGCATTCTGGATGAGCTGCAGCTGTCTGACTGTCTTTTTGGGAAGGCCAGTGAGGAGGCCGTTACAGTAAGGTTAGGCGTTGTAGGCGTTGATGTAAGGTTAACGTTAAATAAACAGTAAATAAACATCAACAACAATGATTTTAACATGTGCAAACTACAAAAGGTGACAGTTTTCTGATGTTTCAGACTAGATGACCAATTGTTGCCAAATAAATGAAAACGATGGGTGTGGAGCAGTTTTCCATTTTCAAATTGATACAGATTAGTGTAAATGTAATCATAGTGTCGTACAATAAAAAGAAGTGCAACAATATGCAAAATACTCCTCAGAAACCAAACAAACTATTAAAAACAACACAAATCCACGAGAAATCAACTCCAGAGCAGGGTTTCAATACCCCGGGGAAAAAGCGCCGCCAACTCTGCTGCAGAATTGCAGAAATACAGTTTGAAAATGTTCCTTTACACTGTAAAAGATAGCTGTAAAATTTACAGTATCACTGCTGTTAAAACTACAGTGCAGTTGTAATTGTTAATTCACAGTGCGCTTGTAAAATCTGCCAGTAATACTGTAAATATTGACAGTAATGCTGTAAAATTTACAAGCACACTGTAAGTTAATAATAATTGTAATTGCTAATGTACAGTGCACTTGTACATTTTTCGGTATTATTGGCATCCAACATTTTTATAGGCAAAAGCAATGTTTTACAGTGTACCTGTCATTAAAAGCAGTGTTTAGAACAACAATAACCTTAAACTCGGCAGTCTCATCACCTGCGTGTCTTCCTTTCCTGTTCCATATTCCTCTCAGCATCCCTTAATCTCTCTGTCCAATTGTGCATGCATATTAACTGATGAGCATGTCAGAAGTGAAGCGTAGTGACACGGATCTATCAATCGTCTCTGCAAGGTCAGGAATAAGTAGACAGTGATGACTTCAGACCAGCCGTCTTGTCTAAATGAGCCGGTCAGCATCCAGTTCCAAGTGGACACGATTGATTGTGGCATTTCATTTCTTATTTCCTAAAGTCCTGCATCAGTGCGGGAAAAGTTGTGAAAACACCATTTAAAAAAAGACAAGGGGCCTTTGTGATGGGAATTAGACACTCTAAACACGTGTGCCCTCAATAGCAGCGCACGTCACACTAGCATGTTCATATAAAACGATGTTGACACGTACACTTAGCCACATGCAGGGAGCTTAAAGCTTATCTTCCCTCACACACAAACACACATACGAGGGTTTGGAGTGTGTGTTTGATGGGCCTCGGGCTAAGTGACTGAGTGTGTGTGGAGAGCTCTCAAGGCTACTGACATTTACACGCAAACAGATATCAAACACGCTGCGCTGTCGCGGGTCATCTGTCAAAACACAACTCTTAACCCTCGCTCCTTCTCTCACTCCAACTCAGCTGCACCTGGACGGAGATCTGCTAGCTCTAGCTTTTATCTCAAGGGCTTTTACATGGCAAATACACGTTTAAAGTAACAGTTTATCCATCAAAAATATTTGATCATCTTCATGTTCATTCATTCATTCATTCATTTTCTTTTCGGCTTAGTCCCTTTATTAATCCGGGGTCGCCACAGCGGAATGAACCGCCAACTTATCCGGCATTTGTTTTACGCAGCGGATGCCCTTCCAGCCACAACCCATCTCTGGGAAACACATCCATACATACACATACACTACGGACAATTTAGCTTACCCAATTCACCTGTACCGCATGTCTTTGGACTGTGGGGGAAACCGGAGCACCCGGAGGAAACCCACGCAACCACGGGGAGAACATGCAAACTCCACACAGAAATGCCAACTGGCCCAGCCGGGGATCGAACCAGCGACCTTCTTGCTGTGAGGCGAACGTGCTAACCACTCGGCCACCGTGGCGCCCTCATCTTCATGTTGTCATGAGTTTTATTTCTTATTCTAAACAACACACTCCATTTTAGGGCTCAGACATTTCTTATGCTCACCAAGTAGGGGTGGGCAATATGGAAAAAATATCATATCACGATTTTTTCTGGGAAAATCACGATTCATGATTTTTATCACGATTCTTTTTAAGTTGATTTTTAAAGACTATTTTGCAAATTACACAGGTACAGTACAACTAAACCAATGTCCCAATATTAAAATATACTATTCTGCAAAGGAAGAACAATCAACAAGACTTGCAATTACCATCAAAATGAACATTTAACAAATCTAACAAATCTTTATTAGACAGATCCTCAGCAACACCTTCAACAATGTAAATGGCTTTTTTTTTTTTTTACAAAGTTAACAAAACTAGTAGTGTTTTGAACTTAATAAATGCATAATAATCATGATAACCATGAAACCATGATTATTCTTCAGACTACATGATTATACAACCAAAATCTATAATTGCTGCATCCCTGGTTGTTACGCAGTTCAAAACAACATATGAATGTGTTTGTAGAAGAAGCCGACTTGAGCAATGCACTTATTTTGTTGCGCTTTGAAAATACAACATTTGAATGTGTTTGTTAAGAAAGCCACATTGTACAATGCAGTGATGTTATTTAGTTTTAAAGTACAACATATTAACATTTTAATGTTGAAAAGGCCAACCTGGGTGTCTTAAGGAGCAAAAAACAGCATATGGGCTCTTATATTGCTATTGTGTCATCATCACTTATATTGAAAGTCATCTCTGGCCCCTCATTTGGGATGCTTTTCATGCCAACTACGGTCCGTGTTATTTCAGTGGCAAATGTCGTGAGCGCAGTCTTACGGGGGGAGATTGCATTTATGTACAGTAATACGAGCACGCGGGTCTCCGCTTGCGCGCCGATTTCCTCCGTTCGTGCACACAACTGTTACGGCAGGGTGTGACGATGACAATGGAGGCGAGGATCCAATCGCAGATATTTATTAATGTCAGTATAGCAGTGGTCAACAGGGGCAAACAGTTGTATACACGAAATCTAGAATCGTAGTCGTACAGCAGGCAAAAAGATCACAAGGGCTGGCGGCAGGCAAGAATAACAAAAAGCAAGGGCTATGGTCAAAAAACACAGAAACAGGAACAAGGAAACGCGTTGTATGGTCACTCTAACAGATCGCAATACTCAGCAAACAGGATGATTGCATGTGCTGTTTATGTAGTGTGTGAAATCAGTCCAGCAGCAGCCTCAGCTGTGAGAATCTAATCAGATGGTGATCTGGAGCAGGTGTTTGTGTGTGTGTTGCATGACTGGATCTGTAGTCCGTATATAAGCAGATTTGTAGTTCCTGGAATGTGTGTGTGAACCAGCGATCTCTGACAGAGGAGAGATGACTGGTGATCGTGACAACAACTTCTTGCGCCCTCAAATAAACGCCGCCGAAGTGTGATTTAGTGCGTTTATGTAACGCATTTATAAGATTTGCTATGAATATTTACGAATGTCTCCAATAGACCTTCAGAGCGGCATTAATGCGTCCTGAAGTAAAGTGAAGCAGCTTTAAACTCCAGCAAGATAAAGTCATTGTATGCAGAAGCGTAGAGCTTTATCTGTAAAGTATATTTATGGAAACTGTTCATCTTTACTGAAAGCTGTGCCTGTATGCTGGCCTCGCGCAGCCCTGTCAGCATGTAACCTTAAAGGGTTAAACAAATGACTCACAGCACTATGGTTACACAAAAGTTGCCGCTGTTATAATTCATTTACCTTTTAATACGTTTTGGTGCGATTATAACCTGCTATTGAAAAAAAACAACGACAGACAAGTGAATGTTTTGAATGAGAAGTAGTAGTAGCCGTGGCGGGATGAATTTAGATGAGGCGCCCGTCATGGAGGAATGAATATAGCGGAAGCACTGCACTATATACTGTATGGCGATACAACGATTTTTCTGAAAAAGTGGATCGTGCAGTAATTATTATCGTCCACGATTAAATATCGTATTATCGCACAGCCCTATCACCAAGGGTTTATTCATTTAATAAAACGCAGTGCCTCTGTCCTGCTGCGCTTCAGCAAAATTCAGCATCACAAGCAAAATGACCGCCTTGTGTCATATAACATATATCGTCCAATCAGACCGGTTGTCAAGGCAGAATTTCTAGCGCAACCAATCATTTGAAACATAGACATGCTAAATCGTTTAAAGAAATTAAAATTTTAAGTGCAGAGAACCTAAAATATTTTTTACTGCCTAATGAGCAAGTTAAACACACCTGCTTAAGTTTTGATGTCAAAACTTTGTATTTTAAGTAATGTCACCTTATAGTAACTTTAATATCTTTAGTTATGACAGCAGTGAAAATGTTCAATACAAATATTGTCAAATGTAATTGCTATTTAATACACTGTAAAACCCAAAAGGTTAAGGTAACTCAAATCATTTGAGGAAAGCAATAGAAGCAAACCATTTAAGATCAAATTCTAATCCTAATGAGTTCTGTGAACTTAATCCATTTAAGTAAATTAAGCAATTTGAGCACAGTAAAACCCAATAAATGAACAGAACTCAAACCAACTGAGTGCTGTAAAACCCAGTATGTTATAGCAACTCAAACTGTTTGAGGAAACCGATTACAACAAACCATTTGGGTTAAAAAAAAAAACTAATCTATATGAGTACTTTGAACTTACTCCATTTAAGTTAAAGTAATGAGGTATTTAATTACTCAAAATTCAAATTATTCAAATTATTCAAAACTTTTTAAATGAGTAAAATTAACTTTCTGTAAAATTTTTGTTAACTTCACTCGTTTTATTTGATAAAGTTGACTAAAGTTCACAAGTTAACACTTGTTTTACTGTGTAATAACTTTTTAAAATCTTCTTATGCAGTTTATTAAGATTCAATTTTTTTTTTTTTTTAATGCAGTTTACAGATAGTACTAGATAGAAGACATATCCAAATAATTATAGATGTGTGTGTGTAAATAAAAAAAATATTTTTATATAAAATATAAATCTTTTGAATGGTTATTATTTAGCGTATTAATTTAGCGTATTAAAAGAGACATTTGCTTCTACATACACTCAAAAAACTGCTTTTACTGCTTGTTCAAAGTACCAAACAACACAGTTTTTAGGTTTTTGGGGGGACAATTTAATTTTATTACGATTAAGTTAACTTAACGCTTTGTGTTGGGACAACATGAAGGAATTGTGTGGAACAGCATTTATTTTTTTAACAATTCTTTTACAGTTTTTTTCATTTCATTATATTTCTTTATTTAATTTTTTTAGTGGATTGAACATAAAACTATTAGGTTGTCTAAAAACAAAACTAAAGAATTGTGTTTTTTCAGCTCATTAAAAAAAAGAGTTTGAACAAGCTCCAAAATATTTATTGTGTATATTGTGTATTCATTAATTTGATTTGAATGATTTAAAAATGAAGAATTACAGAATATATATATATATAACCGGTAAAAACACTTCAGTATAACCGTGAGTTTATTGTACTTTTGGTTTGTGTAATTAAATTTTCTGTTTTTTTTCTTTGTGTTTATTGTACACTATTGAAGAGTACAATTGCACAAAATTTTAAAAATAAAAGATTTTGGTTTTCACAAATAAACCCTACATATAATATTCTGTTACAATACAAAGGTTTGAATGTCCTGTGTACTAGCACCGTGCATCAGCAGGGGCAGGTCAGTCAAAAATCTCCCGATTCAAACACAGCTCTGCGGTTCATGTTGTGGAAAGTCCATCTGCCAAATGGAGCAAAGTTTGACAACAACCTAAAGCGGTGAGAAAAACAATGTTTTGCGGGAAAGTGGGGAGTTTTTGCAGAGCTGTTTGGCGTTTTTCTTTTGTCAGGGTGACATTTAAAGGCTTTTTAGGGGCAAACACAATTTGGCTGTCAAGCGCTCGATCTGAAATGGTGCAAGAGAAGAGACACGGATGAAGGGAAGACGGAGGAGTGGAGCAGAAGGTGCAGGGGGGGAATGTTTAAGGATGAGAGGACAGGAAAGAGAAAAAGTGAGACGTGTGCATGATTGAACATTCCACTTGTGCGGACGGCAAGAGAATAGCTGGCAAATTACTTCAGCCACACTTCATCCCTCGCTCCTCGCTTTTGTCATCCGTTTCTCCCTCGCTCCTCCTTCACGTTCTCGCGCTAAACGTGCTGTAATTGATTGTGTGCTGTAATAGCAGAAGAGTGTTGGCAGAAATGAAGCATAAACAGCTCTCAGACGCTATTAGCCGGATCAATGGCAGACGCTCTCTCGGTTTTCTCTTTAAGCATCTGCGCTGTTCCTCATTCAGGATCAAAGCATCATCGAATTCTGAATATTCCTTAGTTTGATGTTTTTCGTGTCTCATTTGATCGGTTCGGTTTTGAAGCTGAAGTTCCTGTATCGACCCTCCTGTCTTTAGCAGTTGCACACTGAGAAATACAGTACAATGACCCAAGAAAAAAATTTGAACAGTGGTATGATTGTAATGGACAATGAAAAAACAAATCACATTTATGTTACCCCTTGTGTATTGTTCAAATTGACTAAATTCATGTTGGTGGCTGTTTTTGTGCCATTTTTTTTTTTATTGCGAAGCCATGACACCTATTAATCAATCATTTTTGATTGTTGTTGGTTTTCTCTGTTGGGAAGAGGTCAAATTTGTCATTTTTACTGTTGACAGTTATAAATGCGTGATTAGTTGGTGTCATGGATTAAAAAAATGTCATTATAATGGAAGTCAATGGGACAAAAATAGCCACAAGCATAATGAAAGGGTAGTCAGTTTGCCCAGAGTGTATTGTTGAGTTGTTGTTTTTTTTATTATTTCAAAGCATTTTCCCAAAATATGTGTCAAAATTAGATTTGTCACCAACAATCATTCCATTTGCTGAAACACAGAGAAAGATGTGGCCAAATTAAGACTCAAAATCACCCTAAAGTGGTTGAAAACATCCCCACCAGCACACATGGGTTCATGGGTTAGTTCACTCCAAAATTTTAAGTTTGGTAATGGTTATTCACCCTTATGCCATTACAATCTACTAAGACCTTTATATTCAGAACACAGATTAAGATATTTCAGAGCGCTCTCATCCTCCTTTGAAAGTAATAGACCACAGATGTTTAAAGTCCAAAAAAGGAGCCAAAAACATTGTCAAAATATTTCATGTGACTGCAGTGGTTCAACTGTAATCATAAAAAGAAAAAAAAAATGTAAAAATGCCATTGTTTGGCCAAGTATTTCATGTTAGGTCAGGTCTTTACTATTGGCAATACAAGACACGTGCGCTGTGCTGCTGACTATAATGCTAATACATTATACTGTCCACTTCAAATGTGCACCCTGACCTGACCCAATCTGAAAGAGTAGATAAAGATTTTTTGTTTTTGAAGTTTGAGAAGAATTTGACAGTTTTTGTACATTTTTGGGTTTCCTTTAAATGCCTGAGGGCAATTGCTGTCTATAGAGGGATAGAGAGCTCTCAGGTTTAATCTAAAATGTCATTTGTATTCTAAAGATGAACAAAGATGACATGAGGGTGAGTTAGTAATAAATTAATATTCAGTTTTGGGTGAACGAAGTACAACAGGACAAGCACATTTTTTGTTTTAAAAAGTAATAAAACAATAAATAATTTGTAGACTTGTTTATACTTGTCCATGATGTCTCTTTTTCAGGTCACACTTTATTTTGATGGTCCGTTTGTTAAATTTAAGTTACGTTGCAACTAATTCTCATTAGATTATAAGCAGATTGTTAGGTTGGGGTTGGAGTCAGTGTAAGTGGACATGTACTTGTAAAGTTTCTTATAGTCAGTTAAATGTCTGTTGAAGGACTGGTAAATGTCAGTATCAACAGATATTAAGCAGACAGTCTACTAATACTAAAATGGACCATCAAAATAAAGTGTTATGCTTTATCCTCTTCTGAAAAAATGTTGTCTTTGTTTGTCTGTCTAGGGTTATGAAGTTCGTAAGATCAGAGCGATCGATCAGGACTTGGGTCGACCACGTGGAATTGGATATACAATCATATCAGGTCAGTCACATCTGTTTTGGCTGGAAATGAATAGGACAGGCTTAGAAAGAAGACATACATTTGCATCAAACTTTTAAATATTATATATTGTTTCACAATTTCATATGTTCGACAGAGTAAGTTGTCCTGATATTAGATGATGATGATGATGATAATAATAATATATTCTGTTCATACTCCAATATACAGTTGAAGTCAACATTATTAGGCCCCCTCAACAGAAAGACGATTTTTGTTCAACACATTTCTAAAGATAATAGTTGTAATAACTTATTTCTAATAACTAATAATTAACTTTTATCTTTGTCATGATGGTAGACAAATGGAGAATAGACAAATAACATCGGACGTATACCAAATTGTACACACACTGAACACGGATTGCAATTTCACTGAAATACAACACAACACAGAAATTTCAAGTGTCCCGGGCCTCGCGAGTAGCGTCCTGTCACCACTTTTATGCCACGGTGGCCGCAGCTGGATTGGAGACCGTATGATAACGTCAGGGGGGGACACGGCAAACAGCTGGGCAGCGGTAGCCAATAGGAGCCTCTGCATGAATGGAAGTGGGAGAAGAGAGAGAGAGAGTGCGCGAGAGAAAAAGAGAGTGAAAGAGGAACTAGCAAAAAATAATAATAATAATCACACAACACAGGAATGTAACAACTGTACATAATATTTTACTGGATATTTTTCAAGATACTAGTATTCAGCTCAAAGTGACATTTAAAGGCTTAACTAGGTTAGTTTGGTTAACTTGTTGCGGTAAGTAGGCAAGTCAGTGTATAACGATGGTTCTGTAGACAATTGAAAAAAATATATATATTGTTTAAGGGGGCTAATAATAGTGACCTTAAAATGGTTTAAAAGAATTTTAAATAAGGCCTGCTCCAGAAGGAAAAATATTATAGGAAATACTGTGCAATATTTTAAAAAGAGGGCTAATAATTTAGACTTCAACTGTATATATTTAAAAATTGTCATTAATTTGTCAATGTTTTTAGTTTGCGCAGTTAAATCTGTGTGAATATATGTTGTTGCATAATATTACCTTGAATGATAACTTGTGAAATTCATAAATATTCAAATATGCATGAATGTAAAGTGAACCCAGAGCAAATTTGTCATACATGTCAACAGGAAGCTGCACAGAAGGGGTAAATATAAAAACGTGCAGTATTTCCCTCAGACCGTCTTATTTGGATGCCAGTATGTAGTTAGCATTGAAAACGTCAACAATAATGTTTAATATCTTCAATAATACAAATCATTCGTATATGCAGTGCTTGTAGTATGATTTGTCTGCTGAGTATAGTATGAAGTTTTCCTGCTCCAGCCTGAAGGACAGTGGCCTATATGTGTCACATTAGTGCTGCTGTGGTGTAAGTCTCTTTGGATGTGGGATAAAGTGTGTGTGTGACTGAAAGCCTTTGTCGGTTTAGTCCATACATGAGCTTAACACAGCAGGACAAACCTTCCCACAGCGCAACAAACACTCACTTGCTGTGCCTGCGTACATGTGTGTGTATGGCCTCCTCCGTAGATCACTTTCATTGCTATCGGCATGAGGCAGATGGAGTGAGGAGACCAACTGAATGAAGGACGAGAGACACACACACACACACAGAGAGAGAGAGAGAGAGTTGCACTGTGTTTTTGTAATATAATTCTGATGTACATTGAGAACCTTCAGTGGATCAGGTTGTTGTTGAATGAGGTTTTGTAGGATCTATCAGAGTACAGAATGCGTGGCTGTATAATAATATAGTAAAAGTTGTGCTGCTTTATTTTTGAGTCAGACTTATTATTGGTCATGTGTGGGCTACAGTCTTCACCTTTAAATTAGATTCCTTTGTTTTGTTATATGCCAGTCTTTAGCTGCATTTCAACTACTAGACATTCATACACAGCAAATTTGCCAGTGTGCATTTTACACCACAGGTGTTGAATTTAACACTTTTCTGGTGTCTGTGTGAGTCCCACCAGCCAAGTGTCCAGGTTACTTTCAAAAGTGTTGAATATGTACACCTCTGCAGTGTAAACTATTTTACACTTAGAGTGTAAAAATGCACACCACATTAAACATTTTTAACACCTGCAGGGCAATTGTCCAATGTACATGTAACTCCAGAGGTGTTCAATTACACTATATTTTTGTGTATCCCGCCCATTACACTTTAAGAAGTGTTGAATATATATACACTTAAGCAGAGTATATTATATTATACTACCTTGTTGACTGTGTTGACTCAGTCACCTCAAGTTCCCGTATGTGCAATTAACACAGATGAGGAGTATGGAAAGGCAACATCAGAAATGCACACTGTTAAAAATCACAATTTAACCCACATCAGTGCTGAAAACAGTAAATGTACACTTATTTTGACTTTTATTCTGCATAAAATTGCAAAGACAAGCCCTGTTTCATGCATAATAATATGTATTATTTTAGATGACACAATACCACCGGTTTAAATTCAGAAGAGTTTAAAAGAAATCAATATTTGCTAGAATAACCTTGATTTCAATCAAGTAAGAACATTTGTTACTCTGACCAATTAAGACTTTAAAAAAAAATTGAAATATGGAAAGAAAGTTATCAGGCATTCATAAAATAATTTTCAAGAGTTCACACTTAGATAATGCTTGACTATGATAGCAGGTTTGGCATGTTGTCCCGGGAGAGAACCCTGAGCTCAGAGATAGATGAGCCCAAGGCTCCCGCCTGGTCAATGAGCATTAGGAGGGGTACGAGATCAGGTAGTTCTCGAGAGCTCCCCTGATTCGTTTCAGCATATACCTTATAATTATAATTCACTTGTGTCACATATTTTTAGACTGTGAGCGGAAACCGGAATATCCGGGGGAAACCCACGCAAACACGGGGAGAACATGTAAACTCTGCACAGAGAGTGCCAACTGGCTCAGCTAGGACTTGAACCAGTGGCCTTCTTATAAGGAATGTTTCCAAAATGAAGATAGGGAATGAAGTTTAGGCTGGATATTTATGTTCAATTTGGGATAATCCGATTGGCTAGCTAATGATTAGATAAGGACCAGCTGTAGTCAATCATATCTCGTGCTCCTCTTGAAATTAGTTTGTGAAAGTATTACGAAGTATTACAGTTTCACTCAGACTAATACATTATCTAAATGCAGGGAAATTGAGACTTTGACTTGTGATTGCATGCAAGTTTCAATAATAGCTATCTATGTTTTGGTTCAGAAGTGTGAATTTAAAGGAAAGACTACATTTAAAAAGCTTATATTTATACCACCTCTAGAGTTAAACAATTAAGTTTTACAATTTTTATAATCAACTCAGTCTATCTCCATGTCTGGTGGGAGCACTTTTAACTTAGCTTAGCATAGATCATTGAATCGGATTAGACCATTAGCATCTTGCTCGAAAATGACTGAAGAATTTTGATAATTTTTCTATTTAGGGCTTTTATTTGATTGAAACAAAACCAGATATAGATGTGTATATGTATATTATTTATATATAATAACATATATTTGTATAAGTCAAATGTAAGTGTATTATTTCATCATTATATTTGTATTCATTTGTTTATTTCCTAAAATGTTGTTTAGTGAATGACTTGAATATTTGGTTGGGGTTTGGGATACCGCCAAAATCTATAAATCAAGGTGGCAGATGACAAATAACAATGCTGTTATGCCATTTATGCATAATATTTACTCGAGTTTACCATAAAAATGTGTCTTCTGTCATTTAGTCTTACAAGCATATGGATGGTTTTCAGGTAATGGCAGTAATCACAAAATAGCCTCTTGGAATAACTGTCGAGCAGGGAGGCTTGAGGACATTATTTCTGAGAATCAATACATAAGCAGAGCAGCCCTCCAAATCACAGCCCAAACTGCATATTATTCCCCTTATTTAGAGGAGAACCGGGAAGTGGACAGATGAATATTCTGGAGAAATCTGATAGCTTTGGCATTAAATTGCGGAGCATTAATGCAGAGATTCGTATGGAAAAGAGGATTGTGTCAATTTCCTCCGAGCAGTTCAAGTCTAATGGTCTAATCAATAGGACAGGGATCCGTGATGTAGGTTAAACATTCCCGCTGGCTAGCGAAGCACTGCTATTTCCCGAACCTGATTCCATACTCCGTAATCATAAGAGCTATTGCACGGGCCCTGACCCTAGATCAGTGGAATATCCCTAGTTATCATTCATAATGGTAATTGCTCTATTAGAATTCATATTGCACGCTCTCTCAAAGCCGTTGTGTGTGAATCTAAAAGGGGCAATCAAAGAAGCGGGGGAAAATGGGCATAGAGAGAGGCAGAGGAAAGATTCAGCAGTCTCAGGTTGAGTTCAAGATCATATGAAATGGATTGATAAGTGCAATTTCTTCTCTATGTTAACACAGGAGTTGTACATGGTTGTGAATTAAATTACAAATGACTTCTAAATCGCAATTCGATTGCTGAATTTAAAATGAAAAAAGGTTTGGATCGCAATTCAGATTTCAACAGATTTGAAGTAAAACTGAAATAACTTGGATTGGATTGAGTGGATTGGATGGGTGTAAATGGGGTGTGGGAAAGTCACAATTCATGATTTTTTTTTTAGGAAAGTCACAATTCATGATTTTTCTACAGTCTATTGTTTGTACTATTCTGGAAGATGTCTGAACCAGTACAGCCAAAATATTCTCCTTATTTTAAAAGCAAAGCCTTACAGGGTAACAAAACATCAAAAAAAGAATGACCATTATTAGGCCAATGTGTGAAGATTAGGGTTGGAGATTGTTTGGGGTTCCCTCAATACCGGTGCTAAATCGATACTGTGCTAATCGATTATGCTTTAAAGGCAAGCGGCAGCATTGATTAAGTAATTAATTCACTAATTAATCTATTGTTCCATTAATTAATTGGTTAATTGATCAATTGATTAGTTAGTTAATTGATTGATTAAACAGGTGGTGAGATAAAATAAATTATAGATACATGTATTGATTGATTAATTAAACAGGTGAATGGGTGGTGTACATAACAGATGTATTGATTGATTGATTGATTGATTGATTGATTTTGATTGAAAAGGTGAATGGATTGAATAAATAAGATGCATGGATTGATTGACCAGGTAGTTGGATGGAATAAATAATAGATGCATTGATTGATTGATTGATTTGATTGATTTATTGATTTATTGATTTATTGATTGATTGATTGATTGATTGATTGATTCATTGATTGATTCATTGATTGATTCATTCATCATACAGGGTCAGATGGAATAAATAGATGCATGTAATGATTGATTGATTGATTGATTGATTCAGTCATTCATTCTTTCATTGATCAAACAGGGTCAGATGGAATAAATAGATGCATGTAATGATAGATAGATAGATAGATAGATAGATAGATAGATAGATAGATAGATAGATAGATAGATAGATAGATAGATAGATAGATAGATAGATAGATAGATAGATAGATTGATTGATTGATTGATTGATTGATTGATTGATTTAACAGGTGGATGGATGGAAGAAATAGAAGATGCATTGATTGATTGAAAGGGTTGATGGATTGAAATAATAAAATGCATGGATTGATTGATTGACCAGGTAGATGGATGGAATGATAGATAGATAGATGGAATAAATAGATGCATGTAATGATAGATTGATTGATTAATTGATTGATTGGTTGATTGATTGATTGATCAAACAGTGGTCAGATGGAACAAATAATAGATATATGTATTGATTGATTGATTGATTGGTTGGTCAATTGATTGATCAAACAGTGGTCAGATGGAATAAATAATAGATATGTATAGATTGATTGGTTGATTGATTGATCAAACGGGGTCAGATGGAATATATAGTAGATATATGTATTGATTGATTGATTGATAACACTAAAGGATGGACTAAATGGTAGATGCATGAATAGAAGTAAACTATTTTAACTGTAAAGATAAGTGCATTTATTTTTTTAGTGTTCATTACAAAACAGACTTTTCTTCAACCTTTTCAAAGACTATCATTATTGTAGATTCACTCCTAAATTCATTAAAAGACAACAAATGAACATCTCTGGAAGTGAAAGCGGCCTGCTACACCAGAGCTGTAAAGTGTGGCGGCAGAGCGACTGATGTGTGGATTGTGTATTTGGTTTGTGTGTACGTGCCTATGCTTTTATTTGAGCATTAATGTTGGGTTTTCACACCTATATACATTTGTGTGTGTGTATGTCATTGCTAGTGTCCTTTGGGGGGTGCGTGTGTTTCTACAGGGACTCGTCCCATTAGTTGAGTAATTAAGATAAATGAGTTTTTAATTGCAGGGTGATATGTGTTAATGATCTAGAGACTAGAGATCACGCTCTTATGTAGTCTCTCTCTCTTTCTTTCTCTCTCGTATTCCCCCAAAGGTGTGATGACAGTGCTGTTGATGTTATTATTTACTGCCAAATTACTCTGCTGTTCCTCAGGCTCTAGACTTCCTCTCTAATCCTGCAGTTTGACCTGAAATGCCATTATATGATTATGCATGTGTTTTCTGAAGCACAAACAACCTGGATGTAAAACTAAAGACGTAACCTGGGTTAAGCACCATGTTTATATTGCTTCATTTAACAGATGATGATATTTCTTGACTAGCTTATGTTTTTATGAGATAACATCAATATGATTAATCCTGAACATTGATTTCAGAAGAACATGCAAGTTGTTCTTTACCATTTGCTGGGAGTTGCTATGCATATAATTGCTGTGCAGTTGTTTTCTAGTATACATCTGTTATTCTGAGATTGCTAGTTTACTGTAGGTATAACAGAATGTTGCTATGCGTTGCTATGCAGTTGCTAAGTTAAAAACATTTCTAGCTTCTACAAATCATAAATGTTAGTGTGGGTGAACTATGACCTTCCTGAAGAAAATACTTCACGGTTGACTGTTGCCAGACTATACACTACTCTAAAAATGCTGGGTGGTTGTAACTCAATGTTGGGTAAAACATGGACAAATCCAACCTTTGGGCTATAAAGGGGAATTGAACTTGAATTCAATTGAACAAAAAATTACCTAACATTGGGTTTGTCCATATTTGATTCAACTTTGGGTTACAGAAACCCAGCATTTCTTTTAGAGCGTAACTATGAATTGAATAAATTATGTTGTTGGACTGTAGGCGGTTACCAGTGTTGCTATGCCACTGTAAGTTGAATCAATTTATGATTATTATACCATAAACATTTGGTTGCTATATAGGGCTGTGCAATATGGACAAAATAATCATATTGTGATTTTCTGAAGGAATATTGCAATTGCAATTTTATTTGCGATTTTGGCAACTGTTTTAACTTTTTCAAACATACTACATACACATATTCTGAATGTATTCAGTGCACAAGAAGTGCATAACAAAACATTTCACATTGAAATAGCATAGTATTAAGTTTAATAAATAAAACTGTAGTAAAATAGTCTTTAAAACAGACAACATAAATTAAATTAAGATTAACTAACCTCAGTTAAAAACATACTGTACACAGTAGTACTAACTGCTTGATAAACAAAACTGTAATAAAATGTCATAATAAATAAAAACTATCGTAAATCAAAACCACCTATTCGGTTCTCCTGCTTAACTTCGTCGTGCGCGGAGTGAGCTCTGATTGGTTAACATCTTTCTCCCGCTCAGCTTAGCTATAATTGCCCGGTGTGCTGCGTCAGTTCTGATTGTTTAACATATTAAAATCATGCGCACAAGAACGTGAACAAAAAATCGAAATAAATTAATAGTTAAAGTTGCAGCCTTCGCGATTTAGAAATTACATGTGCTTAAATCGCATTTTTTTTGCGATTTGCCATTAATTGCACAGCCCTATTGCTATAGAACTTTTTCTTCGTTGCTGTATGGAGGGCAACATAGTGACTAGGGCCTTCCGAAACGGTGTTTAGAACTTCCCTTAAGAATTGTCATCAGCCAGTGCAGCGTTTCTCAGCTGGGTGTCAGCTCTGTTTTCAGTGGCTTATGGAGTGTTTTTGTGATGCAAAACTTTAATTTTGAACGAAAGACGTGTGTTAAAGCTGTTATACTTCTGTGAAATGTGGTTTACGTGCGAGAGAAAACCGCACTCATGATTCAGTGTCTGTCATTAGATCAGATGCTGAAATACAGCGTTAGTGTTGCCGACCTGTCAGCTGTGTTATAGTGTACCCCATGGCTCTTCAATGCAAACACACACACACAATACCTCACTGCATTATAAAGACCAAACTATATTACTGGCATGAAACTAGCAGGTATGTAAGCCAAATGTCCAATTACTGATACTCTGGTACTGATACTCTGCTGGCTGATTTGCATGTTGATTCTAATTCTAAACGGGAGCCGTTCATGTTTCATTTAGTTAGTTTGTGTGTAGAATTTACCATGGTATGTGTTTTTCTGTCATTTCAAAATGACACTTTATTTTCACTTTGTGACACTTATTCAATCAATGTGTTAGTGGGACAGTAAAGGCTAAGTGTGTGTGTCAAGCATTTTGGTGAATTACACTTGTTTGGGTTGGTTATATGTTTGAAAGAAAGAGAAATGTTGCTGAATGACTTAGCGATGACGATGCTCCATTTAAATGGCATAAGATTCCGTCTGACAATGAGAGTTTTCGGAATTTTCCATACCGTTAGATCGTATTTTTTAAGTAACCAGTCCGGGAGGTGGTGCTGATGGACAGCAGTATGAGTTCAAAGACATTAAAAGGAAATAAAATAGATTAAAACTATCGTTTCAAAGCTGCCCGAATGTGACTGTTCACATGCATTAGCTGCTGACCGGAAGTTCTTAGCATTCTCCTTGTGTATACACACAAAGCATAATGGGTCATTTTGTGTTGTAAGAAAAAGGTCTATAAATCATTTCAATGTGGTGATGTCATTGGCCCATCGACATTTCCTGCTTGTTAACAAACTATTTCATAACTGTAACAAGAGGCAATTCAATCACTTCATTCAAAACATTCAAAAAATGTATCAATATGTGGCTCATTTTAGATTTTTGGAAGCTATAGAAATTAAAAATCCCTCAAAATGGTCTATAGTGGTTGGCAAGTTGTTCAGAGTAGTTTTAAAGTTGTTATACTGAGGGGTGGGAATCTTAGGGACTTTTATGATTCTATCTTATTCTAGGAGTTAAAATTCAGTTCTAAAATGAAATACATCATCAAATACATGTAAATACATCTTTACAAATTTACATTTAAACCAGAATTAGAGTTTCTATGCTTTTTTATGATTGGAACGATTGAAAAAGCATTTGTTAAATTAAGTCATAGAATAGCAAAGTTATATTAAGCATAAACAAGCTCAGAATGTTACTTTGAAATACCAGATTACAAAGAGCAATTAAAAAGAGCAAACGTTTTACTCCAAAAAGAGAGCAATACATTTCACCCACCGTTTGTTTATAACATTTTAACAAAGAAATGTCTTCAAAGAAACAATGATTAAAATTGGAAATCATACTGGATTTGCTTTTAGTTCAGAGCCATGTAGCCAACATACACAATTCTTCATTAATTTGCGACATTTTCATTGTCATTCACAGTTCATTTAAAGAACACACGCTGCAAGTGACACATGATTCTGCTGTAATCAGTATCCATGCATAACATCAATGCCACCATATCTGCATCCTTTACTGATTAAAAAAACAGTCAGTTGCACACCGGACGAGATATTTTACCATCATGTGATGATAAAAATGTGTGTGAATGGACAAACCAGTAGGCTGAGCACATTGTAAAACATCTAAAATGTTGTTTTGGTCATTCTAAAACGTCTTAACCGTTTCAGTATTAGTGTTATTATATTATTAATGACCTCCAGAACTGCCAAGAGCATCTGTGCTCCATGTCTCACGCCTTCAAACACAACCTCACGTTCATTGTGTGTCGGCATCGTCCTCTGAGGCGCAAGTCATTTATTAAATAAAGAAAAGATTGACTCAGCTTCTCCGTTTTTACTGTTGATATTTGGTGCCAGTTAATCAGGAAGTGCCGAAATTGTTCTCGTTGGATGTGTTGTAAAAATCAAAATGGGCGAAAAGAGAGAGGACCCCAGACCAGGAGACTCGGAAACAAGCAGAATCCTTTTATTGAGACGTGTCGGTTAATCTGCAGTCATACAGCGTCTTCAAGAAATCCATGCGTCTGCAGAGCCTACTGGAGGTCTGCAGTCTGCGAGTTTTATCACGAGTCTGGTTTGAGACAAAGTTGTCCTGTCTATATTGTCTTCTTAGGAGGAGGGAAGATTGCTAAGCAAAGGATGCAAATTAATTATTGAAGTCAGCATGATAAACGGCATATAAGTGTTAGAAACCTGCCCAGCTCCTGGCCACATGAGTTCTTTGATCAACTAAAGACAAAGGCAGAGTCGTTGAGACCATTTGCATTACTCTGGCTCAGGCAGTGGTCAGGGAGACAAAGGTTTTAATGTCCCTCATGGCCTGGCTGTTAATGAAATTATATGATTAAAAACCAATGAGTATAACTTTTCAGTTATATGTAGATTATTGTTAATTTGAAATGGTATTATATAAATTTATATTCCCACAGATGGAAACGTTGCTTTATGTATCTTTTATGCGATATTTCAGTTTTGTGCATAAATATGCATTTTTGGATGCAAACATAGCTAGTGACTGTGTTTCTACAGCATGCTGTTGCAAGGTCGAATGGGTTTATGGTTGTTGCTTACTAGGTGGTTGTTTCAGATGGTCAACTTTGGCTGTGTCCGAAATTGCATACTTGCATACTATATAGCATGCTAAAATCAGTATGCGACCCGAGTAGTATGTCCAAATTCATAGAATTCGAAAATGAGTATGCAAGAAGAACCGGATCATCAACTACTTCCGGCGAGATTCTGAAGTGCACATCGTATGGACGCTATGCTATCCCATGAAGCCCCGAAAATTCACGAACGGGAGTAAAGCAGACGCAACCGACGTGGGCAGGTCACGTGATCATAACAAAATGGTAAATGTAGCACTCTGAGTTTCATTCACACTGCTCACATGCATACTAAAACGTACTTTTCTAACGGTTGAATAGTATGTTTAAAGTTAAGCGCAGTACCTAATGAGTAGTAGGCGCTTTCAGACGCAGCCATAGTGTTTATATCCTTTCAGAATGTTGCTTTGTAGTTAGTACGGTTGATATGTGTGGTTACCAAGGCATTGCTATGCAGTTACCAAGTTTGAATAGAGTTGTGGCTACTACTTTATATAGAATTTAAAGTAAGTGTGACAGACTAGATTTTACTGTAACTATGCATTTTATAAATCAAATAAATGTTGAAGATTTAAGTGTGTGTGCTAAAAAGGAAGCTCATCTCCAGGACAAGTTGGTACGACTGTGTCTACGGAAGCATGTGTGTGTGCGCTTATATGTGTGTGTGTGAGAGAGAGAGGCAGAGAGACTTGTGAAGGTCTTCAACGTGCTCTCATGCCTGCAGAATCCATTATACAGTGCCCTGGGAGAACAGTGGCCTGAGTTTTAGCCCAGCAGGGTTCATGAACCACAGCGCTCACAGATATGGCTAACAGCCCCTGCAGCTACGGTGGCTTTAAAGGGCCAAAGTTAAAGCCTCATTAAATCACCCTGCTCTTTCAGAAGCAGATGTGAGCTGCTTTAGATTCAATACTCCCGAAAGGAACAGATCTACATAGCCCTCTATTCCTGTGACATCGAAGCTAAAATGTCACCATGGAAACCTCACGGAAAGTTGTCCAGCTTTTTGGAGACCAGTTCTTATTGATTTGCACTTTTCCCTCATAGTGCGAACTGGCCTCTCACCAGCACCATTCCACTAGGAGAGATTCTGTTGATGTGTGCAGATGTCAGTTTTAGGAGCAAGAAAGATAAACAAACACATTGGACTAGTTTGTCACACTCGGTGGGCACCGGACAGCTTGCAGGCCCATCCTGCCATTTTCACAGACTTCACTGTTATGGTTATGAGGGGCTGTCAAGGAAAAGCAAGTTAATAAATTTGATTAAATATGTGACATTAATATTTGGAACAAAAATGCCTTTCTTGTCACTTCTTGATAAGTTTAATGCCTCCTTGCTGAATCATTTAGAAAAATCTGATTGGCTCTAAACTTAAACTAGATGCAATAAAATCCAACACATGCTCATTCTGAAAATGTAGCGCTATATACATTTCGGGATGTACGTATGGCTGCATTTAATCTTTAAAATGAATACTACGGGGCGGTATGATGCCGTTCCTTTACCATCTGACCGCTTAGATCCGTATGGACAGCTTTTACCGCTGTTATCAGTTTGTCCAGTTAGCTCGCCATGTACGTCAGCAGACTTGAGACACTGTTGACCGCATCAACGGGGTTCGAGTCTGATGAACAGTTCCAGAAAGCTATGACAAAAACAAAATATAAAAATATAAAAAATAAATAACAGGGTGAGAATGTGGTAAAATCTGAAAACGTGGTTAAAATCAGGCGAGGGCTTGTCTTTTTCTAGATTGCTTTTAAAAACTGTCAGTTGGATTTAGGGAAGTTGGTGGGTGGGTCAATCAGTGCTTTTTAAAAACATTATTGGTTGGGTTTAGGGAGGGGGGGGGGCGTCGGTCGGTGGGTCAGTTAGTAAATCAGTCAGTCGACAGCGGCCTCTGGTGGATTGGCGCAAGAACAGCAGGCGCTAATGACACAATCGGGAGAAATTTGAGATCTGAAAAAGCATACACAACGGCCTCTGGTGGATTCGCGAAAACAAAAATCTGCTCCTGGGACTTATTTAGCTCTCTCCAGAAATGTATATAGGGGTACATAATCAGAATGAGCCTGGGTTGATCAAATCTATTCTATGATGCGGAAGTTCGCTCATTTTTGTGATTGTTTTACAACTTCTGATTCAGTTGCCTATAAGAGAAATGACTAGGAATGATAAACTGCAGAAAACGGTCAAGCTACTTGCTCTACAAACAAGTGTGTTCATGACTATACATAAAAAATGAAGAATAATATTATAAGAAAATATCAGTTTGCAATATCAAGAAGCTTAACGAGCTGTTTTTAACATCTAAAAATCAATGGAAGGGAATTAGAGCGGAAGTCTCGAGCCAAACAGATTACAAAGGCTGCGAAAGATCATATATGAAGAATAAGATTTTGGACTGAAGCCATTTTTCAGTCCAAAATGGTTGGTTTATTAACCATTTTCAAATTATTGGAGTAATTGCAGTTAAGTATTCTTGACAACCCTTCACCAACTGGTTGTAACACGGTACTACTGTGTTTTTCAGACAGTTCTAGTATGAATTAGTGCAATGATTATAATCTTTCGATTCAAAATTATATATTGATATTAATATTGTCCTATCATGCTTTTCAAAAAAAGTTTATTTATAGTAGCAATATCTAAAGGACAATGATTTTACTTTAGAGACTGTACATAGGAAGCCGTGGGAAGTTTTGAAATAAGCATTTTTGTTTGATGTGTGGCGTAAATTTCAACTGAAAATTGAAGACAAGACTGGACATAAAGTAGCTCCTCCACTTTAAAAAAAAAACAAAAAAAACAGACTATAGCATTTTTTTTTTTATCCCAGCTCTGCCAGTAAGGGTGACTGAGATCAAGAGCATGAAATGAGAAGCATCTTAAAGGGGCCGAGGCATGTGAGATACTATACAGCTTTTGATTGGTCAGAAGATTTGATGAGAAAGTGAAGTATGAGGTGACTTCAAAAACATGTTTTTCCTTATAGGCAGAAGTGACAAACTACAAGCTTTGTTGCTTATAATTTTTTCACTGTTTTTGACTAACATACTGATACTAACATCTAAAACACTTCAACTCTTCAATGCTGTGTGTCTGTGCTTAGAAAACCTCATATCAGGAGTTCATAACACATCAGATATTGAAATTTGTTGTTCTGGAATAATCAAGGCAGCACTTGTTAAGGCTCCACCCACTTCTGGAAAAGGGGAAGGGAGCAGCAGCTCATTTGCATTTAAAGATAAACATTACTTTTTTTGCCTCAACCCAAAAAACATAATTTACAGCATGATAAAGCTTCTCACATCCACAGACCATGCAGAGCACAAGGTTTCTGTGTCACACTCATTCACTGTCTTTGTAGAGTACTTAAAAAAAACATTACCTGTTCATACACAAGTCTGCTTACAACAGCGGAACCTACGAAATCCACCTGCTAAGACGGGATCTGTGATGAAGACATGAAAAGCAGCTTACTTTCTCTTTATTTTGCCATCTCGGTCTGATCTTTTATAGGATCTGAAGTCAAAATTTCCTTCCACTCTCAGATTAACGGCTTTGTCATCTACTGAAGCTCTTAGTACTTATACACAATGTAGAAGGATTGTCACTATAGAATAGAGATCCACAAGCATATTTTACTGTAAGAATTGTTAATCCTACATGAACAGCCTAATATAGAAACTTCCTTCAGACTTTTGAGGAAGCATTACTTTTAAGGAAGGGTATTTTAACACTACAACAGTGATATTTAGTACTATATGCTTTTATTAAACTGTCTGTTTACATTATTATTATTATTATTATTATTTTAAATAATCATGCTTAAAAGTAAGAATTTTGAAGGCAAAGCTACATTACGCATGGTGCTATACAGAATATTCCTCCACTCAGAAATAACTTTTTTTGACTCCACCCACTTTCACAAAGCACTACTGATGTTTTACAGTATGTAATATCTGTATATTATATATGTGAAATCTACAACTTATGAACATAATCAACAGCATTAAGTGGGTATTATGTAAGGGTGCTTTCACACCTAGACGTCTCGTTTGCCCAGTTAGCGTGGTTCATTTAAAACAATCGTTCAGAGATCACCTGAATGAGGTGGTCTCGGCTCTGAAGCTGATCGATTGTGGTTAGAAAGCAAAACGAACCAACTAACGAACTGGGCTATATCAACATGTATTATGGTTATGTAATAGGCATATATGGCTATATGAAGAG
The DNA here is from genome assembly GCA_903798035.1 of Danio albolineatus. Classification (NCBI taxonomy): domain Eukaryota; kingdom Metazoa; phylum Chordata; class Actinopteri; order Cypriniformes; family Danionidae; genus Danio; species Danio albolineatus. The sequence continues at coordinate 9,260,058 of CAIGQQ010040406.1, read as the reverse complement.
AATTATGAGTAGGGCGGGATGTCATTCCTACTGGAAAAATGTGCACTTCATGTCAAATACAAGCATGCTGAAATATTACAGAGTGCTGTTTATTCATTAGGAAAATTGATTGAAATTACTACAGTATGTGATATTTTTTCCATATTTTAATCTAATAATATTTTGTATTAGGCCTGTTTTGTTCATTTCTGCACTGACACCTCGAAAGAAAAATCGACTTTGATCTGCTTCACGATCTGACTGCAGTGTCGGTTCATCTTTTTTTTCTTTATAGTTCAAGCATATAATGCAGAATTGTAGGTAACGTTTTTTTTAATAGGTCGATTGATTCAATAGATAGATTTTTACAAAACTTGACAACTGAAATGAGGCTATGTATGAGAGTCTTACCTCTCTGATTTATATTTGTTGACGATGTCTGTGTGTGTCAGAAGCGCACCTTTTCGTTTATAATGTCTTATTGCTCATCCTCTTAAATTAAAATAACAACGTATGAGAGCTTAGCGGAAGCAAGACTATAAACCAGAAACTGTTTACTCGCACGTGACTTGTTTTATCAGTTTAGAAACTTTGCCATGTGAAAGCAAACTTCACCAAGAACAAAAATAAACACTGTAACACTTTTAATTCCTGTTTTGGAACAAAATAATCGATCTACAGGTGTGAAAGGGTTGTTGCTAGATCAGATACTGTTACGACCGGAAGTTAACAAGAATTATTTATATTATTTATTAAATTTCCCATTTATTGTATTTTATTAACTTCTACCTCAACCCTAAACCCAACCATCACAGTAATGTTAAAACAGTATTATCTATTAAATTACCCAATAAATTGTATTTTATTAATGCGTATTCGCAGCTCTATCCGGTCTAGACTTTTCTGTGTGAAAGCACTCTACAGTATTTCTACAGTATTTAATTTGAATGTTTTCCTTCAGTGCTTCATGGGATTGTAGTTCTTCTACCTCACTAACTTGTACATTAGTCTTTTTCTCCTATATTAAAATGCTTTATTGCTTCAAATCAAAGTTGGTAATGTTATCATTCATCTAATAATAAAAAAAACACTTTAACTTTTTAAAAACCTTTTAAAATCCCCATGCAAAATTACTTCTGGAGCCAACATTGTTTGGAAAAAAAGGCTGTTCTCCATGCCTGCTAATAGTGTCATGATGTGCTTTCATGTACAGCGATTACAAATATTGGTGGAATTCATATTTCTAATCAAAAACATCACCTACACACTGTATGTATCCACACATTTACGTACACACATACACACACACACACGACAGGAATGAAAGTTCAATAAGCTCAATCATCTGTGGATCTTGTTTAAAGAAGGAGCTTGACACTTTGAGCAGAGAGATCAAAGTTTCCAATCTATCTCTCTGGGTTTGATTATTCCTCTGGAGGCCTGAGCTCTCGATCAATAGTCAACCCTGTGACCTGGGTTACAATAAGCTCTAGTTGATAATGAAATATCTGTGTGTGTATATGTGTGTCTGAGAAGGGTCTTTAATATCAGATAAGGCTGGTGGTGTGTATATTGAATGAGTGTGTGTGTGATGGTTGTCAGATGGGTCACTCCTCCGGCCTGAAGTAAAGACACCAAACTCTTTTATTTTTTGTTCATTTACAGCCACGGTGTCCTGACAGCATTTTAAGGTCAATATTATTAGCCCCCTTAAGCAATATATTTTTTGACTGTCTTCAGAACAAACCACAGTTATATAATGACTTGCCTAATTACCCTAACTTGCCTAATTAACCTTGTTAAGCCTTTAAATGTCACTTTAAGCTGAATACTAGTATGTTGAATAATATCTAGTCAAATATTATGTAGTGTCAAAGACAAAATAAATCAGTTATTAGAAATGAGTTATTAAAATTATTATGTTTAGAAATGTGTTAAAAATCTAAATTAAACAGAAATTTGGGAAAGAAACATACAGGGGGGCTAATAATTCAGGAGGGCTAATAGTTTTGACAACATACATACATGAAGTCAGATTTAGGGCAAAAATATCCTTTGCCAAAAAATCCTTTATTAAAAAAACATTAAATGCATGATGATGTTCAGTTCAATTGATGGTTTTAGGAAATCTGTGTTTTTCCACTGATGCACACTGAGTGCTCTCAAATATGCATAAATATGCATAAAATATGCAATGTGCGCATCAGAGTCACCTTAAACTTTGCTGTTATCATGATCAGCATGCATCTTTTTCTAATGCGCAAGAATGAACAATTGCCTTTCAAGCTGCTCTGTGTAAATGCTTTTTTTGTGTATACAGTATGCTGGGTGTTTGTAAATGTTATTTTCCTTTTTTTACACTTTAAAATAGGCCAGCAGATTATATAGTTAAATGATCATGATTTTAGTACACTACCTGACAAAAGTCTTGTCGTTGATCCCAGTTGTAAGAGCAACAAATAATGACTTGACTTCTAGTTGGTCATTTGGAAAAGTGGCAGAAGGTAGATTTTTCAGATGAATCATCTGTTGAGCTGCATCCCAATCATATCACAAATACTGCAGAAGACCTACTGGAACCCGCATAGACCCAAGATTCTCACAGTAATCTGTCAAGGTTGATGAAGGAAAAATCATGGTTTGGGGTTACATTCAGTATGGGGGCATGCGAGAGATCTGCGTAGTGGATGGCAACATCAACAGCCTGAGGTATTAATACATTTGTGCTTTTGTGTCCATTACATTACTAACCACAGGAGACTGCAAATTCTTCAGCAGGATAGCGCTCCATTTCATACTTCAGCCTCCACATCAAAGTTCCTGAAAGCAAAGAAGGCCAAGATGCTCGAGGATTGGCCAGCCCATTACCAGATATGAACATTATTGAGCATGTCTGGGGTAAGATGAAGGAGGAGGCATTGATGATGAATCCAAATGATCTTGATGAGCTCTGGGAGTCCTGCAGGAACGCTTTCTTTGCCATTCCAGATGACTTTATTAATAAGTTATTTGAGTCATTGCAGAGGTGTGTGGATGCAGTCCTCCAAGCTCATGGGAGTCATACAGAATATTAATTATTTTTCCACTGCACCATGACTTTATATTCTATACTGTATTTTATTTCTGTTAAGTGACAAGACTTTTATCTAAGCAAAGTCAGACCTTACTGTCCTAATTAAATAATAAAAAATCAAGGCATGATCATATTTTATTTGAGTAAAATAGGCATAATCTAGATTCCTTTGCCTTTCATATAAACCACTTCTGATACCAAATGATCAACTAGAAGTCAATTTATTATTTGTTGTTCCTAAAACTTGGATATGCGACAACTTTTGTCAGGTAGTGTATATGCATTATACGTATCGCAGACATATGTGATAAATTACATTTATTTTATGCATTGATTGTTTATCTATTGGCTGGAGCGGCCCAAAGGCGAACCCAGATCTGACAATAAACACTAATGGCGGGAATTTTTCAATCATTCAAAGTGTTTTAAAGACTAAATGTTTGCACCTACACAGTTTTTTAGTCTGAATTAGAATTAAATAGATCTGAAAAAATATAATTTACTTGCTTATTTTAATTTCTTTAAATAAATGAATAATTTTCAGCATAGCAAAAACAAATAGCATTTTTTTTTCTAGGGACATGTTTTTTTGTAACTTTACTGCTAATGCTTCTAAATCCCTGGAATGTGATCAGAAAAGTTAATAAGAACAGAAAGGTTGTTAGATGCAATAATTGTGTAAATGTTAGTGCAATTGCATATCCAGGAACTGTATGCTTTATGTCCAATTTGCTGTTTCGTTTGCATCAAATCCATCAATAATGATCATCATCATTTCACTTTAGGTTGCTCTTCAGGACGTAAATGCAATTTCCCAAAAATGATCGTTTGTTCATCCCCAGAATTACTAAAAGAATTGTTGATGGGATCATTAAGGATACAGAATTGTTAAGTGGAATCAGAATCATTACATCCTCATTCTATTACGTTTCTCTCTGACTCTAAAAAGCTTTGATATAAACATGACATTCAGTGATGTACACACTCACAGTCATGGGTGAAGGATGAAGTCATTAAAATAGCTTAGAGTAAAAATAAACGTTGTCTTTTAATTGTCACTCGTTGTCCAGCACATGATTTCATTGTCAGACTCTCATCTGGATGAATACATTGGAGTGTTTTTTCACTAATCTGGATTCTGTGTTTGTCATGTGAATATATTGATTGAATCATGTCATATAATCTATAAAGCTGGCAATGTCAGATGCAATCAAATGGTTTCTACAGTATTTAAAGCAGGAACAGACTTTTGATGTAAATATTTGTTGTTGAAGTGTAGCGTACATGCGTGTTTAATGGGGCAGTGAATAGGTGGGAAGTCAATAAGTCAGTCTGACTGTTCATTAAATAGCATGTATTGTGTGGGGAAAAAAATCCGTCTGAATTTATACAGTAGTAATCAAATAAACTGCTGGCGAAAAGTATAATGACATTACTCAATGGCTGGTTGGTAATGCTGGTTGGTCACATTGCAGTAATAATGTGAATATAGTTAATATATTTATTATTTTTACCTAAATATAGATTTGAAGTCAAAATGATTCGTCCCTCCTGTGATTTTTATTTAATTAATTTATTTATTTATTTTTTAACAGAGCAAGGAACTTTCCACAGTATTTCCTATAATATTTTGTCTCCAAGTCTTTTGTTTTATTTTAGCTAGAATACAACCTTTTTTTTTTGTTTTTTGTTTTTTTAAACCATTTTTAGGGTCAATATTATAAGCCTCCTTGAGCAATATATATTTTTCCGATTTTCTACAGAACATACTATCGTTGTACAATTTTATTAATTACTCTAACTTGCCTAATTAGCCTAGTTAAGCCTTTAAATTGTACTTTAAGCTGAATACTAGTAGCTTGTATCTATTCAAATATTATGACTCTCTGCAATTTGAAGTGGGACACTAACAAGGAAGTACGGATCTAAACACGTTTATTAGAAAAGTTGGTCAGGCAAGAAACAGTCAACCCAGGAGCAAACAGATGTATACAGGCAATCCAGAGTTGTAGTCAAATATCAGGCGAATGGTCAAAAGGCAGCATACAATGTAGACAAATCAAGCAAAGCAACGGTCAGTCACGGAAGGCTAGGCAGGGAAAACGCATCGTGAAGTTTACAATCAGTATAAGACTCAGCAATGAGAGTGTCAAAGTGAGCCATATATGCAGTATGTGTGTAATCAGTACAGGAGCAGGTTCAGCTGTGTGAGTGTAATCAAAGGAGACTTGGAGAAGGTGCGTGTGTGTGTGTGGTGCATGACTGGAACTTGTGGTCCATGTAATGACAGATTTTTAGTCTCTTACTATCTGCAGCTGCTTGATTGCTGGTGATTATAACAGTCATCATAGCAAAGATAAAATAAATTATTAGAAATTAGTTATTAAAATTTTTTGTGTTAAATTTTTTTTTCTGTTAAACAGAAATTGGTGCACTTTATGCAAGATGTAATTGACTTTTTCTTCAGTAGAACTTTAACATTAGAAAGATTTTAGCACAAAATGTGTTTTTTTTCGCAGTTTGCTATTTTTCCATCCACACATGTGAATTAAACTTGTGCACAAAGCTGGAATATTGCATAAAACATTGGCGAATAAAGCACAGTTTCCATACAGTGACTCAAACAAAGGAGTAGGAAGCCTATTTCTTATATACAGAAATGACTTGTGCTTCAGAAGATGAAGACAAAATGCAATAAAGGCAGTAATAACTGGCTTTTGGAATTGTGAGATGCTGTTTGGGAGCACAGAAACTTTTGGAGACAATACTGGAGGTAATAATACCAAACCAGTTTAATGACGGGCTTTGACTAAAGCATTTTAGTATGGACAAAACATTTTAAGATGTTTTACAATGTAGTCAGTCCACTGGTTTGTCTATTAATGCCATCCCACCACAGTTCCAACAGAAAAATGGATTTTGCTGCATAAATTGGCACCTGTTAAAACAAGATCACATGACCTTTTTTAGGTACATGCTGAAAAAAGTGCATCCCACTCAGCTGTGTGGATATTTATGTGCACTTTCTAAATGTACACACATCCTGGCTTTTCTATTAAGCATTTATATGCAATAAAGCAAAATGCACATACAAATAAATGGATGGACGCAAAGCTAATGGTTACCGTTACTTTGAGAGTCAAAAAAGCAAAATCATACACTCAAAACTAAATGAATACACTGTAAAAAGCTCAATCCCACACAATTCCTTCATGTTGTCTCAACACAACTTGAATAAGTTAACTTTAATCATTTTTACCAATTTAAGTGGGCTGAACATAGAACAAATAAGGGTCCCAGTTTATATTACATGGCCTTAACTACTATGTACTTTCGTCAAAACATAAATACAATGTGCTTACTGTGTTCATAATGTATTGCAGAAGACTTCTGGTGCTCTTGAGGGGGGTTACTAGTAGTGTTATTGGCAGGTTTGTTGGTATGGGTGGGTTAAGGTGTAAGGGATGGTCAACTATTAAAGATGTAATTACAGTAATTAATAACAGATGTAGTTACGTGAATGTATTTAATCAAACCTATTCATTCATTATTTATATACGCTAATTAAGACAAAATGAGATAGTAAAATATAATCAACAACGAAAATGTTATTTAAAACTGTAAATGAAAACGTAAATGGAAAAAGCTTATTTGACTGTCTTAGTCCTGCACTGTAAAATAACAAACACGCTACGTCTCTATATTTAGGCACTGATTTTATTTATTTATTTATTTAATTTCTATATTTATTTATTTATTTATTTTGGCCTACTTATTTCTATGTATGTTTGTACTTTCGTTTTAGTTATCTTTTATTTCTTTAATTTTACTTTCCAAAATGAATCCTCATTTCACTTAAAATGTTTACTATGATAATAAAGCTTGTTAACAATTTTTTAATGATTAATGAAGGGATTATAATGCTTTGTTTCATTATTTCATCTTCATTTACACATAGCAGGGTATTGACAGCTGCTGTATATTTCTGTCCGTTTGCATCTTTATGCCCCCTGGCGGCATATTCGCAAACTGTGGTTACACCTAAATACACGTTCTTAATCCTTTAGTGTGGCAGCGGTGCTACTCGCGGCGGTAATGCTGTAAGTACACTGTAAGTACAATGTAAATAAATACAATAAGTACTTTATAACAAATTTGTAGTTTAAGTGTAAGTGCAGATTAGTTAAATTGCCCCCCAAAAAACTCTGGAAATGTATTGATTCAGCTTTTTTAAATAAGTAGTTTGAGCAAGTCATTTTTTGAGTCTCCCTGTGGCTCTTGTTGATATATTGAGCTCTTATGAAGGTAAACTCACAGGTCTGTGAAAGAAACTGAATATTATTCACAACATGTGAACTAAAGTGAACTATTCCCTTAATTTATTTGAATTTGAATGTTTTATTTATCCAGCAAAAGTAAACAACTAAACCGCAGCGTTTTGGCTTGAGTGTGAACAGATCACGCTTTGTGTTTTGACAGTACTCCACCTTACCTCACGCTTTCAGCAAAACACCATTAAGTTCTCTTGAAGCCTGCGAAATCCGGTCATGTCCTTTTCAAGAGGTTTGATTAAATCGGTAATAGAATAGGTAATAGAAGTCCTTTAGGTCAAACAGACTTAAATAAATCCTCTGATCTGTCAAATGGCCGTTCGTCTGTCTCTATAGAGTCATTTGTGTAGTTATCATTCTTTTGAAGTAGATGTTTGCTGAAGGTGTTATCTTGATGCTCGTTGCATTGTAATGCAGGCTATTGTTAACATCAGTACAAACCATGCAGATTAAACAACATCATGTAGGATTGTTGCACCTTATATCACCCTGTAACAAAAGAACACATGCAAAGCGCGTTCACCTGTATGAAAGCGTAATTATAACGACAGCATAAATATCCGCTCTTTTTGTGCACGTTCCCATGCGAGTGAGTTTGTGTATATGCATTTGCGTGTGGCTCGAATTTTTATCTGGATGTCACTCGAGACTCTGATGTCTTTCCTAATGCTGGGAAATTATTCTCATTACACTGACGCAGTGCATTAGCCTGGAGGAGTCACAATCTTTTAATCACCAAAGCCCAAAACGTAGCCCAAACCCGCAACATTAGCGCTTTCCTGTTGCTATTGTGCAAGTGCGTTTTGGAAGGCGGTGCACGTCGGTTCACGGTGATTAAACTTTGAGGGAGAGTGTGTGTGTGGTGAGAATCGTTTGTCTCATCACACACTCGATCACACACATCAGATTATGCACTCGTCTTTCTCTTATAATAGCTACACATGTTTGAGTCCCTCTCTCTTTTCATCTGGGTGTGTTTTCCTGAGAACGAGACGGGCAGAATTTCAATAAGTGTTGACTGCTGGTCCAGAGAGACTGCTGCCACACACACACAAACACAATCACGCACACACACGCACGCACGCATGCAAACACAATGTGAATATTTGATAATGTTTTAATTTTTGTGTTTTTAACAGATGTGGCAGTTTGCTCAGAAAGACTTTTGGCTAAAGTGTGTGTGTTGTTATGCCAAGAACTGTCCATTTAGGCAGGGAACACTGTCTGACTGGCATAAAGACAAATCTATGGCTCAGAAATAAAGTGTTTTGTTCTTTTATTTGTCAGAGAACTTTTGGATATTTTGGGGATTTCAGAAAAGATCAAATAATTTTTTTTCTAAATATTTTTTCATTATTGTTTTTTTTTTTATACATTTGCTAGAAACTACAAATGTGTGATATACCAGAATAATGCTATTTCAAATGTATTGTTGTTATTTTGTGTCATGTATTGTATTAGTTGTATTTGCTAAATATGTTTTTTTAAAATAATTGTATTTTCTCTACAGTAATATTGAAAAAGAAATATACTTAATTATGTAAATTTAATAATAAATAATTGTTCATTCATTCAAAACCAAGGCTGCATTTATTTAATCAAAAATACAGTATAAATCGTAAAGTTGTGAAATGTTATTGCACTATAAAATAACCGTTTAGAAGTAATTTATAATATAATGTAATAACTCATTCCAGTAATTTTAATGATGAATTTTTAGCTTCATTACTCTATCGTCAGAAATCACTAAATAATAATAATAATAATAATAATAATAACAATATATAATTATAACTGAAGTAATTTTATTTGAAACTACATGCAATAACAAAGCAGTTATTTAAAATTTAAAAAACATTTAACAATTCAAAAAATTTTTTTACAGTTAATAAATGCCGCCATTTATATATATATATATATATCTATTTGATTAGTCAGTACTGATGCCAAACCTGGAAATAATCGAACTAAATAACTTATGATAATGGTCAAAAAATTGTACACCCAAAATTTATATGTTAGGGAAAATATTAAATACAAAGTAAGAAAAATAGGAAAATATATAGAAAAATATATATATATATTTACAATTTTGTTGAAATTTTGTAGTTTGTAATTTTTTTGTATTCAATATTTCACTTGAATTTAAATGAATTACTTTTATTTCAAAAGATGTTCAGTGCCTAAAATATTATTCTAATAAATATGTACAGATTTTTTCAAATGCACCAAAATATATGACCTATATTCAGTGAAAATAAGATATTAATTTTCAAAATGGGAGCTCTGTATATAACCTGTATAATTTGTTTATACAAAAAACATTTGAACAAAAATGTGTTTCAAACAAATATTAAAAATACAAAGCAACAAATCTAAAGCAAATAAAATAAAGTATAATTTTCACTGTGTATTTTTTTTATATGTGCCAGAAATATATTTCTCATTATGTTACGTTTCTTGAAACTATTTTGTATCTAAAAAAACTATACACTATAAAAGCTACATAATTATAACACACTATCCATGCATTATTAATGGACAATGATAATATACAATTCAGAGCAGCACTATTTACTGATATTGTCAGATCCATCTTTTGCAAAATCAACAACCTCAAAAGCCTCCGCCTGAATGAAAAAATCGAATGTGTGTGTATGTATGCTGTGTGTTTGCGTGTGAGTTGTGGATGCTTTAGCTTCTCATTTTCCAGCTCACTACTAACGGTAATGTGAAAACCGCAGCTAAACACACACACACACACACACACACACACACACACACAAATCCACTGAATGAAAAAGAAGTTAATCCAAGCATCTTGAAACAGTGAAGTCTGCAGTACTTGAAGGTCTTGGTGTCTGGTATTTCCACTCTACACATTTTTGCAGACAAAAGCATTTGTTTGTCTGTGATCCAGTGTGTGGATGTGTTTGCTGTGCCAAAGAGAGAGAAATACAGAATCACTGTATACACAATTGTTTGGGTCAATACGATTTATATCTTTTGGAGAAAAGAAAAGCTACTTTAATGCAGAAAAAATGCATTAAATTGATCAGAAAGGATGAATACATTTAACACATTAGCAATGTGACAAAACAAATAATTTGTGTGTGCCAAATCAGCATATCAGAATGATTTTTGTAGTAACTGCAATGCTTTTAAACATATATCTGTCGTCATATGTATAACTAGCATGCTAGTTAAGAATTAAAGGGGATCTATTATGTAAAAGAATGAACAAGATGTAATATGAGTGTCTGCTTTCCCTAGATTGTGTATGGGAAGTTTAACCTCAATTTACCCCACAGATAAGGTTCTACTAGTCTTTGAAACTGCTCCTTTTAGGCTTTGATTCAAATTGTGATGTTTTTTTTTTGGTGACTGTCGCTTTAAATTCAAATGATATTGTGCTCTTTTACAAAAGGGGCGGAGCAACAAATGTATCAGCATAGTGGCAGATTCAAAAACAAGACTAATGCTGTATGCTAATGAGGGAGAAATCATCACTAATACAAAATCACTAATACATAGACTGCATAGACTGTAAAAAAAAATGGATGTTAGTATCTGTGACGTGACCCGTAGGCCAACAGTCCCCATTTTATTCGCATGTCATCGCATCAACCGGAGGTAACCCAAAAAGGGCAAAGAGGCCAGGCGTGAGCAGAGCTACAGATGCCTGCTAACATTTTGCTTAGACTGACTTTCTTTGAGAGAAAGGCTTAATACTTCATTACCTGCGACTCGTTTGTGTTCTGAGCACATGTGCTAGGTTGTATAGTATATCAATAAAGTGTTTAGTCTATTAAAAACACTGTTATAATACATTAAGCCACTAAACATTGTTCTTATGACGTTTTTCTACAGGAGGAAAGTACTTTTAAATACCTCAAATGTAGTCTGTATAGTAAATGCAAGGTCATTTATGAAATCCTGGCATAACGCTGTATGATAACGTTTCAGATGACTGTTACATAGCCTACAGCTAATTAATCTGTTAGATTCTGGAGTGCATTACATGTCTAAAGAAAATTATAAATGATGAATTGTCTTAAAATAAACAAATAAATTTATAGATATGGTATATAAGTATATGATTTCACTCACCTGGAGGCCACTTAAATGGTTTGTGAGCACAATTAAGTGCACAGCATGCCATATTATCTGATACATGTAAGAAATAATAATTCCAAAAGGTGTTTGACTGTGTAAAGGCACAAAAAACATAAAACAAAAATATGATGTATATGCCCAGTTCATCGGCTAATCAACCAGAATCAGCCGAGATGACATGATTGCAACCAGCAAGACCTAGCTGTCACACAAGTGGCAACGCCCTTAATTATGCAGACTTAATATAACTCAATATAAATGAAAGAATTTACCCCCTCACAGTTGTCATGAAGGCTAATATTAGCTATGTGCACCAACATCGTTCTTTGTACCAGGCTGTAAACACCTTTTTTTTCTGCTGTAAAGTTGGCCATTTTAACATTGGGGTCATTAGAAATCTGCTCTATTATCGAGCCAGGACTAGCGGAATTTCGATGAATTGCATTTTCAGTTACTTCCGTAATAACTTCACGAAAGAGAGCGGGATGTTGCTGCTTGGTATAAACAGAGAATGACAATCAAAGTGTTTCTGCAGTTTTTATCTAGTGTCATTATAAAAAACAGAATTAATAAATTTTTACCATTAGAAGCTGGATGTATTCACATACTGTTGCCGCACAACTGTGTTAAACCCCTTATAGTAGTAATTCTTGCTCAATATATCCCCTTTATATGATAACTTTTTGGCAAATGAGTTTCCAAACACAGCCCTGGCCAAATCCCATTGGTGACTTTTGTATATCTGTTTGTTTGTATGTATGCGTTACTTTAGTATTAGGCTGTTTGTGTGTGTTGAGATAAAGGACTGTATCTAAGGTTTATAAAAAAGGCAGTGTGAATTGTGTGTGTATTGTGGAGTCTCGTCCTACACAGGTGTGGGTGACAGGTGAGGGCGCAGTGGTCCGTTTAGCCGGCGGCTGTCACAGTATATTGGCAGTTTGGTCAAGCCACTGAAGCACACAAAGCAATTTAGAGCCATCATGGCTGCTTTGAACCCTCATGGATGACCAGTCGCAGAGCAGCTGTCACTCAGCATTCTCTGCGCCACTGATTGGACTGCTACCAGGGAAGGGGCGGGTCACAATGAGAACGACCTCTGTTTTCACCTGCCATGTTTTCAGCTTTAGTTTGGCGACTGTTTATGGATGACTTTTGTTTGTTGTTTTAAACCTGTGTAACTTTCTTTTGTGGAATATTGTGGTGTTGTAGTGTTATCTTCTTAGTTTAATGTAGGCATGGAAGCCACAGTAAGGACAAGATGAGTAAATGTTGACAGGTTTCAGTTTTGGGTAAAGCAGAGTTGTTTTTTGTTTATTATGTCACATTACTGAAGAGAAAAAAAAACTACTGTCACCTAGGCTTGTTTGCATGTCAAGGTTGTGTAAAGTGTTTCTTTTCAAAGTTTACGTACCTTTGTTTTTGAGAATGCAGGATCCAAGATGATTTAACAAATCAGATTTTTTAGCAAATTGCCATAGATTTACTTATGAGTATGTTCTAAAAAAAGAAAAGAAAAGAAATACAAGCAAATCCTCACCGCTCATGCAAATCACTTAGCGGCAACCTTCTGCTCTCCCTCGTGAAGCTAATATGGAAGTAACTGAAAATGCAATTCATTGAAATTGCGTCTGAATTGTCGTCTGAAACATTGTCATACAGTGTTATGCCTGGATTTATAATTAGCCTTGCATTTACTTAAACAGACTTGAAGTATTTTGAAGTAATTCGCGTTTTCCATTGTTTCCATTGCGATATTTTGTTTTTCTGCGATATGTAATGCAATATACTCTATCATCTATTTATTTATCTGTAGCTCCCTCCAGCAACAAACGAACAAGAGTCTTTATTTCTACTGACTGGTTTCTTTCTCACGTCTATTCTTCGGTTCTCAACATAGAAGGCGGATCAGACGACATCAGACGTATACTAGACATAAGAACTAAAAACATACAACAATAAATTACAACAGGACTTTCCGGTATCAAATTAACCCAAATCACAAATAATACAAGGTCACAAATAATATAATAAATTAATCACATAATCAATAAATAAATAAATTATTAATTAATTCATTTTCTTGTCGGCTTAGTCCCTAGTTATTAGTTATTAATTCAGGGGTCGCCACAGCAGAATGATCCGCCAACTTATTCATCATTTGTTTTACACAGCGGATGCCCTTCCAGCCACAACCCATCTCTGGGAAACATCCATACATTCTCATTCTCACACACACACACTACGAACAATTTAGCCTACCCAATTCACCTGGTCGCATATCTTTGGACTTGTGGGGGAAACCGGAGCACCCGGAGGAAACCCACGCAACCACGGGGAGAACATGCAAACTCCACACAGAAATGCCAACTGAACAAGCCGAGGCTCGAACCAGCAACCTTCTTGCTGTGAGGCGAACGTGCTACTCACTACGCCACTGTGGCGCCCAATTAAACTTCATAAAACACAATTAATTACAAACACTTAACATAAACAAAGCAACAAGTAAACAACAAAAATCTCTCTGTCTGTCTATCTGTCTGTCTGTCTGTCTGTCTGTCTTTCTGTCTTTCTTTACCTCTATCTGTCTTTACCTCTAGCTCCAGCAAATGATTGAATAGCCCTAATTGGAAAGACTTTTTGTTCACACTTTATTTCAAGGTTCAATTCTCGCTCTTAGCAAACCATTATGACTCTTGCTTCCACAAACTCCTAATTTGCTCCTTATTAATAGTTATTAAGGTAGTTTAGGTATTGTGTAGGATCAGGGATATAGAATATGGAGTTTAAAAGTACATATGATTTAAAACCCAATATCGCAATAACGTGCATCCTAATAAGCAACAAGTTTTGATTTGAATGGAATTCTGTAGGGTAGTGAATCATGCATAAAATGTAATAAACAAGTGTTGATAAATGCATTAAAGCAAAGATAAAAGTGAAATAAACAGTGCACGCCTTATGTTTTTGTATATGTAAATATAAAGAATACACTGCTAACTCAACATTGCATATCTATGCAATGTTACTATCGCAGATGTACACATTGCGATATTGATGCTGAAATGATATATTGTGCAGCCCTAGTGCTCAGCATAAATAAGTACACCCTCTTTTGAAAATGAATATTTTCATTCATTGTTCAGCAAAGATAGCTAATCATTTTTGGTGCATTTAAACAAACGAGTTTTGTCACCTAACATCTTTAAGAATAAAAAAGATAATACATTTTTAAAAAAATAATTCAAATGTAAAAAATTACAAACTACAAAATGTTTTTTTTACTTTTTTAAATGTGTCTCCTGATTTTTCCTGTTTTTTACAGTTTTATTGGATCTTTTTCCCCAAGATGTTAATTTGGGTGTATTAACTTTTGGACAGTGATTTTACAATCTAATAATCTAAGGCTATGTTCACGCTGCAGGTAAATGTGGCCCGAATCAGATTTTTTTTTGCCCACATGTGACTCAGGTCTTGACAGTGCGAACAGCCCAAACCGCATGGAATCTGATCTTTTCATTTCAGATTTGTGCCACTTTCATATGTAGTCTTAAATGAGACACAGATCTGATATTTTGCAATGCGACCGCAGTGTGAACGGTTATGTTGGATTTCATGTGACTTTTGCACAATCTTTGAGCGACATGCGTCATCATTCTGTGCTGCAGACGTCATCTACTCCTCAGCAGCAGCAGATCGGCACACAGGGCGATTATTTTACCACAGGAAGTTGGTAGTTCATCCTGAAGAAGATTTTGAAGGCAAAACTGGAGCTTGTTAACGATTGGGGCACAGGTTGATCGCAAAGCTGTGTCGGGGGGTGTTGTTGATAGGGGATCCAGGCTCAAAGGAGAGGGCACTTTCTTTTTAAGGCAAAACTTCCTCTCTGAGGGAATAAAGTGCAGGTGCTCAAGCACCCAAACCCCCCTTTTGCACATGCTTGTTGTTTATAACAACGTAAAATGAAATTATTCTACAAACCGAGATAAACCAACTCCACCTTGACAGTTCAGTCTGCGGCTGCTCATTAACCCTTGATGAGTTCACTACACCGGTGGTCAGATAGACGCGCACCGTGGTTGTCATAAATCACAAATGATCAGTGTTTTCAATCACAAGAGACTTATTTTAGGTTTCAAATACACATTAGCAGTAGCAGAACAACCCTTTACAGTTCATGAAATACACCACGGTTGTCTGTGGAAGGGGCAATAATTACATTAAGCATGACAACGTGCTTACTTCATGCACTATACACACTGTGTCATAATTAGACATTCTGTGCTGTCCGTAACTGCACTTTTGCGCATGGGGGTCAGTTTAGGATCATGATCTGTTTACATTGCAAATCAGATATTGACCACATTTATAACAGCAGTGTGAACAGCAATGCAAAACAATCAGATCTGAGAAAAAGTCAGATTTGAGCACTAAACCTTGCTAATCTAATGTATGTAAATATTTTATTTTAATTTTATCCGTGTATTCATATATCATGTAATTTAAACCACACACACACAAATTTTATGAAAATACAAACTTTTATTTTGGATGCCATTGATCATGATAAATTGTTGGACAGCACTAAGCGTGTGCGCACACTTTTTCAGGATTGTCACAGCTTTGTCTACACAAACATACACCGTCACGTTGGCCAGCACTCAATTTGGTCTCCTCTACAGCCTTTCCTTTCTCCTCCTCTCTACACCTTTTGCCCCCAATCCTCCATAATTACCCAAAAGGCTGTGCTCCGTCCTCCGCTTGCAGTGGCCCCACCGTCACCCCATTCTCTGGCCAACAATGGACTGGCATAGGCCCAGTGCGCAGTGACTACAGACAGGCCTGTCCCGGGGTTAATCTCCTGCGCCCCAGCCTCTGTCAACATGCCCACACTCTGCCCTCGTTTATTGCACAAACGCGCCACGCTCAGACACTATTACAGCAGACCTGCGGCACAGAGAGCGGATGAAGCTGTAAATGTGTGTCAGGGGAAATGGGAAGTGGGGCGCTAGTTAGCAGGTGTTTGTTCCAAGGGATCCAAAAGGAAACAATGATAGATATGTGACTCTGTTCATTTGTCAAGCACTGGAGCTGCTGCGATGAATTAGGAAAATGCAGGGGCCCTAACATTGAGTCCCAGACCTCCGCAGGAACAAAAAACATTCCCATTCTGTTTCATTTTCAATTATTCCCCTGACATAGCATGATTGTTTTTTTCATTCATCCAACCTTTTATCAGTGATGTGAAATTGATTTTCTGTCTGACTATTTCTAAGCACGCTCAAGTGCGCCAGTTTTTTATATTTATTATTTTTTTGTACGGTCCAGCAAGGGAGTGACTCCAAGTAACCTCCTTTTAACACATTTCCTTTCATTTATGTCTATTAATATGTTTAACTGACTTTAATTATCCCTGGCTGCACGGTCAGTCTGTTAGCAATATCTTTTCCTCCAAGTCATTAGGACATACAGTTGAAGTCCAAATTATTAGCCCTCCTGTTGACAGAGCAAGAAATTTTTTCACTGTATTTTCTATAATATTTTTATTGGAATATTATAGGAGGCGTAGTGGGTAGAACGTTCGCCTCACAGCAAGAAGGTCACTGGTTCGAGCCTCAGCTGGGTCAGTTTGCATGTTCTCCCTGAGGTCTTTTGTGAATTAGTGTTTGGATGTTTCCCAGAGATGGGTTGCAGCTGAAAGGGCATTCGCAGCGTAAAACATAAGCTTGATAAGATGGTGGTTCATTCTGCTGTGGCGACCCTAGATTAATAAAGGGACTAAGCTGTAAAAAAAAAAAATGAATGAATGAATGAATGAATAATATTATAGGAAGTCTTTTTTGTTTTATTTCATTCATTCATTCATTTTCTTTTCGGCTTAGTCCCTTTATTAATCCGGGGTCGCCACAGCGGAATGAACCGCCAACTTATCCAGCATTTGTTTTACGCAGCGGATGCCCTTCCAGCCACAACCCATCTCTGGGAAACACATCCATAAATTCTCATTCACACACATACACTACGGACAATTTAGCTTACCCAATTCACCTGTACCGCATGTCTTTGGACTGTGGGGGAAACCGGAGCACCCGGAGGAAACCCACGCAACCACGGGGAGAACATGCAAACTCCACACAGAAATGCCAACTGGCCCAGCCGGGGATCGAACCAGCGACCTTCTTGCTGTGAGGCGAACATGCTAACCACTCGGCCACCGTGGCGCCCTTGTTTTATTTCAGCTAGAATAAAAGCTTTTTTTATTATTTAAAAGATATTTTAAGGTCAGTATTATTAGCCCTCTTAAGCAAATTAGTCAACAGAACAAATCATCATTATACAATGACTTGCTTAATTAGCCTAACTTGTCTAATAAAGCCTTTAAATAGCACTTTAAGCTGAATACTAGTATCTTGAAAAATATCTAGTCAAATATGATATATTGCCATCATGGCAAAGATTAAAAAAAAAATCGGAAAAAACTATACAGAGTATACAATAATTCTGACTTCAACTGTACCTGTTACGCTTGACACACTGTGTGATTGTGATAGAGAAGAAGGTTTTAGACAAGGATTTTAACATTGTTTTACAATTTTTTGCATAAATGCTCAATGTTTTTTTTACACTATGTCAACAACAATACAAACAACGTGATACACAACATTAGCTTTCCTGGATGAATCAGTCTTTTGGGTGTCTGATTGATGATTGACTTATAAAACAATGGATTGTGTGTAGTTGTGTTGATGGTAATTCCTACTTTTTATTAAATTTAGAATCAACTTTGGTGTGGAAATTGTTGGGGAATCCTAATTTGGTCAGGAGTAAATACATTTGTATGCACACTTAGGGAGTGTTTTCACAATTGTAGTTCAGTTCGTTTGGTTCTTTTGGTCTGGACCAAAGAAAATCCGTCTCATTCTCGCTGTCTTTTATAGGATCATATGATGAATATTTTATGACAGAACTGAACAGCCAGAACAATACTGTGAGCTGGAGATGTTCATGTTACATTGTAGTTATTATGGTACTTTTCACTAGATGAGAACTCATGTGGAGCTTATAAAATTTGCCAAGGATTCAAAACAGCTGTAGGAATTCCTTACAAGGCGGCACAGTAGCTCAGTGGTTAGCACTGTTGCCTCACAGCAAGAAGGTTGCTGGCTCGACCGGGCCAGTTAGCATTTCTGTGTGGAGTTTGCATGTTCTCCCTGTGTTCTCGTGGGATTCCCCCGGGTGCTCCAAATAGGGTAAACAAAATTGGCCGAAGTGTGTATGTGTGTGTGTGAGAATGTAGGAGTTTGTGGGTATTTCTCAGTACTGGGTTGCAGCTGAAAGGGCATCCACTGCATAAAACCTATGCCGGAATAGTTGGTGGTTCATTCCGCTGTGGCGACCCCTGATAAATAAGGGAATAAGATAAAGAAAAATGAATGAATTAGTGAATTCCTCACAAATGAACCACACTAACAGACCAATCGCATCAATTCAATTCAAGTTTATTTGTATAACGCTTTTCACAATGACTATTCTTTCAAAGCAGCTTTACAAAATGTGCACATTATTGCATTACAATTCAGAAAAGTTAAGGTTATTAGTTACCATAACTTTATTAGTTACTGATAACTTTAACTAATAACTGGTCAAAATAGCTTTTAAAAGTTAAAGTTATTATATATAAGCGTAGTTCAGCTGCAATTATATATTATATAGGTAATGTCTATGTGTACATATTAAATGAAATATATTAAGTGTAAGTGTTGTCCTTCAAGTCTTCAGAGTTCTGAAATAGGTCTCAAATGAATCGGTGAACCACAGTGAATCTGTTGAGGAAATGATTCACTGACACGGTAGTTTTATTCCTGAATGAATCTGCATTTTGAACGAATCAGTTGAATGACTGACTCCCAATACGAGTCTGTAATATGCTGCCACCTACAGGCAGTAACCAGCAGTAGTCACTTGACTTTAACTGTTGCTAGATAACTAGTGAGTTGCATTTTTATCATTTGTTTTTATTTTGAAATATTTCAGCTGACGCCGAAACCCCCTGTCGTTCCCCCACCCCCCCCAGCATCTCTTCTCCTGCTCGCTGACAGCCTAATGAAATTATTCACTAATTCACGGCGTGTCCACTAATTTCTTGCCTCAATGGCTTGATAGATGCGACAAAGCGTGGCTATCTGCTGCGCAGGTTCACCAAGCCATAACTGCGAGCTAATTTGCGTCGCTCTGTTAGCATGGCTAAGATCAAGGCTGGCGACGCGGCTCTTGTAGTAAATCAGTCTGAAACAGAGAGATAGCAGGTGCCTGCGCTAACATAAGCTGAGGGCAGTGGAGTCTCATTCCTCTTCTTTCAGCTAAGCTCAGACGTGCAGATGATGGACTGTGACTTTAATTGATTTTACAGCGCCTTCACAAACCGAAGGTAAACAAGTGCTGTCTGGGAGGCAGAGTGTCAGCACACATAGCGCTGCGGCTTTAGATGAGGAATATTTCTGGAAACTGCTGCTATAAATGACAAATATTGCATGTTGGAAGTGTAGATCAGCTCTCTGTGTTTTTATATAGGATCAACTGCTGAATTCTGTTCTGTGTTGATCATATGGCAAATCATTACCATATCAGGCCTAATAGGAAAATGGGTTATTTTGGTTAGTTGGATTTTGAAAGGGGCGTCACGATGGCACAATGGATAGCACAATCGCCTCACAGCAAGATGTTTGCTGGTTCGAGCCTCGGCTGGGTCAGTTGGCATTTCTGTGTGGAGGTCGCATGTTCTCTTTGTGTTGGCGTGGGTTTCCTCCGGGTGCTCCGGTTTCCCCCACAAGTCCAAAGACACACAATATGTGAAATGGGAAAGCTAAATTGTCCTTAGTGTATGTGTGTCAATGAGTGTGTGTGGATGTTTCCCAGTGATGGGTTGCAGCTGGAAGGGCATCTGCTGCGTAAAACATATGCTGGATAAGTTGGCGGTTCATTCCGCTGTGGCGACCCCAGATTAATAAAGGGACTAAGCCAAAAAGAAATGAATGAATGAATGAATTTTGAAAGGGGTGGCACGGTGGCTCAGTACTGTCGCCTCACAGCAAGAAGGTCGCTGGTTCAAGTCCTGGCTGGACCAGTTGCCATTTCCAGTTTGCATCCCCCAGAGTCCAAAGACATGCGCTATACAGTAAGTGAATTGGATGAACTATATTGGCTGTAGTGTATGAATGTGTGTGTGTTTGTTTGAGAGACTGTATGGGTGTTTCCCAGGGCTGGGTTAGGGTTAGAGCTTATAAAATGTGTCAAAGATTCAAAACAACTTCAGGATTTCCTCACAAGGTGGCACAGTAGCTTAGTGGTTAGCACTGTTGCCTCACAGCAAGAAGGTTGCTGGTTCGAGTCTCTGGGCCAGTTGGCATTTCAGTGTGGGTGGAGTTTGCATGTTCTCCCTGTGTTCGTGTGGGTTTTCCCTGGGTGCTCCGGTTTCCCCCAGTCCAAAGACATGCGCTATAGGTGAATTAAACTAAAATTGGCTGTGGTTTTTGAGAGTGTGTGTGGTTGTGAGCATGTAGGGGTGTTTCCCAGTACTGGGTTTGCACCTGGAAGGGCATCCTCTGCATGAAAACACATGTTAAAATATTTCCCTTCATTCCGCTGTTGCGATCCCTGATAAATGCGGTACAAGTGAATTGCATAAACTAAATTGGACATAGTGTATGAGTGTGCATGTGAGAGTGGATGGTTTCCCAGTACTGGGTTGCAACTGGAAGGGCATCGGCTGTGCAAAACATATATTGGACAATTTGGCGGTTCATTCCGCTGTGGTGACCTCTGATGAATAAAGGGACTAAGCCAAAGGAAATTTAATAATACATTTAATAATTTGTCTATTGTTCGTTCATATTAGTAAATAAATTAACTAACAGTAAATAATGCACCATTATTTGTAAAGTGTTCTAATAATTTACAACTTTTTATTATTATTTGAATTAGTGGTTCAATTCAATTTAATTCATCTTTATTTGTATAGCGCTTTTACAATGTAGATTGTGTCAAAGCAGCTTCATATGCATTATAAAAAATTGAAACAGTGTCAGTCCAGTTTTCAGTGTTGAAGTTCAGTTTAGTTCATTTCAGCGTGGTTTAATAATCACTGCTGAGAGTCCAAACACTGAAGATTAATCCATCGATGCGCAGCCCTACAAGTCCCGAACCATGCAAGCCAGAGGCGACAGCGGCGAGGAAAAAACTTTACCAATTGGCGAAAGTGAAGAATTTAAAAACCTCGAGAGAAACCAGGCTCAGTTGGGCACGACCATTTCTCCTATGGCCAGACGTCTTGTGCAGAGCTGCAGTCTATGGCGCCGGGGCTGGAGAACGCTGGACATCCATCATGGAGAGACCACAGGTGGGTCACCGGCTGGTCAACAGGCTGGCCCTTCGGGAACAATGCGAGGACTCGTCTGTCACAGGGATCGTCTTACAGGAATCTGTCTCATGCTCTCCACTCCTCCATGACCACCACAGCAGCTGCTCAGGATACGGCATGGTCCAGGATTATGGAAACCTCGGGAATAATAAAAAACAGACTAACATGAGTGCAGATGCCATTCAAATTATGTCTTTTGGGAAGTGTTCCCGGCTCCGGTTGCCCTAAATAATGCAGACTAACAATCCTTTAGAGGATTTGGATTCCAAAGCATTTGTGTTTTATGCGTATGCTAATGTAAAGAGATGTGTCTTTAATCTAGTTTTAAACTGACAGAGTGTGTCTGCTTCCCGAACTGTGCTAGGAAGGCTGTTCCAGAGTTTAGGTGCCAGATAGGAGAAAGATCTACCACCTACAGTTGATTTTGATATTTTGGGAATAATTAATTGTCCAGAATTAATTGAGCATAGCGGACGTGATGGGCTATAATAAATCAGGAGCTCCTGCAAATACTGGGGAGCCAAGCCATTCAGGGCTTTGTAGGTAGTCAGTAAGATTTTAAAATTTATATGATATTTAATAGGGAGCCAATGCAATGCTGAAAGAACTGGAGTAATATGATCATATTTCTTTGTTCTAAAAAGCACTCTAGCAGCTGCATTTTAAACTAGCTGAAGTTTGTTAATCAGGCCAACAGAGCAGCCGCCTAGTAATGCATTACAGTAATCTAATCGAGATGTCATCAAAGCATGAATGAGCTTTTCCGCATCAGACATTGATAGCATGTAGCAATATTTTTAAGATGAAAAAAAGCAGTTTAACAGATGCTTGAAATCTGGCCTTCAAATGACAGGCTGCTATCAAAAATCACCCCCAAATTTTTGACTGAAGATGAGGACTGAACTAAGAATCCATCAAGGGTTAGACAGTGTTCTAAGTTTTTGTGAGATTTTTGGGACCAATAAGCAAGACCTCAGTTTTATCTGAATTTAGTAATAAGAAGATATTAGTCATCCAATTTTTAATATCAGCAATACAATCTGTTAATTTAGTAAATTCAAACAAATTACCAGGTTGAGAGGAGATATAAAGTTGTGTATCATCAGCATAACAGTGGAAGCTAACTCCATGTTTTTTAATGATATCACCTAGCGGTAGCATATATAGTGTGAAAAGTAAGGGACCAAGAACTGAGCCTTGTGGTACCCCACAGTGTACTTTTGATCTGTATGATGTCTCTTCATTAACTGATACAAATTGATAACGTTCAGATAGATAAGACCTGAACCAGGCCAATGCAGTTCCTGTAATACCAACATCATTTTCAAGCCTATCAAGGAGAATATTATGATCAATTGTATCAAATGCAGCACTGAGGTCCAATAGCACTAAGAGAGAAATGCAACCACGGTCGGACGACATAAGGAGGTCATTTGTGACTCTTAGGAGTGCGGTTTCTGTGCTATGAAATGCTCTAAATCCAGATTGAAATTTTTCATAAATATTGTTTCTTTGTAGGAACGAACATAGTTGAGCAGATACGATTTTTTCTAACATTTTTGATAGAAAAGGCAAGTTTGAAATCGGTCTATAATTTGCTAGTTCTTTAGGATCAAGCTGTGTTTTTTTAATAAGAGGCTTAATGACAGCTAGTTTAAAAGTTTTAGGAACGTATCCTAGGAGTAGGGATGAATTTAAAATGTTAAGAACAGGTTCAGAAACTTCTGAAAACAATTGTTTTAATAATTTGGTCGGTATGGGATCTAGCATAGACGTTGTTGATTTTGACGAATTTATCAGTTTAGATAATTCTTCCTCACCTACTGTTGAAAAAATTTGAAGTTTATCCATTACCGGTCTACAATGCTCTAATTGGGACGAGGCTGTAGGAGGCAGACTGTTGGTGCTTATTTTATCTCTGATATCATCAATCTTGCGTGTGAAAAAGTTCATAAAGTCATTACTGCTATGCTGAGAAATGCATGTTGATGCTTTATTTTTAGTTAGATTAGCTACTGTGGTAAACAGGACCCTAGGGTTATGTTTATTTTCTTCTATTAAAGTTGAAAAATAAGCAGATCTGGCTGACGTTAAAGCTTTTCTAAAGTTAAGCGAACTTTCTTTCCAGGCCAGACGAAAAACTTCTAGTTTTGATTTCTTCCATCTACTCTCCATTTTCCGGGCTGCTGTCTTTAAGACACGTGTGTGCTCATTGTGCCATGGCGTCGGATTTTTTTCCCTAATCTTTTTGAAGTGTAACGGAGCAACTATATCTAACGTATTAGAAAGGACGGAATCAATGGTTTCAGTTACAGTGTCAAGCTCTTCTAGACTGCCTGGAATGTTATAAAAATTAGACAGATCAGGTAGGTTACTAACAAAATCATATTTAGTGCTAGCGGTGATCGTCCTGCCATATTTGTGAATAGAAGATGATTTTGTAGAGCTATCAATGCACAATAAACAGGAGATTAAATCGTGATCTGAGATGTCATCACTCTGCTGCACAACTTCAACATTATCAATATCAATACCATGTGATAATATTAGGTCTAAAGTGTGATTATGTCGATGGGTAGGCCCTGAGACATGCTGTTTCACTCCAACAGAGGCTAGTATGTCTAAGAAGGCCAGCGTTAAAGCATCTTTTTCATTATCTATATGAATATTAAAATCACCAACAATTATAACTTTGTCTGTGGCCAGAACTATTTCAGATAAGAAATCAGCAAATTCTTTTGTAAAGTCGGTATGGTGCCCTGGAGGCCGATAAACTGTGGTTGTATTATACAACAATGTTTTAGTTTCAATAATAGCTGTAATAATATTATTAATTCATTCATTTAGTCCCTTTATTAATCTGCGGTCGCCACAGCGGAATGAACCGCCAACTTATCCAGCATGTTTTACGCTCCGGATGCCCTTCCAGCTGCAACCCATTACTGGGAAACAGCCATACACAGTCATTCACACACATACACTCTGGACAATTTTAGCTTACCCAATTCACCTGTACTACGTGTCTTAGGACTTGTGGGGGAATCAGCGACCTTCTTGCTGTGAGGGAGGCGACAGCGTTACCCACTGCGCCACCGCATCGCCGTAATGATATTATCAATAACAAAAATAATTGTTGCTATAGTAGTAGTAGTAGTATTAAAATCATTGTTGTAATTATAGTATGTTTTGTAACTAGTTACTATTTTATTAGACTGTGTGTGTGTGTGTGTGTGTGTGTGATTTGTTTCTTGTTAATTTTGGAAACTGTGGTGCTGTATTTGGTCCTAAAATTGCAACATGTAAAAAAATAAATACTTAGAAAAATGTAAATCTTTTGTAAATTTTTTTACAACAGATACTTTTACTTACAACAGATACTTTTACTTATGATCAATTAATGCATACATGCTGAATTCAAAGAACAATGAATAATGAAACTGAATATTGTGTACAATCATTGCTCTTGCGAAACTGAAATTTGAATTGTACAGTAATGAAAATTTAAGAATGGGCTACAAATCAGTCGAATGGTCCATCAAATCACTCAATTGTCCACCTACTAGACAGCGACGGAGTTGCATTAATGTGCGTAATGAAAGGCCGTCTCCAGCTGCTGATGTGTAATGTTGGCTGCTGTGTGTTTGGTGTGCTTGTCTTAAGCTGCAGTGGCTGAGCTCTGTTCACTCTCGGCAGGATTAAACCGACTGAACTATCTGCTCTCCTGCACAGCTCCACACTTTATTCTCTCCGTCGGCTGATTTCTCTAACAGACTGAATTCTCTCTGCTGTCACTTTGTGTGTTGATGAGATGTCAATCTCTGCAGGAGAGAGTTTTTGTTCTGTCATGTGGAAAGCAGCATCATTCTGCTCCTCTGTTTATTTCAGCCTAATATAAACACCTATAAATCACTGCTCTCATTGTCTGACACATTACAGTATATCGTTTATCAATTATTAATCTGCATTCAAGTTGAAGGAATAGTTTAAACGGTGGAAATTCTAGCATTATTTACTCAGCTTCAGTTTCTACCTGAAAATGATTAGAGATTGTGCTTGTGAAGATTTAGACTGGACAGGAAGCCAAATTCCTTTCTGAAAAAAGTCCTTTCTGTTGAGCACGTGAACACAATGGCAAATCAGCAGTTTAAGAATGCACTCAACAGCGCACCAATCCATACTGAGATTATAAAAACGACCATTTCCCGCGAACATTTGAGCACTGTTGAGCACCACTGATTTTGCCAATCATAGTCATCGCATTAGGTCCTGTCGGTTACTTTAAAATTCACATTTGAGAGATGTCATGGAGGTAAAGATCTTTTGTCTGTTCACACAGAGCTGTCCAGAAATATGGTTTTGTTTTGTTTTGTTTATTATTTTTATCCTTTAAAAATGTGTAATATTTTTTGTTTTTCCTTTTCTTTCTTTCTTTCTTTCTTTCTTTCTTTCTTTCTTTCTTTCTTTCTTTCTTTC